>CM035101.1:12348661-12907877 GCA_020205505.1 Panax japonicus | reverse complement strand
CCGGTGGTTAAAATACAGTAATACGCGTTGTTGCACAGTAGCACACGGTATTGCACAGTATTTTGAATTATTGATCCTTACGTAAGAAGGCACTACTCAATAATTGCTACAGGAGTTACTGTTCATTACTTTATTGATTCAATAATTACTGCGTTGATATTTATATTATTATTGTTTTAATAATTGTCATTGCACAGTATTTTCCATTATCAGATCAATAATTCATATTATTTGAATAATATTATCAGATAACATTATTGGCAATGTCTAGAAAGTTCTGTCAAGGAGAGGTTTGGTCATCTAATTGCGCGCCAGTAAGGAGAAATCCTTATTAGAAAGCCCCCTCTATCCTGGGAACGGCCAGGTTGTCAGTACTGTGATTCTGTAATATTATTTTTAATAATTAATTATTGATTATTATGATAAAGAAAATATTTATTTTATGTGGATATAGATGGAGAAAAATTTTAATGTGACAATTGTTGAAAATTAATATTTTATCTTTTCTGATAAAATAATATATTATTTTAATAATATATTAACGGTGATATTTTACAATGAATGTGGGATATATGAGTATATGAGGAGGTAGAGTATTTTGTGGCATTAAATGTTTAACACATGTTTTGTGTGTCGGTGGACATAATTTTTGACCGAAAATGAGTTTAGACTGTAAAATCGCCCGTTTGTGAATTTCGGTCAATTTCTATTTGGAATTTGGAAAAATTTTCTTCTGCAAAGTTGTAGAGAATGGAATTTCCCATGGAAAGCCGCGAGATTTGAATTTTCTGACAAAGGAGCTATTTATTGTGAATTATTGAAGTTTCGGGGTTCCGAAATAATTGATTTTTGAAAGTTTAATTATTTTTTTTATTACAAAAACGTTTTTCAAAGGTTGGTGGGCATCTTTAACATGTGTTTGATGGCTAAAATCAGATTCCTTGGTGGTTGGCTTGAATGTTTTGTAAATATTAATATTATATTAATTTAGTCTCCTTTGGCGTTCTAACATTTTCCTATAAATAGAGGGCTAGGTTAGAATTGAAAATCACACCAGAAACAAAGTTTTCTCTCTTTCTCTCTCTATATATCGAGCGTATTCTTGTGAGTATACTTTGAGTGTTGCTGTACGGTGCGAGTTTCTGTCAGCACTATACCGAAATTCAGTCAGAAGTACGGCTATTTTGAGGTAAGGGATGTTATTTTCTTCTCAAATGATATTTTTCTTCAATATCATTATGCCGGAATATTGGTAAACTTTTTTATCAAATTTGGAACTTTTTGTGCCGGAGTTACTATTCACGTATACGGTACTATTCACGTATACGGCACTATTCACGAATACGGCACTATTCACAGAAAAAATTAATTTTTTTTCTCTTTTCGTCCAAAATATCTATTGTGGATACTAGCTTTGATTGTATCCATGTTTTGATCATTCTTGAATTTTACACCACTATGATTATTTTTGAGGTATTTTTGGACATGGACAAAACAAAGTACGAATCCTTAATCCTTAATCCTTGTCATTTTGTTTCACTGGATTCGCTTCTTTAAAAATATTTTTTTTATCATCTTCAGTCTTAAAGGATGTTATTATTGAATATCTTTGGCCTGTAATGCAAAGATGAATGATTTCTGATGAATATCTTTGGCCCGTAGTGCAAAGATGAACAGGTGTTTAGATGAACATGACCAACAGATGAATATCCTTGGCCTGTAGTGCAAGGATGAATATATGATTCAAGATGTGCATTGATTGATGTTACAGGGATAAAAAAAAATATTGTTGATGGACTGTTAAATTCATAGACATTAGTAGATTTCATCCTCTACGTAACTCTTCTATGAATTAATATTTTCCGCTGCGAATATTGATTTAAAACTTGTTGTCTATTGTATTCTATCAGATTTTTCCCTGTTGAAGACTAACGATAATTTGTTGTATATTATCTTAGTCATAATGTTCTTTACTGAGCTAGTTGAGCTCACCCTTTTCCTTTTTGTTCCATTTTTCTTCTCAGGAGACGAGAATATAGCGGGTACGAGTCGGGGTATGAATTGATGGTCCTTGAGAGAGTTGTTTAGTAGTCCTCACCATTTTTGTAAAATAATATATCAATAATTGTATTGAGGACATAGTTGGGTATGTATATTATCTAGATGACAATGTTTGTATTACTCACAGTTTATGGGTTGTAAAAGTTGTGGTTGTTTCTGTACCATGTATTTGGCGACTCAAAATGGGTTGGATGGAATGGACCTATTTTGGGGGCGTCACAGTTGGTATCAGAGCTTAGGGATATGATCTCTGGCGGAGATCGGGGAATAGAACTAGGAGGGGAGAGACGAGTAAATCCTACGCTAGTGTGTTCTACCTAAGCTTATTTGTTAGTTGGTCAGTATATAGGGATATTATGTGATATATTAATTTCCTTAATTAACCCTTGTTTTATGACAGTATTTGAGAACGTCGACTGAGAATATTAACAATGGAAATGGGACCGTGGAGACGCCTGTACTCACCAACGAGGAGAACGTGCAACAGGCTGGCAATGTTCCTCCTGTGAACAACACCACTGATCAGACAATGAACGACGCAATGTTTAGAAGCTTTTTGCAGTTCATGCAAAATCAGACGAGGGAGACTCGTGTTCAAAATACAGGAGGAAATGATAACAATTCACGGGTTGTCACAGCCAAACAGTTCAAAGAGTTGGGACCACCAGAATTTAAGGGAAAGCCAGATCCGATCATGGCGGAGACATGGGTCAAGCAAATTACCAAGATATTCGATGTCTTGGGATGCACGGAGGAACAGAAGGTTCCATTCGCCACCTTTATGTTCCGTGGCGAGGCAGACTACTGGTGGAAGTCTGTGAAGCGTACCCATCCAGCCGCACTCAGCATGTCTTGGGAGACGTTTCAGAAACTATTTAATGACAAATACTTTCCTGAAAGTGTTCGTCATATGAAGGAAGTGGAGTTCATCAGATTAGAACAAAATAACATGACGGTGTCTCAGTACGAGGCAAAGTTTGCAGAGTTATCCAGGTTTGCACCTCATTTGGTGGAGAATGAGGAACGTATGACGCGGATGTTTCTGAGAGGTTTGAAACCCGGCATACGACAATATCTCATCTCTCATAAATTTTCTCTCTATTCAGATGTTGTTAACAGGGCTCAATTATTGGAGCGAGATAACGAGTACGGTCAACCGAGGTACCACAATCAGGATCATACTGAAGATAGCAGTCAGCAAAACAACAATAACCAGTGGAGAAAGAAAAAGACGGACAAAAGTGGTAACCACTTTGGTGGTAATCATGGCCATGAAATAGAAGAAGCGAGTCAGGAGGAGATTTTAAAAAGAAGAGATTTAACAACGACCATGTGAAGACGACAGTGCCGGCAGCAACTGGTTCTAAGGGAGGAGAAAGACCACCGGTTATATGCTATAAGTGCGGGAAAGAGGGACATATCAGTCCAAACTGCCCACACAGTTCAAGGTATGCTATAATTGTGGAAAGGAAGGACATATCGCTCGAGATTGTACGGTAGCGAAACCTAGTTCAGCGGGGACGGTGACTCAAAAGACTGTCCCAGAAAAGCCAAAGTCAATGGTTCCTGGAAGAGCGTTTGTTGTGACTGGTCAACATGCGAGGAACCCAAACGAGGTGATCACGGGTAAGCTATTTATAAATTCTTGCAAAGTTTATACCTTATTTGATACCGGTGCTACCCATTCATTTATCTCTCCTACTTGCGCTCAACGTTTAAACTTGACTCCGGAGAAATTAGACTTTGACCTATCTGTGGAAACTCCGTTAGGAGAAACTTTTATCACATCCACTGTTTATAAATCTTGTTTCATTCAAGTTGGCACCATCACCTTACATGTTGACCTTATCTCTTTAAAGATACTTGCTTTTGATGTGATTTTAGGGATTGATTGGTTAACTACTCATCATGCCAAAATTGATTGTTTTCGTAAGGTTGTTAGTTTTCATATTCCTAATCAACCTGTTGTTCGAATTCAGGCAACTAAACCATTAAAATCAATCACTGTCATATCTAATCATAAAGCTATTCGTTTATTGAAAAACGGATGTCAAGCTTTCTTAGCCCATGTTATGGATTTGAATAAAGACACGTCAAAATTGAATAATATTCCTGTTGTTATTGACTTTCCTGACGTATTTCCTGAAGAACTTCCCGGTCTACCCCCAGAACGTGAAGTTGAATTCTTTATTGATCTTGAACCTGGTACAAAGCCCATTTCTAAAACCCCATATCGAATGGCTCCTATTGAACTTCAGGAGTTAAAAGTCCAACTACAGGAGTTATTGGACATCGGTTTCATTCGTCCTAGTACATCTCCTTGGGGTGCTCCTGTTTTATTCGTAAAGAAGAAAGACGGGAGTATGCGACTTTGTATTGACTATCGGGAATTGAACCATGTCACCATTAAGAATAGGTATCCTCTACCTCGTATTGATGACTTGTTTGACCAGTTGCAAGGAGCACAATTCTTTTCAAAAATCGATCTTCGTTCTGGATATCCTCAGCTAAAATTAGAACTGAGGATATTCCAAAGACTGCCTTTAGGACTCGGTACGGGCATTATGAATTCTTAGTCATGTCTTTTGGATTGACTAATGCTCCTGCTGCTTTCATGGATATGATGAACCGAGTATTCAAGGATTATTTGGATCAATTCGTTGTTGTCTTTATTGATGACATCCTCATATATTCCAAAAGCCGTGAAGATCATGAGCACCATTTGAAGCTGGTACTCCAAAGGCTTCGTGAAAACAAGTTATATGCTAAGTTGAAGAAATGCGAGTTCTGGCTTGAGGAAGTAGTATTCCTTGGGCACGTGGTGTCAAAAAATGGAGTATCTGTTGACCCGACGAAGATTGAAGCAATACAAAGTTGGGAGCAACCGAAGTCGGTCACTGAAGTACGTAGCTTTTTGGGCTTAACTGGTTATTATCGGAGATTCGTGGAAGGGTTTTCTCGAATTGCTACTCCATTAACTCAGCTAACTCGGAAGGATACAAAATTCGTATGGAGCGAGGAATGCGAGAAGGGTTTTCAAGAGCTTAAGAGGAGACTTATTTCGGCACCTGTTCTAACAATACCATCTGGTTCGGATGGATTTGTTATCTACAGCGATGCTTCGGGCAAAGGGTTAGGATGTGTTCTCATGCAACGTGGGAAAGTCATAGCCTATGCCTCGCGACAACTTAAAGAGTATGAGAGGAATTATCCTACTCATGATCTAGAGTTGGCAGCAGACGTTTTTGCGCTAAAGATCTGGAGGCACTATCTATACGGGGAGAAAGTGGATATATATTCAGATCATAAAACCCTCAAATATTTCTTCACGCAGAAAGAACTCAACATGTGGCAACGACGTTGTCTCGAGTTGTTGAAAGATTACGACCACACTATTCAATACCATCCTGGAAAAGCGAACGTGGTAGCTGATGCATTGAGTAGAAGATCATATGCAGGAATGAGTGCAATGATGTCAAGTATACGCATAGAGCCAACTTTAATAGAAAAAGTTAAGGTTGCTCAAGCCACCGATCCGGAGCTGATGCATATGAAGACGAAAGTACAAGAAGGTGCCATTCCAGAAGCGAGAATTGATGATGAAGGAATACTTCGAGTCCACTCCAGACTTTGTGTTCCTAACGATTCTGATTTGAAGTACAAGATCATGATGGAGGCACACAACACACCGTTTGCAATTCATCTTGGAAGTACCAAAATGTATCGTGATCTTCGACATACATTTTGGTGGAACAATATGAAGAGAGAGATTGCAAAGTTTATTTCAACGTGTTTAACTTGTCAACGTGTAAAGGCGGAGCATCAAGTGCCAAAGGGTCCATTGCAACCACTTGAGATTCCGAAATGGAAGTGGGAACACATTACTATGGATTTCGTCACGGGTCTTCCTACGGTTTCTCAAGGCATCAATGCTATTTGGGTTATTGGTGATAGATTAACCAAGTCTGCTCATTTCTTGCCGATACGGGAGACTTATTCCCTTGAACGTCTTGCTCAAATGTACGTAAATGAGATTGTAAGATTGCATGGCATGCCAGTATCCATAGTTTCGGATCGTGACCCAAGATTTACTTCAAGATTTTGGGTTAGCTTGCAAAAAGCTATGGGTACGGAGTTACGATTCAGTTCGGCATACCATCCTCAAACGGACGGACAATCAGAGAGGACTATTCAAACTCTTGAAGATTTATTAAGACTCTGTGTCCTAGACTTCAAGGGCAGTTGGGATAAATATTTACCATTGGTGGAATTCTCCTACAACAACAGTTATCAGGCAAGCATTGGTGTGGCCCCATTTGAAGCATTGTATGGACGAAAGTGTCGCTCTCCAGTATGTTGGGACGAGGTGGGTGAAGCAACATTGTTGGGACCCGAGTTAGTACGTATGACTACGGAGAAGATCCAAACGATTCGACAACGTATACAAATGGCACAAGATCGACAAAAGAGTTATGCGGATCTTCATCGAAAGGACGTAGAATTTAGTGTTGGGGATCATGTATTGTTGCGTGTTGCCCCATGGAAGGGAGTTACAAGATTCGGGAAGAGAGGAAAGCTTAATCCACGATTTATTGGTCCATTTCAAATTCTTGATCGAGTAGGTAATGTAGCCTATAGACTCGCGTTACCTCCAAGTATGTCTCGTGTTCATAATGTTTTGCATATATCTGTGCTTCGTAAATATGTGAAAGACCCGAACCACGTCATTGAGTTAGAACCGGACGAGATAGCCGAAGATTTAACGTATGAGGAGGTACCTGTCAAGATCTTGGATAGGAAGGAGCATGTCCTACGCACGAAGGTAATACCACAAGTTAAAGTTTTGTGGAGGAATCATGCTATAGAGGAAATGACCTGGGAGTTGGAAACGGAAATGAAAGCGAGGTATCCTCACCTTTTCGAAACACCAGGTATGTATGTCAATTTCGAGGACGAAATTTCATAAGGAGGGGAGGTTGTAAGACCCCAAATAATTAATAAATGAAATTTAATTTCCTTTAATTATTATTTTGAATAGTAAGGGTTGATTTGATTAATGTGGATAGTTATGGGTAAAATACGCAAATATTTCAAAATAAGCAAGTGGTTATAAAATATTCATTGTTGTCGGGGAATATTCGTTTGGTCGTGGAATATTCGTACTGTCGGGGAATATTCGTACGACGGCGCAGCCATGTGTGGGCCCCATAACGGAAAGCGATTGGAGGAAGAAAACGACAAATATAAACTGTTTAAAAATAACGGCGTAGTTGTTACCGTTTACACTGTTGGAATACCCGGTGGTTAAAATACAGTAATACGCGTTGTTGCACAGTAGCACACGGTATTGCACAGTATTTTGAATTATTGATCCTTACGTAAGAAGGCACTACTCAATAATTGCTACAGGAGTTACTGTTCATTACTTTATTGATTCAATAATTGCTGCGTTGATATTTATATTATTATTGTTTTAATAATTGTCATTGCACAGTATTTTCCATTATCAGATCAATAATTCATATTATTTGAATAATATTATCAGATAACATTATTGGCAATGTCTAGAAAGTTCTGTCAAGGAGAGGTTTGGTCATCTAATTGCGCGCCAGTAAGGAGAAATCCTTATTAGAAAGCCCCCTCTATCCTGGGAACGGCCTGGTTGTCAGTACTGTGATTCTGTAATATTATTTTTAATAATTAATTATTGATTATTATGATAAAGAAAATATTTATTTTATGTGGATATAGATGGAGAAAAATTTTAATGTGACAATTGTTGAAAATTAATATTTTATCTTTTTCTGATAAAATAATATATTATTTTAATAATATATTAACAGTGATATTTTTACAATGAATGTGGGATATATGAGTATATGAGGAGGTAGAGTATTTTTGTGGCATTAAATGTTTAACACATGTTTTGTGTGTCGGTGGACATAATTTTTGACCGAAAATTGAGTTTAGACTGTAAAATCGCCCGTTTGTGAATTTCGGTCAATTTCTATTTGGAATTTGGAAAAATTTTCTTCTGCAAAGTTGTAGAGAATGGAATTTCCCATGGAAAGCCGCGAGATTTGAATTTTCTGACAAAGGAGCTATTTATTGTGAATTATTGAAGTTTCGGGGTTCCGAAATAATTGATTTTTGAAAGTTTAATTATTTTTTTTATTACAAAAACGTTTTTCAAAGGTTGGTGGGCATCTTTAACATGTGTTTGATGGCTAAAATCAGATTCCTTGGTGGTTGGCTTGAATGTTTTGTAAATATTAATATTATATTAATTTAGTCTCCTTTGGCGTTCTAACATTTTCCTATAAATAGAGGGCTAGGTTAGAATTGAAAATCACACCAGAAACAAAGTTTTCTCTCTTTCTCTCTCTATATTATCGAGCGTATTCTTGTGAGTATACTTTGAGTGTTGCTGTACGGTGCGAGTTTCTGTCAGCACTATACCGAAATTCAGTCAGAAGTACGGCTATTTTGAGGTAAGGGATGTTATTTTCTTCTCAAATGATATTTTTCTTCAATATCATTATGCCGGAATATTGGTGAACTTTTTTATCAAATTTGGAACTTTTTGTGCCGGAGTTACTATTCACGTATACGGTACTATTCACGTATAAGGCACTATTCACGAATACGGCACTATACACATAAAAATTATTTTTTTTTTCTCTTTTCGTCCAAAATATCTATTGTGGATACTAGCTTTGATTGTATCCATGTTTTGATCATTCTTGAATTTTACACCACTATGATTATTTTTGAGGTATTTTTGGACATGGACAAAACAAAGTACGAATCCTTAATCCTTAATCCTTGTCATTTTGTTTCACTGGATTCGCTTCTTTAAAAATATTTTTTTTATCATCTTCAGTCTTAAAGGATGTTATTATTGAATATCTTTGGCCTGTAGTGCAAAGATGAATGATTTCTGATGAATATCTTTGGCCCGTAGTGCAAAGATGAACAGGTGTTTAGATGAACATGACCAACAGATGAATATCCTTGGCCTGTAGTGCAAGGATGAATATATGATTCAAGATGTGCATTGATTGATGTTACAGGGATAAAAAAAAAATATTGTTGATGGACTGTTAAATTCATAGACATTAGTAGATTTCATCCTCTACGTAACTCTTCTATGAATTAATATTTTCCGCTGCGAATATTGATTTAAAACTTGTTGTCTATTGTATTCTATCAGATTTTTCCCTGTTGAAGACTAACGATAATTTGTTGTATATTATCTTAGTCATAATGTTCTTTACTGAGCTAGTTGAGCTCACCCTTTTCCTTTTTGTTCCATTTTTCTTCTCAGGAGACGAGAATATAGCGGGTACGAGTCGGGGTATGAATTGATGGTCCTTGAGAGAGTTGTTTAGTAGTCCTCACCATTTTTGTAAAATAATATATCAATAATTGTATTGAGGACATAGTTGGGTATGTATATTGTCTAGATGACAATGTTTGTATTACTCACAGTTTATGGGTTGTAAAAGTTGTGGTTGTTTCTGTACCATGTATTTGGCGACTCAAAATGGGTTGGATGGAATGGACCTATTTTGGGGGCGTCACAACTTACCAGCAGCTAGCTAGCAAGAAACTTGGAAATATCTAAAAGCTGGATCTTAGTTTACCCAAACAGACACTCACATGCTCTCAGTGCAACCCTAATGCTTAGAGGAAAATACATTAATTCAATTCTACTCAAGTTGATTAGAGAAAAAAGGAAAAATAGCACAATAAAAACATGGATGTCCCAATTTAAATCACTTAATTTTATCAGCTATAAGAAAATGTTGCCAGTATTGAGCAATTGTGGTCCAACCCATAAAAATTTCATATAAAGTAATAGTAACAGCAAAATTCAAGGGTTGGTGGAAGGTTGAATTTTCAATGGGCAGAGCAATTAATGGAGAGAGGACCGGTTGTTGACCAACAATAGGATGCATGTATACCACCTATAAATAAGTTGCATAAGTGTTAATTAATTACACAATTAAAAATGGGGCAGTCATCAGTACTACAAAATAGAGAAGCATGCCATATTTTGTAAGAGAGAAGAAAGAATTTCAATTCAGAAAAACCAGCAATGGAGCTGATCAACATTCAAAACTAGCTTATGTATATTGTAATGTTAAATGCTTTTCTCACCAGCCAAAGTGCATGAAGGACCACAAAATCAAAATAAGTGGGCAACAAAATCAATCTATTGTAATGTAATGTAATGTTCAATGCTTTTCTGGAGTATAAGCTAGTTTTGAAAAAGGACCACAAAATCAAAGTAAATGGACCACAAAATGCTTTTGGAGTATAATGTAATGTTCAATGCTTTTTTGGAGTGTAAGCTAGTTTTGAAAAAGCATTGCTGGTTTTGTGGTCCTTCATGCACTTTGCTCCTTCAAAACTAGCAATGGAGCATTGCTGGTTTTGTGGTCTTCTCAAAAAAGCATTGAAATTCTTTTCAAAACTAGCAATGGATTATAATGTAATGTTCAATGCTTTTCTCACCAGCCAAAGTGCATGAAGGACCACAAAATCAAAGTAAGTGGGCAACAAAATCAATCTAATCTCTCTTCAACATGACTTGGATGCGCATTTTCGTCCAAGACATACATATATGGGCACAAGGATTTAGCTCAGAACTTAAAAAAAATCGATTTTTTCTTTGACAATGAAACAAAAGTAAAAAGTTTTAAAATCAAGATTTCCGCGGTAAAAAATATACTTCATTTAATTCAAAGTATTATAAGATTACTTGACTTGGTATATTTTGGAATAGAGGTAGTAGTACTGATTGTAATATATACACAAGGAAAGTTTTCATAAAGGCATAAAAAATCAAGACAAGAAACTATTTAAATGAACTTGAAAGGGAATGGATCCAATATGACAGCTAGAGGCACCTTCATTATTATCTGTAATGTAAAATAAAATCCAAAAATGACCCTCAAAAAAAGAAAAGAAAAAGAGAGATGTAGACATCTAGTAGTAGTTTTTTTGTTAAAGAGTCCAAAAGTACTTAGTCCAGATCAAACACAATATGGCCCATTTCACTCACCCTATTCTGAAAGCTATAAACTTTCATTTCAAACAAAGTGGCAGAATGAGGAGAGGAGGTGGGGTTTGGGTTTGGGTGTCCTTTGGCACTAATTGAATTGTCCACTTCTGGAGTCCCTCCTAATTGCATCCATGTGACATTCAAAATCCATTTGCTAGTTTGAAAACAACAGGTGAATCCCTTTACAAATTCTAGTTCTTGAAATTTGTGGCTCTTTCAAATTCAATTCCCTTTAGTCACTTATAATAATTCTTGTTGCTCTTGACCTATGTTACATAAAAATTTAATTTACTTTGCCCTAAACTACTTGTGTTTGACACTCAATATTCAGAGAAGGATATATATTAGTACTAAACACTTCATTACAATGCTAAAAATTGACAAATTAAATTGAGAAGTACCCGCGTTGGACTCTTCAAAATACTTCTACCAGACACTCCATCAAATCTGTGTAACGTAGCTCTTAACTTACCAGCAGCTAGCTAGCAAGAAACTTGGAAATATCTAAAAGCTGGATCTTAGTTTACCCAAACAGACACTCACATGCTCTCAGTGCAACCCTACAATTCTACTCAAGTTGATTAGAGAAAAAAGGAAAAATAGCAGTATAAAAACATGGATGTCCCAATTTAAATCACTTAATTTTATCAGCTACAAGAAAATGTTGCCAGTATTGAGGAATTGTGGTCCAACCCATAAAAATTTCAGATAAAGTAACAGTAACAGTAAAATTCAAGGGTTGGTGGAAGGTTGAATTTTCAATGGGCAGGGCAATTAATGGAGAGAGGACAGATTGTTGACCAACAATAGGATGCATGTATACCACCTATAAATAAGCTGCATAAGTGTTAATTAATTTCACAATTAAAAATGGGGCAGTCATCAGTACTACAAAATAGAGAAGCATGCCATATTTTGTAAGAGAGAAGAAAGATTTTCAATTCAGAAAAACCAGCAATGGAGCTGATCAACATTCAAAACTAGCTTATGTATAATGTAATGTTCAATGCTTTTCTCACCAGCCAAAGTGCATGAAGGACCACAAAATCAAAGTAAGTGGGCAACAAAATCAATCTAATGTAATGTAATGTAATGTACAATGCTTTTCTGGAGTATAAGCTAGTTTTGAAAAAGGACCACAAAATCAAAGTAAGTGGACCACAAAATGCTTTTGGAGTATTATGTAATGTTCAATGCTTTTCTGGAGTATAAGCTAGTTTTGAAAAAGCATTGCTGGTTTTGTGGTCCTTCATGCACTTTGCTCCTTCAAAACTAGCAATGGAGCATTGCTGGTTTTGTGGTCTTTTCAAAAAAGCATTGAAATTCTTTTCAAAACTAGCAATGGAGTATAATGTAATGTTCAATGTTTTTTTCACCATCCAAAGTGCATGGAGGACCACAAAATCAAAGTAAATGGACAACAAAATCAATCTATTCTCTCTTCAACATGACTTGGATGCGCATTTTCGTCCAAGACATGCATATATAAGCACAAGGATTTAGCTCAGAACTTAAAAAAATAATCCATTTTTTCTTTGACAATGAAACAAAAGCAAAAAGTTTTAAAATCAAGATTTCCGTGGTAAAAAAAAATACTTCATTTAATTCAAAGTATTATAAGATTACTTGACTTGATATATTTTGGAATAGAGGTAGTAGTACTGATTGTAATATATACACAAGGAAAGTTTTCATAAAGGCATAAAAAATCAAGACAAGAAACTATTTAAATGAACTTAAAAGGGAATGAATCCAATATGATAGCTAGAGGCACCTTCAATATTATCTGTAATGTAAAATAAAATCCAAAAATGACCCTAAAAAAAAGAGAAGAAAACGAGAGATGTAGACATCTAGTAGTAGTTTTTTGGTTAAACAGTCCAAAAGTACTTAGTCCAGATCAAACACAATATGGCCCATTTCACTAACCCTATTCTGAAAGCTATAAACTTTCATTTCAAACAAGGTAGCAGAATGAGGAGAGGAGGTGGGTTTTGGGTTTGGGTGTCCTTTGGCACTAATTCAATTGTCCACTTCTAGAGTCCCTCCTAATTGCATCCATGTGACATTCAAAATCCATTTGCTAGTTTGAAAACAACAGGTGAATCCCTTTACAAATTCTAGTTCTTGAAATTTGTGGCTCTTTCAAATTCAATTCCCTTTAGTCACTTATAATAATTCTTGATGCTCTTGACCTATGTTACATAAAAATTTAATTTACTTTGCCCTAAACTACTTGTGTTTGACACTCAATATTTAGAGAAGGATATATATTAGTACTAAACACTTCATTGTAATGCTTAAAATTGACAAATTAAATTGAGAAGTACCCGCGTTGGACTCTTCAAAATACTTCTACCAGACACTCCATCAAATCTGTGTAACGTAGCTCTTAACTTACCAGCAGCTAGCTAGCAAGAAACTTGGAAATATCTAAAAGCTGGATCTTAGTTACCCAAACAGACACTCACATGCTCTCAGTGCAACCCTACTGCTTAGAGGAAAATACATTAATTCAATTCTACTCAAGTTGATTAGAGAAAAAAGGAAAAATAGCAGTATAAAAACATGGATGTCCCAATTTAAATCACTTAATTTTATCAGCTACAAGAAAATGTTGCCAGTATTGAGGAATTGTGGTTCAACCCATAAAAATTTTAGATAAAGTAACAGTAACAAGCAAAATTCAAGGGTTAGTAGAAGGTTGAATTTTCAATAGGCAGGGCAATTAATGGAGAGAGGACCGTTGTTGACCAACAATAGGATGCATGTATACCACCTATAAATAAGCTGCATAAGTGTTAATTAATTACACAATTAAAAATGGGGCAGTCATCAGTACTACAAAATAGAGAAGCATGCCATATTTTGTAAGAGAGAAGAAAGAATTTCAATTCAGAAAAACCAGCAATGGAGCTGATCAACATTCAAAACTAGCTTATGTATATTGTAATGTTCAATGCTTTTCTCACCAGCCAAAGTGCATGAAGGACCACAAAATCAAAGTAAGTGGGCAACAAAATCAATCTAATGTAATGTAATGTAATGTTCAATGCTTTTCTGGAGTATAAGCTAGTTTTGAAAAATGACCACAAAATCAAAGTAAATGGACCACAAAATGCTTTTGGAGTATAATGTAATGTTCAATGCTTTTCTGGAGTATAAGCTAGTTTTGAAAAAGCATTGCTGGTTTTGTGGTCCTTCATGCACTTTGCTCCTTCAAAACTAGCAATGGAGCATTGCTGGTTTTGTGGTCTTTTCAAAAAAGCATTGAAATTCTTTTCAAAACTAGCAATGGAGTATAATGTAATGTTCAATGCTTTTTTCACCAGCCAAAGTGCATGAAGGACCACAAAATCATAGTAAGTGGGCAATAAAATCAATGTAATGTAATGTTCAATGCTTTTCTGGAGTATAAGCTAGTTTTGAAAAAGGACCACAAAATCAAAGTAAGTGGACCACAAAATTCTTTTGGAGTATAATGTAATGCTCAATGCATTTCTGGAGTATAAGCTAGTTTTGAAAAAGCATTCCTGGTTTTGTGGTCCTTCATGCACTTTGTTCCTTCAAAACTAGCAATGGAGCATTGCTGGTTTTGTGGTCTTTTCAAAAAAGCATTGAAATTCTTTTCAAAACTAGCAATGGAGTATAATATAATGTTCAATGCTTTTCTCACTAGCCAAAGTGCGTGAAGGACTACAAAATCAAAGTAAGTGGGCAACAAAATCAATCTATTCTCTTTTCAACATGACTTAGATGCGCATTTTCGTCCAAGACATGCATATATGGGCACAAGGATTTAGCTCAGAACTTAAAAAAAATCTATTTTTTCTTTGATAATGAAACAAAAGCAAAATGTTTTAAAATCAAGATTTTCGCGGTAAAAAAAAATACTTCATTTAATTCAAAGTATTATAAGATTACTTGACTTGGTATATTTTGGAATAGAGGTAGTAGTACTGATTGTAATATATACACAAGGAAAGTTTTCATAAAGGCATAAAAAATCAAGACAAGAAACTATTTAAATGAACTTGAAAGGGAATTGATCCAATATGACAGCTAGAGGCACCTTCATTATTATCTGTAATGTAAAATAAAATCCAAAAATGACCCTCAAAAAAAGAAAAGAAAAGGAGAGACGTAGACATCTAATAGTAGTTTTTTTGTTAAAGAGTCCAAAAGTACTTAGTCCAGATCAAACACAATATGGCCCATTTCACACACCTTATTCTGAAAGCTATAAACTTTCATTTCAAACAAGGTGGCAGAATGAGGAGAGGAGGTGGGGTTTGGGTTTGGGTGTCCTTTGGCACTAATTGAATTGTCCAATTCTGGAGTCCCTCCTAATTCCATCCATGTGACATTCAAAATCCATTTGCTAGTTTGAAAACAACAGGTGAATCCCTTTACAAATTCTAGTTCTTGAAATTTGTGGCTCTTTCAAATTCAATTCCTTTTAGTCACTTATAATAATTCTTGATGCTCTTGACCTATGTTACATAAAAATTTAATTTACTTTGCCCTAAACTACTTGTGTTTGACACTTAATATTCAGAGAAGGATATATATTAGTACAAAACACTTCATTGTAATGCTAAAAATTGACAAATTAAATTGAGAAGTACCCACGTTGGACTCTTCAAAATACTTCTACCAGACACTCCATCAAATCTGTGTAACGTAGCTCTTAACTTACCAGCAGCTAGCTAGCAAGAAACTTGGAAATATCTAAAAGCTGGATCTTAGTTTACCCAAACAGACACTCACATGCTCTCAGTGCAACCCTACTGCTTAGAGGAAAATACATTAATTCAATTCTACTCAAGTTGATTAGAGAAAAAAGGAAAAATAGCAGTATAAAAACATGGATGTCCCAATTTAAATCACTTAATTTTATCAGCTACAAGAAAATGTTGCCAGTATTGAGGAATTGTGGTCCAACCCATAAAAATTTTAGATAAAGTAACAGTAACAGCAAAATTCAAGGGTTAGTAGAAGGTTGAATTTTCAATAGGCAGGGCAATTAATGGAGAGAGGACCGGTTGTTGACCAATAATAGGATGCATGTATACCACCTATAAATAAGCTGCATAAGTGTTAATTAATTACACAATTAAAAATGGGGCAGTCATCAGTACTACAAAATAGAGAAGCATGCCATATTTTGTAAGAGATAAAAAGAATTTCAATTCAGAAAAACCAGTAATGGAGTTGATCAACATTCAAAACTAGCTTATGTATAATGTAATGTTCAATGCTTTTCTCACCAGCCAAAGTGCATGAAGGACCACAAAATCAAAGTAAGTGGGCAACAAAATCAATCTAATGTAATGTAATGTAATGTTCAATGCTTTTTTGGAGTATAAGCTAGTTTTGAAAAAGGACCACAAAATCAAAGTAAGTGGACCACAAAATGCTTTTGGAGTATAATGTAATGTTCAATGCTTTTCTGGAGTATAAGCTAGTTTTGAAAAAGCATTGCTGGTTTTGTGGTCCTTCATGCACTTTGCTCCTTCAAAACTAGCAATGGAGCATTGTGGTCTTTTAAAAAAAGCATTGAAATTCTTTTCAAAACTAGCAATAGAGTATAATGTAATGTTCAATGCTTTTCTCACCAGCCAAAGTGCATGAAGTACCACAAAATCAAAGTAATGGGGCAACTAAATCAATCTATTCTCTCTTCAACATGACTTGGATGCGCATTTTCGTCCAAGTCATGCATATATGGGCACAAGGATTTAGCTCATAACTTAAAAAAAAATCCATTTTTTCTTTGATAATGAAACAAAAGTAAAAAGTTTTAAAATCAAGATTTTCGCGGTAAAAAAAAAGTACTTCATTTAATTCAAAGTATTATAAGATTACTTGACTTGGTATATTTTGGAATAGAGGTAGCAGTACTGATTGTAATATATACACAAGGAAAGTTTTCATAAAGGCATAAAAAATCAAGACAAGAAACTATTTAAATGAACTTGAAAGGGAATGGATCCAATATGAAAGCTAGAGGCACCTTCATTATTATCTGTAATGTAAAATAAAATCCAAAAATGACCCTCAAAAAAAGAAAAGAAAAAGAGAGATGTAGACATCTAGTAGTAGTTTTTTTGTTAAAGAGTCTAAAAGTACTTAGTCCAGATCAAACACAATATGGCCCATTTCACTCACCCTATTCTGAAAGCTATAAACTTTCATTTCAAACAAGGTGGCAGAATGAGGAGAGGAGGTGGGGTTTGGGTTTGGGTGTCCTTTTGCACTAATTGAATTGTCCACTTCTGGAGTCCCTCCTAATTGCATCCATGTGACATTCAAAATCCATTTGCTAGTTTGAAAACAACAGGTGAATCCCTTTACAAATTCTAGTTCTTGAAATTTGTTGCTCTTTCAAATTCAATTCCTTTAGTCACTTATAATAATTCTTGATGCTCTTGACCTATGTTACATAAAAATTTAATTTACTTTGCCCTAAACTACTTGTGTTTGACACTTAATATTCAGAGAAGGATATATATTAGTACAAAACACTTCATTGTAATGCTAAAAATTGACAAATTAAATTGAGAAGTACCCACGTTGGACTCTTCAAAATACTTCTACCAGACACTCCATCAAATCTGTGTAACGTAGCTCTTAACTTACCAGCAGCTAGCTAGCAAGAAACTTGGAAATATCTAAAAGCTGGATCTTAGTTTACCCAAACAGACACTCACATGCTCTCAGTGCAACCCTACTGCTTAGAGGAAAATACATTAATTCAATTCTACTCAAGTTGATTAGAGAAAAAAGGAAAAATAGCAGTATAAAAACATGGATGTCCCAATTTAAATCACTTAATTTTATCAGCTACAAGAAAATGTTGCCAGTATTGAGGAATTGTGGTTCAACCCATAAAAATTTTAGATAAAGTAACAGTAACAGCAAAATTCAAGGGTTAGTAGAAGGTTGAATTTTCAATAGGCAGGGCAATTAATGGAGAGAGGACCGGTTGTTGACCAACAATAGGATGCATGTATACCACCTATAAATAAGCTGCATAAGTGTTAATTAATTACACAATTAAAAATGGGGCAGTCATCAGTACTACAAAATAGAGAAGCATGCCATATTTTGTAAGAGATAAAAAGAATTTCAATTCAGAAAAACCAGTAATGGAGTTGATCAACATTCAAAACTAGCTTATGTATAATGTAATGTTCAATGCTTTTCTCACCAGCCAAAGTGCATGAAGGACCACAAAATCAAAGTAAGTGGGCAACAAAATCAATCTAATGTAATGTAATGTAATGTTCAATGCTTTTTTGGAGTATAAGCTAGTTTTGAAAAAGGACCACAAAATCAAAGTAAGTGGACCACAAAATGCTTTTGGAGTATAATGTAATGTTCAATGCTTTTCTGGAGTATAAGCTAGTTTTGAAAAAGCATTGCTGGTTTTGTGGTCCTTCATGCACTTTGCTCCTTCAAAACTAGCAATGGAGCATTGTGGTCTTTTAAAAAAAGCATTGAAATTCTTTTCAAAACTAGCAATAGAGTATAATGTAATGTTCAATGCTTTTCTCACCAGCCAAAGTGCATGAAGTACCACAAAATCAAAGTAATGGGGCAACTAAATCAATCTATTCTCTCTTCAACATGACTTGGATGCGCATTTTCGTCCAAGTCATGCATATATGGGCACAAGGATTTAGCTCATAACTTAAAAAAAAATCCATTTTTTCTTTGATAATGAAACAAAAGTAAAAAGTTTTAAAATCAAGATTTTCGCGGTAAAAAAAAAGTACTTCATTTAATTCAAAGTATTATAAGATTACTTGACTTGGTATATTTTGGAATAGAGGTAGCAGTACTGATTGTAATATATACACAAGGAAAGTTTTCATAAAGGCATAAAAAATCAAGACAAGAAACTATTTAAATGAACTTGAAAGGGAATGGATCCAATATGAAAGCTAGAGGCACCTTCATTATTATCTGTAATGTAAAATAAAATCCAAAAATGACCCTCAAAAAAAGAAAAGAAAAAGAGAGATGTAGACATCTAGTAGTAGTTTTTTTGTTAAAGAGTCTAAAAGTACTTAGTCCAGATCAAACACAATATGGCCCATTTCACTCACCCTATTCTGAAAGCTATAAACTTTCATTTCAAACAAGGTGGCAGAATGAGGAGAGGAGGTGGGGTTTGGGTTTGGGTGTCCTTTTGCACTAATTGAATTGTCCACTTCTGGAGTCCCTCCTAATTGCATCCATGTGACATTCAAAATCCATTTGCTAGTTTGAAAACAACAGGTGAATCCCTTTACAAATTCTAGTTCTTGAAATTTGTTGCTCTTTCAAATTCAATTCCCTTTAGTCACTTATAATAATTCTTGATGCTCTTGACCTATGTTACATAAAAATTTAATTTACTTTGCCCTAAACTACTTGTGTTTGACACTTAATATTCAGAGAAGGATATATATTAGTACAAAACACTTCATTGTAATGCTAAAAATTGACAAATTAAATTGAGAAGTACCCACGTTGGACTCTTCAAAATACTTCTACCAGACACTCCATCAAATCTGTGTAACGTAGCTCTTAACTTACCAGCAGCTAGCTAGCAAGAAACTTGGAAATATCTAAAAGCTGGATCTTAGTTTACCCAAACAGACACTCACATGCTCTCAGTGCAACCCTACTGCTTAGAGGAAAATACATTAATTCAATTCTACTCAAGTTGATTAGAGAAAAAAGGAAAAATAGCAGTATAAAAACATGGATGTCCCAATTTAAATCACTTAATTTTATCAGCTACAAGAAAATGTTGCCAGTATTGAGGAATTGTGGTTCAACCCATAAAAATTTTAGATAAAGTAACAGTAACAGCAAAATTCAAGGGTTAGTAGAAGGTTGAATTTTCAATAGGCAGGGCAATTAATGGAGAGAGGACCGGTTGTTGACCAACAATAGGATGCATGTATACCACCTATAAATAAGCTGCATAAGTGTTAATTAATTACACAATTAAAAATGGGGCAGTCATCAGTACTACAAAATAGAGAAGCATGCCATATTTTGTAAGAGATAAAAAGAATTTCAATTCAGAAAAACCAGTAATGGAGTTGATCAACATTCAAAACTAGCTTATGTATAATGTAATGTTCAATGCTTTTCTCACCAGCCAAAGTGCATGAAGGACCACAAAATCAAAGTAAGTGGGCAACAAAATCAATCTAATGTAATGTAATGTAATGTTCAATGCTTTTTTGGAGTATAAGCTAGTTTTGAAAAAGGACCACAAAATCAAAGTAAGTGGACCACAAAATGCTTTTGGAGTATAATGTAATGTTCAATGCTTTTCTGGAGTATAAGCTAGTTTTGAAAAAGCATTGCTGGTTTTGTGGTCCTTCATGCACTTTGCTCCTTCAAAACTAGCAATGGAGCATTGTGGTCTTTTAAAAAAAGCATTGAAATTCTTTTCAAAACTAGCAATAGAGTATAATGTAATGTTCAATGCTTTTCTCACCAGCCAAAGTGCATGAAGTACCACAAAATCAAAGTAATGGGGCAACTAAATCAATCTATTCTCTCTTCAACATGACTTGGATGCGCATTTTCGTCCAAGTCATGCATATATGGGCACAAGGATTTAGCTCATAACTTAAAAAAAAATCCATTTTTTCTTTGATAATGAAACAAAAGTAAAAAGTTTTAAAATCAAGATTTTCGCGGTAAAAAAAAAGTACTTCATTTAATTCAAAGTATTATAAGATTACTTGACTTGGTATATTTTGGAATAGAGGTAGCAGTACTGATTGTAATATATACACAAGGAAAGTTTTCATAAAGGCATAAAAAATCAAGACAAGAAACTATTTAAATGAACTTGAAAGGGAATGGATCCAATATGAAAGCTAGAGGCACCTTCATTATTATCTGTAATGTAAAATAAAATCCAAAAATGACCCTCAAAAAAAGAAAAGAAAAAGAGAGATGTAGACATCTAGTAGTAGTTTTTTTGTTAAAGAGTCTAAAAGTACTTAGTCCAGATCAAACACAATATGGCCCATTTCACTCACCCTATTCTGAAAGCTATAAACTTTCATTTCAAACAAGGTGGCAGAATGAGGAGAGGAGGTGGGGTTTGGGTTTGGGTGTCCTTTTGCACTAATTGAATTGTCCACTTCTGGAGTCCCTCCTAATTGCATCCATATGACATTCAAAATCCATTTGCTAGTTTGAAAACAACAGGTGAATCCCTTTACAAATTCTAGTTCTTGAAATTTGTTGCTCTTTCAAATTCAATTCCCTTTAGTCACTTATAATAATTCTTGATGCTCTTGACCTATGTTACATAAAAATTTAATTTACTTTGCCCTAAACTACTTGTGTTTGACACTCAATATTCAGAGAAGGATATATATTAGTACTAAACACTTCATTGTAATGCTAAAAATTGACAAAATAAATTGAGAAGTACCCGCGTTGGACTCTTCAAAATACTTCTACCAGACACTCCATCAAATCTGTGTAACGTAGCTCTTAACTTACCAGCAGCTAGCTAGCAAGAAACATGGAAATATCTAAAAGCTGGATCTTAGTTAACCCAAACAGACACTCACATGCTCTCAGTGCAACCCTACTGCTTAGAGGAAAATACATTAATTCGATTCTAATCAAGTGGATTAGAGAAAAAAGGAAAAATAGCAGTATAAAAACATGGATGTCCCAATTTAAATCACTTAATTTTATCAGCTACAAGAAAATGTTGCCAGTATTGAGGAATTGTGGTCCAACCCATAAAAATTTCAGATAAAGTAACAGTAACATCAAAATTCAAGGGTTGATGGAAGGTTGAATTTTCAATGGGCAGGGCAATTAATGGAGAGATGACCGATTGTTGACCAACAATAGGATGCATGTATACCACCTCTTATAAATAAGCTGCATAAGTGTTAATTAATTACACTATTAAAAATGGGGAAATCATCAGTACTACTACTTACTCCAATCCACCTCCTAATCATCTTCTTACAACTTCATCATTTTGTCATCTCCTTTTCCTCTGCTCGTGATAATCATTAATGTCTCGATAAACAAATGCTTGCTTTGTTTCAATTTAAGCAATGTTCAATAATTTTCTCACCAGCCAAAGTGAATGAAGGACCACAAAATCAAAGTAAGTGGGCAACAAAATCAATCTAATGTAATGTAATGTTCAATGCTTTTCTGGAGTATAAGCTAGTTTTGAAAAAGGACCACAAAATCAAAGTAAGTGGACCACAAAATGCTTTTGGAGTGGGGTTCGTACAACTTATGTCGAATGCGTACATCCACTTAGTCTCTTTTGTAGCCATCTACCAAGAGGTGGGCATCACTCCCGGGCTCGATTTATTCTTCGCCCTGTTCACCGTTGGTGGGTCGAAAGAACCCGGGGTTCGGCAACTCAACAAACGTCCCAACCGCACCGTCCAGATCAAAACCCCTTCAAGCAACAAAGGGTGGCATGAACAGTGGTTTTTTGCCAAGGGAACCGACCTCCAGCTCCTTCCCTCTTAGGCCCACCCCACTGACCAGGCGGCCAAGGTTTCGAAGTTCCCGAAGGGTCGGACCGACGCCTTCAGAACGTTCTACCAGCAATGGAAGAAGACCCAATGGAGTCTAGGGCTTCTAATGGACGAAGTCTAGTTGTACAAACACGGCTGTAAGTATCTTTCTGTTCATTTTATTATTATTTTCTATTCTCTTAAGCGTTTCACGCCTTAACCCATTTGTCCCCGTGCAGTGTCCATTTTCAAGCCGGAGGGCGTTATTGACGCCTTCATCCCCACCACCATCGCAACCGGGTTCATCCGACCCCCAGTAACTGACGACGCTCCTGAGAAGGATACGATCCCTATCAGCGAGCTGTCTCTGGGGTCCACGTCGGGGCCTGAGCTCCCGACCACACAAAAAGGGGCGTTGAAGATGAGCCGCGCGGAGAAGGCGGCTTTGCTGAAAAAATCCAAGAAGCCCTCCAAGTCGACCATCAAAGCGCCTACAATAGTCCCTCCGCCTTCACTGCCGAAGCCAATTCTACCACCGCCCCCTCCTCCGACTGAGGTGGTCGAGGATTAGGAGGATACCGAAGAGGTTCCTCTCGAACCCCGATCCAAGAGACCTCGATTATCGGAGGGTTCCGATCAGCCGACGGGACAGATGGTGGTCCCTTGTTCGGACCGTGCCCGCACTCTTTCTTCTGGGCCAAGCTCCTCCCAGGGATCGCCGACTACCTGTTGGCCCAAGAGCCCGTCCGAGGTTTTCCCTTTTACCCTCTTCGATCACTTCAAACTTCCTGGTGATGACGAGCGGTTTGAAGGGTATTCTTCTGATCAGTTCTTGGTGGCCTATGTTCGAGCCCAGACTCAGGTAATTCCCTTTGTCAATCTAAGTACTGCTATTAACTTGGATTTTTACTTCTTGTACTAATGTATATGTTCGCTGCAGGCCAACGCTATACTCGCCCGAGTCATCACTCCCCTCACCCGATCTACAAAGAAAGAAATTCAGCTGGGAACGGAGGTGGAGCTGCTCGGAGCTGATGTTCGGGGTCTACAGTCGGAACTGAAGAAGGAACGGGATTCTCATGCCCAGACCCGAAATAAAGTTACTCGAGCGGAGGGCCAGATCAAAGAGTTGGAGCAGAAGCACGGAACTCTTCTGACCGAGAGGGATCATCTGCTCAAGGAGGTCAAGGATCGGGAGAATGATGTTGACGTCATTACGTAGAAGTTCTCTGAGATGCATGACAAGATGATGTTCTTGATCAAGGAGAACAACACTTTAACGGCTACTATCAACGCATTTCCCGAGAAGGTTATTGAGGCCAGACAGCAGGCCATCGTTGAATACGAAGAATCTGAAGCCTTGAATGATAAGGTCATAGCCCAATTCGGTGAGGGGTATGAGACTCATCGGGAGAAGGCAAAGGCAAATCTAATGGTTGCTGGGCTCGATATCTCCGTCCTTGACTCTTCTGATGATGAGTCCAAAGCTGAAGATGATCCCCCTGCAGAGTAGATACTTAGGATTTATAAATTTTTATTTTTTTTGTAATTTGCCCGAATCGTAGGCGATCGGGCTTGTAAAAATTTTCTAAGTGTAAATGAGATATACTTTTTGCCCATGAATGTTTATTGTCAGTCGTACTCCTGACTAATCTCGATCGGTTATGTCCACCCGAACTTTCTGATCGGATTTTCCTTAGAGTTTATCTGATCTTGAAGGGTCTAACAATTATACCCGGGACTTGTCTCGATCAGCGGTGTCTTTCCGAACCTCTTGATCAGGCAATGTTCGGGGAGTACCCTTTAAGAATTTACTTAACCCTCGGTCAGTTATGCTTGGGACTTATCTCGATCAGTTGTGTCTTTCCGAACCTCTTGATCCGATAGTGCCCGAGATCTGTATTTTAAGAACTTACTGAACCCTTGGTCCGTTTTGCTTGGGACTTATCTCGATCAGTGGTGTCTTTCCGAACCACTTGATCGGATGGTGCCCGAAGCGAGTCTGTTCGGGTAATAATGGAATATATGAATATAAATAAAGTTAAACATTGATAGAAATAGGAACTTTTATTTATATCATTTGAATGAAGTCGGTTACATGGATAAAAGTAAGAATGACAAAACTATTACTGGTAAAATTTCCTAAGTCTTCCAGCATGTCATGTATTCTTTACCTCTGAACTGTCCATTGCTCGAAGCCGGTATGTTCCTGGCTTCGGCACTCCTACCACCTCATAAGGCCCCTCCCAGTTAGGCATTAACTTGCCGGTGTTTTGGGGGGTTGAAGCCTCCGACTCCCAAAGGACTAGATCTCCTACAGCAAACCTCCTGGACTTCACCTTCTGATTGTAGTGTCGGGCTGTCCATTGCTGATAGATTGCCAACCTAATCATAGCCGAATCTCGGACTTCATCTAGCAGATCCAAATTCGTTATCAGGCCTTCATCATTGTATAGCTCTTTGTACTGGCTGACGCGAAGGGTGGGGGATCCGATCTCGACAGGTATGAGAGCATCGGTCCCGAATGCCAGTCTGAATGGAGAGTCCCCAGTTGCAGTCCTTGGAGTAGTTCGATACACCCACAAAATAGATAACAGCTCTTTGGGCCACCGACCTTTCAATTCATCCAATCTGCGCTTTATCCCATTGAGTAGTGTTCGATTGGTCACTTCCACTTGACCATTTGACTGAGGATGGGCCACCGAAGTCTTGCGATGTTGGATCCTTAACTCCTTCAGAAAGCCCTCGAATTTTGATCCCACGAACTGTCTGCCATTATCTGAGACTACTGCCATCGGGATACCGAACCGGTAGACTACTCCCTCTTTAAAAAACTTTAAACACTCCTGCTCGGTGATCTTTTGTAGTGGTTTGGCTTCGACCCACTTTGTCATGTAATCAATAGCTACGATCACAAAGCTAACTTGTCCCTTAGCTTTTGGTAGAGGACCCAGGATGTCAATGCCCCATACAGCAAAAGGGATTGGGGATAAGACCAAATAGAGCTCTTCGGGAGGTTGATGTGGAATATTGCTGTTCAGCTGGCACTTGGGGCACCTCCTACAGAATTCCTTTGCCTCAGTATAGATAGTCGGCTAGTAATACCCCTGACTCAGAATCTTTTGTGCCAGTGACTTCACCCCCATGTGATCCCCACAGATCACTTCATGCACCACCCGAAGTGTGTAGTCTGCTTCTGAGGGAGTCAAGCATTTGAGCAGTGGAGAGCTAAAGGCCCTTCGGTATAGGTCTCCATCTATCAGGACAAAGTTCGAGCTTCGATGTTTAATTTGTCTGGCTAGGATTCGGTCTGAAGGGAGGGTCCCATCGGCCAAGTATGAGATATAAGGTGTGAGCCAACAATCGAGTTGGTCTAAAGCCAGGACTTCTATCTTCGAGACACTGGGTTTTTCCAGAACCTCCAGGTACATTGATCCATTGAAAGAGCTTGCTTCGGTAGTTGCCAACTTTTCCAGGGCATCTGCTATTGTATTTTCTGACGGATCCACCCCTTGACAACTATACGATATGAAGTACATAAGCTTGTCCTTTACCTCGGCCAAATATCTCTCCATCCTTACCCCCCGAGCCTCGTATTCTCCTGAAAGCTGCTTGACCACCAGCTACGAATCCCTGTAGATGATCAACCTCTGTACCTCTAAGCTTCGGGCCAATTGTATTCCTGCCAAGATGGCCTCATACTCTGCTTCGTTGTTTGTGGCCTTGAAACCGAACCGAATAGCTTGCTGCACCTTGAACCCCTCAGGACTTGTCAAGATGACCCCCGCTCCACTGACATCTGAAGTTAACAATCCATCCACTTATAAAATCCATGAGGTCTGACCTGGTTGTGCCCCGGCCACTATACTCACCTCAGGTTTGGTGAAAAAACACTCTACCACAAAATCTGCCAACGCCTGCCCTTTGATTGCCATTCGGGGATGATACTCTATAGCAAACTGTGTTAACTCCATCGTCCATGCGGCCAACCGACCTGATACCTCGGGCTTGTGCAAAATCTTCTTCAAAGGCTGATCCGTGTATACCACAATCACCCGACCTTGGAAATAGTGCCTGAGTTTTCTGCTAGCGATTATGAGTGCGTAGGCAAACTTTTCCAGGCTCGGGTATCTCGTCTCTGCGTCCCGAAGAACATGGCTGACATAGTACACCGGGAACTGCTTTCCTCCCTTATCCGTCACAAGTGCCGCCCCTACTGCCATCGGTCTGGCAGCCAAATATAGGTACAAAGGTTCTAAGGGGATCGGTTTCATTAATAACGGTGCCGTGCCCAGGTACCTCTTGATCTCTTTGAACGCGTCTTCGCATTCCGAAGTCCACTGAAAACTCTTATCATTTTTCGGACCCTTTAGAGTGTCAAAAAAGGGTAGACATCTTTTAGCTGACCTTGACACGAATCTCCGAAGGGCAGCTATTCGGCCCGTCAACCTCTGAATATCTTTGTATGTCTTTGGAGATTTCATGTCTAAGATCGCCGAGATTTTTGCCAGATAGGCCTCAATTCCCCTCTTACTGACCCAGTATCACAGAAATTTCCCTGAACCCAGTCCGAAGGTGCATTTGGTCGGGTTCAGTCTCAGTTTGTGTTGCCTTACTGTTTCGAAGCAATCTGCTAAATCCTCCAGATGATCCCGGACTGACATGCTTTTGACGATCACGTACACTTCCATAATTCGCCCCAGCAAGAGGCACCTTCATTATTATTTGTAATGTAAAATAAAATCCCAAAATGACCCTCAAAAAAAGAAAAGAAAAAGAGAGATGTAGACATCTAGTAGTAGTTTTTTTGTTAAATAGTCCAAAAGTACTTAGTCCAGATCAAACACAATATGGCCCATTTCACTCACCCTATTCTGAAAGCTATAAACTTTCATTTCAAACAAGGTGGCAGAATGAGGAGAGGAGGTGGGGTTTGGGTTTGGGTGTCCTTTGGCACTAATGGAATTGTCCACTTCTGGAGTCCCTCCTAATTGCATCCATGTGACATTCAAAATCCATTTGCTAGTTTGAAAACAACAGGTGAATCCCTTTACAAATTCTAATTCTTGAAATTTGTGGCTCTTTCAAATTCAATTCCCTTTAGTCACTTATAATAATTCTTGATGCTCTTGACCTATGTTACATAAAAATTTAATTTACGTTGCCCTAAACTACTTGTGTTTGACACTCAATATTCAGAGAAGGATATATATTAGTACTAAACACTTCAATGTAATGCTAAAAATTGACAAATTAAATTGAGAAGTACCCGCGTTGGACTCTTCAAAATACTTCTACCAGACACTCCATCAAATCTGTGTAACGTAGCTCTTAACTTACCAGCAGCTAGCTAGCAAGAAACTTGGAAATATCTAAAAGCTGGATCTTAGTTTACCCAAACAGATACTCAGATGCTCTCAATGCAACCCTACTGCTTAGAGGAAAATACATTAATTCAATTCTACTCAAGTTGATTAGAGAAAAAAGGAAAAATAACAGTATAAAAATATGGATGTCCCAATTTAAATCACTTAATTTTATCAGCTACAAGAAAATGTTGCCAGTATTAAGTAATTGTGGTCCAACCCATAAAAATTTCAGAAAAAGTAACAGTAACAGTAAAATTCAAGGGTTGGTGGAAGGTTGAATTTTCAATGGGCAGGGTAATTAATGGAGAGAGGACCGGTTGTTGACCAACAATAGGATGCATGTATACCACCTATAAATAAGCTGCATAAGTGTTAATTAATTACACAATTAAAAATGGGGCAGTCATCAGTACTACAAAATAGAGAAGCATGCCATATTTTGTAAGAGAGAAGAAAGAATTTCAATTCAGAAAAACCAGCAATGGAGCTGATCAACATTAAAAACTAGCTTATGTATAATGTAATGTTCAATTCTTTTCTCACCAGCCAAAGTGCATGAAGGACCCCAAAATCAAAGTAAGTGGGCAACAAAATCAATCTAATGTAATGTTCAATGCTTTTCTGGAGTATAAGCTAGTTTTGAAAAAGGACCACAAAATCAAAGTAAGTGGACCACAAAATCAAAGTAAGTGGACCACAAAATGCTTTTGGAGTATAAGGAAATGTTCAATGCTTTTCTGGAGTATAAGCTAGTTTTGAAAAAGCATTGCTGGTTTTGTGGTCCTTCATGCACTTTGCTCCTTCAAAACTAGCAATGGAGCATTGCTGGTTTTGTGGTCTTTTCAAAAAAGCAATGAAATTCTTTTCAAAACTAGCAATGGAGTATAATGTAATGTTCAATGCTTTTCTCACCAGCCAAAATGCATGAAGGACCACAAAATCAAAGTAAGTGGGCAACAAAATCAATCTAATGTAATGTAATGTAATGTAATGTTCAATGCTTTTCTGGAGTATAAGCTAGTTTTGAAAAAGGACCACAAAATCAAAGTAAGTGGACCACAAAATACTTTTGGAGTATAATGTAATGTTCAATGCTTTTCTGGAGTATAAACTAGATTTGAAAAAGCATTGCTGGTTTTGTGGTCCTTCATGCACTTTGCTCCTTCAAAACTAGCAATGGAGCATTGCTGGTTTTGTGGTCTTTTCAAAAAAGCATTGAAATTCTTTTCAAAACTAGCAATGGAGTATAATTTAATGTTCAATGCTTTTCTCACCAGCCAAAGTGCATGAAGGACCACAAAATCAAACTAAGTGGGCAACAAAATCAATCTATTCTCTCTTCAACATGACTTGGATGCGCATTTTCGTCCAAGATATGCATATATGGGCACAAGGATTTAGCTCAGAAATTAAAAAAAAAATCCATTTCTTCTTTGACAATGAAACAAAAGCAAAAAGTTTGAAAATCAAGATTTCCGCGGTAAAAAAAAATACTTCATTTAATTCAAAGTATTATAAGATTACTTGCCTTGGTATATTTTGGAATAGAGGTAGTTGTACTGATTGTAATATATACACAAGGAAAGTTTTCATAAAGGCATAAAAAATCAAGACAAGAAACTATTTAAATGAACTTGAAAGGGAATGGATCCAATATGACAGCTAGAGGCACCTTCATTATTATCTGTAATGTAAAATAAAATCCAAAAATGACCCTCAAAAAAAGAAAAGAAAAAGAGAGATGTAGACATCTAGTAGTAGTTTTTTTGTTAAAGAGTCCAAAAGTAATTAGTCCAGATCAAACACAATATGGCCCATTTCACTCACCCTATTCTGAAAGCTATAAACTTTCATTTCAAACAAGGTGGCAGAATGAGGAGAGGAGGTGGGGTTTGGGTTTGAGTGTCCTTTGGCACTAATTGAATTGTCCACTTCTGGAGTCCCTCCTAATTGCATCCATGTGACATTCAAAATCCATTTGCTAGTTTGAAAACAACAGGTGAATCCCTTTACAAATTCTAGTTCTTGAAATTTGTGGCTCTTTCAAATTCAATTCCCTTTAGTCACTTATAATAATTCTTGATGCTCTTGACCTATGTTACATAAAAATTTAATTTACGTTGCCCTAAACTACTTGTGTTTGACACACAATATTCAGAGAAGGATATATATTAGTACTAAACACTTCATTGTAATGCTAAAAATTGACAAATTAAATTGAGAAGTACCCGCGTTGGACTCTTCAAAATACTTCTACCAGACACTCCATCAAATCTGTGTAACGTAGCTCTTAACTTACCAGCAGCTAGCTAGCAAGAAACTTGGAAATATCTAAAAGCTGGATCTTAGTTTACCCAAACAGATACTCAAATGCTCTAAGTGCAACCCTACTGCTTAGAGGAAAATACATTAATTCAATTCTACTCAAGTTGATTAGATAAAAAAGGAAAAATAGCAGTATAAAAATATGGATGTCCCAATTTAAATCACTTAATTTTATCAGCTACAAGAAAATGTTGCCAGTATTAAGGAATTGTGGTCCAACCCATAAAACTTTCAGATAAAGTAACAATAACAGCAAAATTCAAGGGTTGGTGGAAGGTTGAATTTTCAATGGGCAGGGCAATTAATGGAGAGAGGACCGGTTGTTGACCAACAATAGGATGCATGTATACCACCTATAAATAAGCTGCATAAGTGTTAATTAATTAAACAATTAAAAATGGGGCAGTCATCAGTATTACAAAATAGAGAAGCATGCCATATTTTGTAAGAGAGAAGAAAGAATTTCAATTCAGAAAAACCAGCAATGGAGCTGATCAACATTCAAAACTAGCTTATGTATAATGTAATGTTCAATGTTTTTCTCACCAGCCAAAGTGCATGGAGGACCACAAAATCAAAGTAAGTGGGCAACAAAATCAATCTATTCTCTCTTCAACATGACTTGGATGCGCATTTTCGTCCAAGGCATGCATATATGGGCACAAGGATTATGCTCAGAACTTAAAAAAATAATCTATTTTTTCTTTGACAATGAAACAAAAGCAAAAAGTTTTAAAATCAAGATTTCTGCGGTAAAAAAAAATATACTTCATTTAATTTAAAGTATTATAAGATTACTTGACTTGGTATATTTTGGAATAGAGGTTGTAGTACTGATTGTAATATATACACAAGGAAAGTTTTCATAAAGGCATAAAAAATCAAGACAAGAAACTATTTAAATGAACTTGAAAGGGAATGGATCCAATATGACAGCTAGAGGCACCTTCATTATTATCTGTAATGTAAAATAAAATCCAAAAATGACCCTCAAAAAAAGAAAAGAAAAAGAGAGATGTAGACATCTAGTAGTAGTTTTTTTTTTAAAGAGTCCCCAAAAGTACTTTGTCCAGATGAAACACAATATGGCCCATTTCACTCACCCTATTCTGAAAGCTATAAACTTTCATTTCAAACAAGGTGGCAGAATGAGGAGAGGAGGTGGGGTTTGGGTTTGGGTGTCCTTTGGCACTAATTGAATTGTCCACTTCTGGAGTCCCTCCTAATTGCATCCATGTGACATTCAAAATCCATTTGCTAGTTTAAAAACAACAGGTGAATCCCTTTACAAATTCTAGTTCTTGAAATTTGTGGCTCTTTCAAATTCAATTCCCTTTAGTCACTTATAATAATTCTTGATGCTCTTGACCTATGTTACATAAAAATTTAATTTACGTTGCCCTAAACTACTTGTGTTTGACACACAATATTCAGAGAAGGATATATATTAGTACTAAACACTTCATTGTAATGCTAAAAATTGACAAATTAAATTGAGAAGTACCCGCGTTGGACTCTTCAAAATACTTCTACCAGACACTCCATCAAATCTGTGTAACGTAGCTCTTAACTTACCAGCAGCTAGCTAGCAAGAAACTTGGAAATATCTAAAAGCTGGATCTTAGTTTACCCAAACAGATACTCAAATGCTCTAAGTGCAACCCTACTGCTTAGAGGAAAATACATTAATTCAATTCTACTCAAGTTGATTAGAGAAAAAAGGAAAAATAGCAGTATAAAAATATGGATGTCCCAATTTAAATCACTTAATTTTATCAGCTACAAGAAAATGTTGCCAGTATTAAGGAATTGTGGTCCAACCCATAAAAATTTCAGATAAAGTAACAGTAACAACAAAATTCAAGGGTTGGTGGAAGGTTGAATTTACAATGGGCAGGGCAATTAATGGAGAGAGGACCGGTTGTTGACCAACAATAGGATGCATGTATACCACCTATAAATAAGCTGCATAAGTGTTAATTAATTAAACAATTAAAAATGGGGCAGTCATTAGTACTACAAAATAGAGAAGCATGCAATATTTTGTAAGAGAAAAGAAAGAATTTCAATTCAGAAAAACCAGCAATGGAGCTGATCAACATTCAAAACTAGCTTATGTATAATGTAATGTTCAATGTTTTTCTCACCAGCCAAAGTGCATGAAGGACCACAAAATCAAAGTAAGTGGGCAACAAAATTAATCTATTCTCTCTTCAACATGACTTGGATGCGCATTTTCGTCCAAGGCATGCATATATGGGCACAAGGATTATGCTCAGAACTTAAAAAAATAATCTATTTTTTCTTTGACAATGAAACAAAAGCAAAAAGTTTTAAAATCAAGATTTCTTCGGTAAAAAAAAATATACTTCATTTAATTTAAAGTATTATAAGATTACTTGACTTGGTATATTTTGGAATAGAGGTTGTAGTACTAATTGTAATATATACACAAGGAAAGTTTTCATAAAGGCATAAAAAATCAAGATAAGAAACTATTTAAATGAACTTGAAAGGGAATGGATCCAATATGACAGCTAGAGGCACCTTCATTATTATCTGTAATGTAAAATAAAATCCAAAAATGACCCTCAAAAAAAGAAAAGAAAAAGAGAGATGTAGACATCTAGTAGTAGTTTTTTTTTTAAAGAGTCCCCAAAAGTACTTTGTCCAGATGAAACACAATATGGCCCATTTCACTCACCCTATTCTGAAAGCTATAAACTTTCATTTCAAACAAGGTGGCAGAATGAGGAGAGGATGTGGGGTTTGGGTTTGGGTGTCCTTTGGCACTAATTGAATTGTCCACTTCTGGAGTCCCTCCTAATCGCATCCATGTGACATTCAAAATCCATTTGCTAGTTTAAAAACAACAGGTGAATCCCTTTACAAATTCTAGTTCTTGAAATTTGTGGCTCTTTCAAATTCAATTCCCTTTAGTCACTTATAATAATTCTTGATGCTCTTGACCTATGTTACATAAAAATTTAATTTACGTTGCCCTAAACTACTTGTGTTTGACACTCAATATTCAGAGAAGGATATATATTAGTACTAAACACTTCATTGTAATACTAAAAATTGACAAATTAAATTGAGAAGTACCCGCGTTGGACTCTTTAAAATACTTCTACCAGACACTCCATCAAATCTGTGTAACGTAGCTCTTAACTTACCAGCAGCTAGCTAGCAAGAAACTTGGAAATATCTAAAAGCTGGATCTTAGTTTACCCAAACAGATACTCAAATGCTCTCAGTGCAACCCTACTGCTTAGAGGAAAATACATTAATTCAATTCTACTCAAGTTGATTAGAGAAAAAAGGAAAAATAGCAGTATAAAAATATGGATGTCCCAATTTAAATCACTTAATTTTATCAGCTACAAGAAAATGTTGCCAGTATTAAGGAATTGTGGTCCAACCCATAAAAATTTCAGATAAAGTAACAGTAACAGCAAAATTCAAGGGTTGGTGGAAGGTTGAATTTTCAATGGGCTGGGCAATTAATGGAGAGAGGACCGGTTGTTGACCAACAATAGGATGCATGTATACCACCTCCTATAAATAAGCTGCATAAGTGTTAATTAATTACACAATTAAAAATGGGGCAGTCATCTGTACTACTACTTACTCCAATCCACCTCCCAATCATCTTCTTACAACATCATCATTTTGTCATCTCCTTTTCCTCTGCTCGTGATAATCATTTGTGTCCCGATAAACAAATGCTTGCTTTGTTTCAATTTAAACAAAGGCTGAGCATAAATAGTTCTGCTGCTTCGGGTTGTGGTGAGTATGGTAATACTTCTCCTTATCCAAAGACAAATCAGTGGAAAATGAGTTCTGATTGTTGCAAATGGTACGGGGTTGCATGTAATCCGTTGACGGGGGACGTAATCGGGCTCGACCTCAGTTGCAGCCAGCTAGTGGGAGTCCTTCATTCCAACAGTAGCCTCTTCCAGCTTCCTCAACTCAAGAGGCTCAACCTTGCTTACAATGATTTCAGTGGATCCATGATACCGCGTGAATTCGACCGATTTGCAACTAGTTTGACACATCTCAACCTCTCTCGCTCGAATTTTTCAGGCCCACTCCCCTCGAAAATATCGCATCTCTCCAAACTGGTTTCACTCGATCTCTCTCGCAATCGTTATCGCTATCGCTATCGCAATCTCATTCTCAATGATAGTAATACCGAATTTCAGCTCAAGTTTCTCTTCCTTGATCTTACCCAATTGAGACACCTTTCTCTTGCTTATGTTCCCATAAATTCCGTTTTACCCAGTAATCTTTCTTCATCTTCTTCTCTCACAATTCTCGATCTTTCTTATACTCGATTGCGCGGGGAATTGCCGTATGAAATCTTCATTCTTTCGAACATGAAAACATTAAGGTTATGTGGTAACAGTAATGTCACCGGTGTTTTACCACAATCCAACTTGAGCGCTAGTAATGGTTCCTGTATTACTAGTCTGCGGGAGTTGGATCTTTTATTCACAATGTTATCAGAAGTACCAGATGTAGTCGGCTCTCTCAAGTCTTTGAAATTATTGAATCTCGCTTTCTGTGATTTGTCAGGTTCCATTCCTAAATTCATCTCAAATCTTACGCATCTAACTGAGCTAGATTTATCTATAAACCATCTATAAGGTCAAATTCTCAATGGTTTCGCAAACCTCGTACACTTGAGATATCTCTCACTCAGAGGTAACAAGTTGACTACTGGTCCCTTTCCCTCTTGGGTTGCCAATCTGAGCCAACTTATTTTTTTGGACTTGTCAGAAAGCTCGCTAATGGGGCCCCTGCCGTCCAACATCACTGGCCTTCAAAAACTAACCCGTCTCAGTTTATTTAGCAACTCGCTCAATGGGACAATACCATCTTAGATATTTGGTCTTCCGTTATTAGAGTATTTAGATCTTGATTTTAATCAACTCAAGTGTCAACTGAGTGAGTTTCAATTCAAGTCCAACTCACTTGTAGACATTCGTTTAAATGATAATGAACTAAGTGGTTTCGTTCCACAATCAATTTTTCAACAGGTGGACCTGCGTTCTTTGTATCTTGGTTGGAACAAGTTGAGCGGCAACATAGAGATTGAAATGTTTTTGAGCCTAAAAAAACTTGAGTGGTTGTCACTTTCATACAATAACAACCTATCAGTGAAGTTGAGCACCACTAACAACACTACCTTCCCCAACCTCAGAACCCTTGAACTGTCTTCTCTCAAGATAAAGGAATTCCCATATTTCTTGAGAGCCATGGAGAACCTAGTCTGGCTAGACCTATCTAACAACCAAATTCATGGCCGAGTTCCTGAGTGGGTTCCATCCAAGTGGAGGGATTCATTAAGGTATCTTAATCTTAGTTCAAATTTTCTTGAGAAATCAATATTCTTGTGGATATGCAATTCTAGCAGCCTTGAATTTCTTTACATGTCGAGCAACAACTTTAGTGGTGTACTTCCGCATTGTCTTGGGAATCTCAGTGATAGCCTCTCAATCTTAGATCTATCTATGAATCACTTTCACGATACCATTCCATCAACTTTAGGAAGCTTGAACAAATTGAATTCTCTCAATTTGCAGGGCAATCGATTCGAAGGAATGGTGCCTAACTTGGGAAATTGTACGTACTTAGAGAGTATTGATCTCGGAAGCAACAAATTAAAAGATACATTTCCCCGATGGTTGGAAACTCTTTCACAGTTGCAGTTTCTTATCTTGAGATTCAATGAATTTCATGGTCCAATTTTTATATCCAACATTTCCAAGACTAAATATCATTTTCCCAATCTGTGTGTCATGGATCTATCAAATAATGAATTCAGTGGAAAGATCCCTAATATGTTTGGAACTTTTCAATTCCTCGAGGATGTATACCTGCGTAAGAATAACTTTCACGGGAAGATTCCCTCCACATTTGCAAAGGGAAACCCCTTGAGGAGTCTTAATTTGCACGACAATCATTTAAGAGGAGGTGTCCCAAGTTCGTTGGCAAATTGTAGTCGGTTAGAAGTTCTTGATCTTGGGAAAAACCAGATAAATGATACATTCCCAAACTGGTTGGGAACTCTTCCGAAGATGGATGTTCTTGTCTTGAGCTTTAATAGATTCCACGGTCCAATAAACACCACCTCCATGACTAAAAATTCTTTTCCCAAGCTGCAAATCATCGATCTTTCTTGCAATGAGTTTTCTGGCCTTCTACCAGAATTATTTTTCAAAAATTTAATAGCAATGAAATATGCTGATGAAAATACAAAAAAAAAGTGGAATATTTGGGGAATGGTTATTAGTATCAGAATTCAGTGATATTAGTGATGAAAGGAGTGATCATTGAGCTCGAGAGAATTCTAACTACCTTCACAACTATCGATCTGTCTAGCAACAAATTAAAAGGTTAGATTCCAGATATAATCGGAAATCTCAAATTCCTCCGACAGCTAAATTTATCCCATAACAGCCTCGTTGGTCGCATTCCTTCACTTTTGGGAAATCTATCGGTGCTCGAATCGCTAGACCATAATTCCAACCAACTCGTAGGAGAGATTCCTCAAGAGCTGGCTAATCTAAATTTTCTTGAAAAACTAAATCTCTCCTACAATCATCTCAGAGGTCGTATTCCTTCAGGATCACAATTTCAAACTTTTTTAAACGATTCGTATTACAAGAATTTAGCATTGTGTGAATTTCCATTGAGCGAGTGTGAAAAAGGTGAAATACCTCCAGTTGTGCAAGAAGAAAATGATTCAGATTTCATGGATGGTTTTACTTGGAAAGTAGTATTGATGGGGTATGGATGTGGAACTGTCTTGGGATTTATTTTTGGATATATAATGTTTTTGGTAGGGAAACCAAAATGGTTTACGGGAATTGTCGAAAGAGAACTTGGTAGGCTACAGAGTAGAAGAGGATACAGATTCAAACAGGTGCGGAACCGGCCCGTTAATAAAAATTTATAAGAAAATAAAAAAAAGACAGAATGCGAGGGATATTGCAAATAATTGTATGAGCTATCATATAAAATGGATATTATTTTATGTAATTTAATACACTTCCTCGATCTTATATTACATATAAAATGATATTTTATTTATAATTTTTTAAAACACTGTTATTATAAGAGACACTTCTCGTGTCCTCTAAAATAAATTATAAAACTAAATAATATTGTTACAATATTATTTATAATAACATTTTCAAGATTTCATTGTTTGAAACTATCGTGATGATAGTCTCATTTTAATAGCGGCAAAAATATCATGTTCAATGTAAGTTACTAAACAATATAAAAGAGTGGAGTGTTGGTATTAGTAAAAATTTGAGACATTTAACAGTCTTTTAGTCTGAATTTTTTATTTTCACTAAACATTTTATAAAATTAAAATCAAATTAAAAATTAACTACCAAAAATTCAGTGGGGTCAATTGACCCCACTACCCTGAGATGGATCCGCCCATGGATTCAAATGCTATGGAAGAAGAAATTAGTCACATCTGATCCAAGGTAAGTGATACGTATCAATATTTTCTTCTTGTGTATTTTGTAATTTCAAATACGTTTATTGGATATACGCTTTCTTTGTGAATTTTTAATGATCTCCTAGGTTGGCACTAGAAATTGTTATATGTTTTAGGCTAAACTATATACAAACCAGAGCGTTGCGGCGGTATTATTTAATTTTTTAATAATAAATATGTACATACAATTAATAAATTAAAATATAATAAGAATATGGTAGATTGTTATCCAGATTAATCAACATGTCCTCAGCAAGCCATAAAAGAATGACACACAAATCAGATTATGATAAATCTATAGACCAACAATTGGTGATGGATAATTACTCCTTATAACTTGTATATCTCTCTCTTGCAGATTGAAAAGGCTATAAGAAACCTTGCATTGGATAACAACAATTATCTCATAACTCATTATTTTTTCAACCATGTATGACATTCAAATAATATACAATCCAGCATAACTCGAACTATATCCAATTCTTGTCTTCATATAAGAATTGACCATCAATTTATCATAATCATTTGAATGTCGAAAAGTCACTGGGGATCACAATAACTCGACAAGCCCAACCAGATGAACCATTGTAACTCTAAAGTATGTATATGATGCAGGGTAAACTAACAGGAGATATATGCCATCATGGAGTCTTGAGACAATTGAAAAATAGATACAACAAAATAGTACGACAAGATCAACATATAACATTAAGAATAAGATCCACTAAAAATAATAAAATTTTTAGCACGTGTTCAAGGTTCTACATAAAACTATTAAAGAAATTTCATTAATTTCACCAAAAATAACATTTCGTTAGATAAGTAGATTGTATGATTAATAACTAACTTTGATGAATCAGAACTTCGGTATCTTAGTATAAAAGAAATCACCAGCTAAGCCAGATGAAGAATTCAAATTCTACAAATAAAATATAAGAATTTTTTTTATATAAAAAAACACTGTACCAAGGTAAAAATGTCTGAAATTAATAGGTCCAAGCCCAAGAACGTGCCTACGAAAATCACATTGTAAAGTTTGTATGAATGAGGAATATGAGCAAGTATTGCAAGTTTATTTCACTTTCATCTCTGATGGACCTTTGCAGAAAGCATGGATCCCACCATCTGGAAGAGCCACAGGTATAGACATTATTTTCTTGACAGAATCAAATTTTTTCCATCTTTATTCTTGACCACTTCAGAACTGGTATTTTGAAATATAGCCTGCAAGAGAATGGTTGATACATCTACTGCTATTTCTGAATGAAAGATATATCCACATTCACTTCCTTTCATCTCTTTAGCTTTTCCAAATATCCATATCTTATCAACAACCATATGATTAGTTGCAGTTTGCATCGAACTGAAGCATCTTTAACTGTCATTCATCTCAACAGCTGAAACCAGCAAACATAATGCACAACAAATTCTTAAAATTAACTAAAGCAAGAAGTGTTGCTCAAATGAATTGTGTCCTTGAAAAGGGAACTTTACACTCTACAATGGGCAAAACCTAGTCATGATACTCGAAGAGGTCCCTTTATTCTAAACAAAAGAACACAGCGATTATATTGAGCCGAGGAACAGTTGGCCGCCTCATAGATTGATAAGTAGAGAAATCAATATTTGAAGATGCACAAAATAAAAAAATAATAGCTCTAAAGCAACATTGTCTCTGGATTCTCAATGTAGCCCATGAATGCTTTCAACCATTCTGTACCAATAGCTCCTACAAATAGTACCAAATTTATTATATCAAATAACATGTTAAATGGCTTTGGACATTCATTATCTGAAAGCATTCGTCAGAGGAACCTGCCATCAATAACACGATGGTCACAGCTCAGTGTTACAGACACGATGGAAGCAATCTTGAATTGATCAGGATCCGAACCAGGTATAATCATCTTCTCAGCTGCTCAATAACAATTTATTATGAGATGATTTATTAAGGTATGATACTAAGAATTCATGTTCAAGATCAAGGAACTGCACTAATAACTTAAATATAATTAGTAATATAGTCAACTCCTCAAATATAATTTAATATTCTATTCCACAATTTTTTTTATTAAATAGTACTTCTTCTAAAATAAGTAGTTAGTTGCCAAACAGGCTCTGACAAAATGAGCTGGCCAAATTTACTTGTTTTTCCTTTATTTTTCCGACTTTATGCTTTGCATGTACGGGTCGACAACACACTCACAATGGTCTTGATGGTGTTGTCATAATAAGGATTCCAACCAATACTCATGACCATCTTGTAAACGCCTTGGGTTGATAATCCATCCCAGCCAAAGTAGACACCCGAGGGGTATTCTGAAAGGATGGTTGAGTAGCTTTCTGTGGATAAATTAGTTGAAAGAGCAAATACAATCAGTAAAAACTGAACTTATATAATTAATACTTTTAGATAATTTATAATAATCATAAATTTAAATGACTCGTATCTATCTGTGCTTTAAAAATAATTTTTGAATTATACTTCTAACCTTAATAATTTAGATATTATTTATCCGAGTTAAATATAATTTTCAAAATCAAAATCAAAATCAAAACAATTGTATTTATGAGATAATAACTTTCACTTTTTTAATTTTATTCAATCTTTTCATAAATCGAATTAATTTAAAAATATTATTATAAGAATATTTGAAATACCAGCTCTTTTCACTCAATATAATACCAGCTATTGTAAACAGTTTATGCAAAATTTGATCACTTGGTACTAATTCCTTGAAAGAGTAGATTTTTACTTGAGAGAGAGAGAGAGAGAGGATGGCGAGGAGGCGATTTCTGCTCCTGTTGAAGTCGTTTGACGTGTATCCAGCCGCCGGTAAATCAAGCGGTCCTTGTCGCATCACAACCCCTTCTAAGGTAAGGTACACTTTAAAATGAAAATTAGTGATTCCATGAATTTGATATATCAATGTTAGTAATCTGAGCTAGGATGCCTTGTAATACTCTAAATTCAGTTCAAACTTTTGCAGGTGATTGATTAAATTAATTGACATTTCTATTTAGTTGCATTTTAGCCAAGTGTATTACCTGTTTGATAATGTTTGTTTGCAAAAATATGTTTGGGATTGAATTATTTATTTTAATTTAACACTACTTCACTATTTTATCCCATGGGACAATAGTCTTATATGAACTATTTTTTTGTCATTTTTAAAATTATTTATGAGGGATTATATAATCCGATGATGAATGTGGGATTAATAGTATGATGGACTCCACGGCACGCTTGTGTGAGGTGGTCGTCGTCTAGATCATTTTTATCACAGTTGATAGAGTGGAACTCTCTCGACACCTCAACTCAATGTCTATATTGATTATTTATATAATAATTGTCTTGGGATTTATTATTGGATATATAATGTTTTTGGTAGAGAAACCAAAATGGTTTACGGGAATTGTCGAAAGAGAACATAGGGCCAAAGTGCCACATCCTAATTTATGATTTGATAGTGAAATACCAATACGAATAGTTCCAAAGCCCTTGATTAAAGAGGGTTTGTTGGAAAAATAATTTGGACCAGTGGCCGTAAGTAGGTGGCATCTATCCTTTTCATTCCCTCCTTTGCTATTTCTTTTTTGGCGGGACTTTTCTATTTTACCCTTTAAACTCTTTTTTTTATTATCATCTTTTAACCTTTATTTCTCGTATTATCTCTCCTCTCCTATTTTTTTTAGCATTTCATTTCCACTCTTTTTAACACACACACTGACACACACGTAGTGTGTGCAATGTAAACTAGTTAATAAATAATACTACCTCCGTCCCACAATAAGTGTTTTTTTAGGCTTAATATTTTTTCCCAAAATAAGTGATGTGTTAAAACTCCAATACAATTTTTATAATATTTTTCCATATATGCCCTTATGCAACCAATGGTATTTATTTGTTTATTATCATCTTTTACCCTTTTTTCTCGTATTATCTCTCATCTCCTATTTTTTTTAGCATTTCATTTCCACTATTTTTAACACACACACACACTGTACGATAACTTTTATTTTATTTTAAATTCTAAGTAATTTATGGAGGAGTATTAAATGGATTGTAGCCGCAAATGTACATAAGATCAATATTAACTTTTAAAAAGTTAATTTGTGATATTTTAATTTAAATATGATTCATTAAATTTTTGAAAATAATAAAATTTATAATTAATAGTACTTTTATAATATTTATAATTATATGGACATAAATTAAATAAATTTATATCAATTTTAAATTTGAATACGTTTGAAATTAATTTTAAAAAAATAAGTCCATATATATTTTATTTTTCCTAGCTAGGTCTCATTTACTAGACAAAGAATCAGACACTACAAAATAGAGAAGCATGCCATATTTTGTAAGAGAGAAGAAAGAATTTCAATATAGAAAAACCAGCAATGGAGCTGATCAACATTCAAAACTAGCTTATGTATAATGTAATGTTCAATGCTTTTCTCACCAGCCAAAGTGCGTGAAGGACCACAAAATCAAAGTAAGTGGGCACCAAAATCAATCTAATGTAATGTAATGTAATGTTCAAGGCTTTTCTAGAGTATAAGCTAGTTTTGAAAAAGGACCACAAAATCAAAGTAAGTGGACCACAAAATGCTTTTGGAGTATAATGTATTGTTCAATGCTTTTCTAGAGTATAAGCTAGTTTTGAAAAAGCATTGCTGGTTTTGTGGTCCTTCATGCACTTTGCTCCTTCAAAACTAGCAATGGAGCATTGCTGGTTTTGTGGTCTTTTCAAAAAAGCATTGAAATTCTTTTCAAAACTAGCAATGGAGTATAATGTAATGTTCAATGCTTTTCTCACCAGCCAAAGTGCATGAAGGACCACAAAATCAAAGTAAGTGGGCAACAAAATCAATCTATTCTCTCTTCAACATGACTTGGATGCGCTTTTCGTCCAAGACATTCATATATGGGCACAAGGATTTAGATCAGAACTTAAAAAAAATCCATTTGTCTTTGACAATGAAACAAAAGCAAAAAGTTTTAAAATCAAGATTTTCGCGGTAAAAAAAATACTTCATTTAATTCAAAGTATTATAAGATTACTTGACTTGGTATATTTTGGAATAGAGGTAGTAATACTGATTGTAATATATACAGAAGGAAAGTTTTCATAAAGGCATAAAAAATCAAGACAAGAAACTATTTAAATGAACTTGAAAGGGAATGGATCCAATATGACATCTAGAGGCACCTTCATTATTATCTGTAATGTAAAATAAAATCCAAAAATGACCCTCAAAAAAAGAAAAGAAAAAGAGAGATGTAGACATCTAGTAGTAGTTTTTTTGTTAAAGAGTCCAAAAGTACTTAGTCCAGATCAAACACAATATGGCCTATTTCACTCCTAATTGCATCCATGTGACATTCAAAATCCATTTGCTAGTTTGAAAACAACAGGAGAATCCCTTTACAAATTCTAGTTCTTGAAATTTGTGGCTCTTTCAAATTCAATTCACTTTAGTCACTTAAAATAATTCTTGATGCTCTTGACCTATGTTACATAAAAATTTAATTTACTTTACCCTAAACTATTTGTGTTTGACACTCAATATTCAGAGAAGGATATATATTAGTACTAAACACTTCATTGTAATGCTAAAAATTGACAAATTAAATTGAGAAGTACCCGCGTTGGACTCTTCAAAATACTTCTACCAGACACTCCATCAAATCTGTGTAACGTAGCTCTTAACTTACCAGCAGCTAGCTAGCAAGAAACTTAGAAATATCTAAAAGCTAGATCTTAGTTTACCCAAACAGACACTCACATGCTCTCAGTGCAACCCTACTGCTTAGAGGAAAATACATTAATTCAATTCTACTCAAGTTGATTAGAGAAAAAAGGAAAAATAGCAGTATAAAAACATGGATGTCCCAATTTAAATCACTTAATTTTATCAGCTACAAGAAAATGTTGCCAGTATTGAGGAATTGTGGTCCAACCATAAAAATTTCAGATAAAGTAATAGTAACAGTAAAATTCCAGGGTTGGTGGAAGGTTGAATTTTCAAGGGGCAGGGCAATTAATAGAGAGAGGACCAGTTGTTGACCAACAATAGGATGCATGTATACCACCTCCTATAAATAAGCTGCATAAGTGTTAATTAATTACACAATTAAAAATGGGGCAGTCATCAATACTACTACTTACTCCAATCCACCTCCTAATTATCTTCTTACAACTTCATCATTTTGTCATCTCCTTTTCCTCTGCTCGTCATAATCATTTGTGTCCCGATAAATAAATGCTTGCTTTGTTTCAATTTAAGCAATGTTCAATGCTTTTCTCACCAGCCAAAGTGCATGAAGGACCACAAAATCAAAGTAAGTGGGCAACAAAATCAATCTAATGTAATGTAATGTTCAATGCTTTTCTGGAGTATAAGCTAGTTTTGAAAAAGGACCACAAAATCAAAGTAAGTGGACCACAAAATGCTTTTGGAGTGGGGTTCGCACAACTTGTGCCGAACGCGTACATCCACTTAGTCTCTTTTATAGCCATCTTCCAAGAGGTGGACATCACTCCCGGGCTCGATTTATTCTTTGCCCTGTTCACCGTTGGTGGGTCGAAAGAACCCGGTCTTCGGCAACTCAACAAACGCCCCAACCGCGCCGTCCCAATCAAAACCCCTTCAAGCAACAAGGGGTGGTGTGAACAGTGGTTTTTTGCCAAGGGAACCGACCTCCAGCTCCTTCCCTCTTGGGCCTACCCGACCGACCAGGCGGCCAAGGTTTCAAAGTTCCCGAAGGGTCGGGCCGACACCTTTAGAACGTTCTACCAGCAATGGAAGAAGACCCAATGGAGTCTAGGGCTTCTGATGGACGAAGCCTGGTTGTACAAACACGGTTGTAAGTATCTTTCTGTTCATTTTATTATTATTTTTTATTCTCTTAAGCGTTCCACGCCTTAACCCATTTGTCCCCGTGCAGTGACCATTTTCAAGCCGGAGGGCGTTATTGACGCCTTCATCCCCACCACCATCGCAATCGGGTTCATCCCACCCCCAGTAACAGACGACGCTCCTGAGGAGGATACGATCCCTATCAACAAGCTGTCTCTGGGGTCCACGTCGGGCCCTGAGCTCCCGACCACACAAAAAGGGGCGTTGAAGATGAGCCCCGCGGAGAAGGCGGCTTTGCTGAAAAAATCCAAGAAGCCCTCCAAGTCGACCATCAAAGCGTCTACAATAGTCTCTCTGCTTTCACTGCCGAAGCCAATTCTACCACCGCCCCCTCCTCCGACCGAGGTGGTCGAGGATTCAGAGGATACTGAAGAGGTTCCTCTCGAACCCCGATCCAAGAGACCTCGATTATCGGAGGGTTCCGATCAGCCGATGGGATAGATGGTGGTCCCTGGTTCGGACCGTGCCCGCACTCCTTCTTTCGGGCCAAGCTCCTCCCAGGGATCGCCGACTACCTGTTAGCCCAAGAGCCCGTCCGAGGTTTTCCCTTTTACCTTCTTCGATCACTTCAAACTTCTTGGTGATGACGAACGGTTTGAAGGGTATTCTTCTGATCAGTTCTTGGTGGCCTATGTTCGAGCCCAGACTCAGGTAATTCCCTTTGTTAATCTGAGTACTGCTATTAACTTGGATTTTTACTTCTTTTACTGATGTATGTGTTCGCTGCAGGCCAACGCTATACTCGCCCGAGTCATCACTCCCCTCGCCCGATCTACAAAGAAAGAAATTCAGCTGGGAATGGAGGTGGAGCTGCTCGGAGCTAATGTTCGGGGTCTGCAGTTGGAGCTGAAGAAGGAACGGGATTCTCATGCCCAGACCCAAAATAAAGTTACTCGAACGGAGGGCCAAATCAAAGAGTTGGAGCAGAAGCACGAAACTCTTCTGACCGAGAGGGATCATCTGCTCAAGGAGGTCAAGGATCGGGAGAATGCTGTTGACGTCATTACGCAGAAGTTCTCCGAGATGCATGACAAGATGATGTTCTTGATCTAGGAAAACAACACTTTAATGGCTACTGTCAACGTATTTCCCGAGAAGGTTGTCGAGGCCAGACAGCAGGCCATCGCTGAATACGAAGAATCTGAAGCCTTGAATGATAAGGTCATAGCCCAATTCGGTGAGGGGTATGAGACTCATCAGGAGAAGGCAAAGGCAAAGCTGATGGCTGCTGGGCTAGATATCTCCGTCCTTGACTCTTCTGATGACGAGTCCGAAGCTGAAGATGATCCCCCTGCAGAGTAGATACTTAGGATTTGTAAATTTTCCAAGTGTAAATGAGATATACTTTTTGCCCATAAATGTTTATTGTCAGTCTTACTCCTGACTAATCTCGATCGGTTATGTCCACCCGAACTTTCTGATCGGATTGTCCTTAGAGTTTATCTGATCTTGAAGGGTCTAACAATTATACCCGGGACTTGTCTCGATCAGCGGTGTCTTTCCAAACCTCTTGATCGGGCAATGTTCGGGGAGTACCCTTTAAGAATTTACTGAACCCTCGGTCAGTTATGCTCGGGACTTATCTCGATCAGTGGTGTCTTTCTTAACCTCTTGATCGGATAGTGCCCGAGATCTGTATTTTAAGAACATACTGAACCCTTGGTCCATTTTTCTTGGGACTTATCTCGATCAGTGGTGTCTTTCCGAACCACTTGATCGTATGGTGCCCGAAGCGAGTCTGTTCGGGTAGTAATGGAATATATGAATATAAATAAAGTTAAACATTGACAGAAATAGGAACTTTTATTTATATCATTTGAATGAAGTCGGTTACATGGATAAAAGTACGAATGACATAACTATTACTGGTAAAATTTCTTAAGTCTTCTAGCATGCCATGTATTCTTTACCTCCAAACCGTCCATTGCTCAAAGCCGGTATGTTCCTGGCTTCGGCACTCCTACCACCTCATAAGGCCCCTTCCAGTTAGGCATTAACTTGCCGGTGTTCTGGTGGGTTGAAGCCTCCGACTCCCGGACGACTAGATCTCCTACAGCAAACCTCCTGGACTTCACCTTCTGATTGTAGTGTCGGGCTGTCCGTTGCTGATAGATTGCCAACCTCATCATAGCTGAATCTCAGACTTCATCTAGCAGATCCAAATTCGTTCTCAGGCCTTCGTCATTGTATAGCTCTTTGTACTGGCTGACGCGAAGGGTGGGGGATCCGATCTCGACAAGTATGAGAGCATCGGTCCCGAATGCTAGTCTGAATGGAGAGTCCCCAGTTGTAGTCCTTGGAGTTGTTCGATACGCCTACAAAATAGATAACAGCTCTTCGGGCCACCGACCTTTCAATTCATCTAATCTGCGCTTTATCCCGTTGAGTAGTGTTCGATTGGTCACTTCCACTTGACCATTTGACTGAGAATGGGCCACCGAAGTCTTGCGATGTTGGATCCTTAACTCCTTCAGAAAGCCCTCGAATTTTGATCCCACAAACTGTCTGCCATTATCTGAGACTACTGCCATCGGGATACCGAACCGGTAGACTACTCCCTCTTTAAAAAACTTCAAACACTCCTGCTCGATGATCTTTTGTAGTGGTTTGGCTTTGACCCACTTCGTCATGTAATCAATAGCTACGATCACAAAGCTAACTTGTCCCTTAGCTTTTGGTAGAGGACCCAGGATGTCAATGCCCCATACATCAAAGGGGATTGGGGATAAGACTGAATAGAGCTCTTCGGGAGGTTGATGCGGAATATTACTGTTCAGCTGGCTCTTGGGGCACCTCCTAACGAATTCCTTTGCCTCAGTGTAGATAGTCGACCAATAATACCCCTGCCTCAGAATATTTTGTGCCAGTGACTTCGCCCCCATGTGATCCCCACAGATCCCTTCATGCACCTCCCGAAGTGTGTAGTCAACTTCTGAGGGAGTCAAGCATTTGAGCAGTGGAGAACTGAAGGCCCTTCGGTATAGGTCTCCATATATCAGGACTAAGTTCGAGCTTCGATGTTTGATTTATCTGGATAGGATTCGGTCCGAAGGGAGGGTCCCATTGGCCAAGTATGAGATATAAGGTGTGAGCCAACAATCAAGTTGGTCTAAAGCCAGGACTTCTATCTTCGAGACACTGGGTTTTTCCAGAACCTCCAGGTACACTGATCCATTGAAAGAGCTTGCTTCGGTAGTTGCCAACTTTTCCAGGGCATCTGCTATTGTATTGTCTGACCGATCAACCCCCTGACAACTGTATGATATGAATTACATAAGCTTGTCCTTTACCTTGGCTAAATATTTCACCATCCTTGCCCCCCGAGCCTCGTAATCGCCTGAAAGCTGCTTAACCACCAGCTACGAATCACTGTAGATGATCAACCACTGTACCTCTAAGCTTCGGGCCAATTGTATTCCTGCCAAGATGGCCTCATACTTTACTTTGTTGTTTGTGGCCTTGAAATCGAACCGAATAGCTTGCTGCACCTTGAACCCCTCAGGACTTGTCAAGATGACCCCCACTCCACTGACATCCAAATTTGACGATACATCCACATATAAAATCCATGAGGTCTGACCTGGCTGTGCCCCGGCCACTATACTCACCTTAGGTTCGGTGAAAGAACACTCTACCACGAAATCTGCCAACGCCTGCCTTTTGATTGCCATTCGGGGATGATACTCTATAGCAAACTGTGTTAACTCCATCGCCCATACGTCCAACCGACCTGATACCTTGGGCTTGTGCAAAATCTTCTTCAAAGGCTGATCTGTGTATACCACAATCACCCGACCTTGGAAATAGTGCCTGAGTTTTCTACTAGCGATTATGAGTGCGTAGGCAAACTTTTCCAGGCTCGGGTATGTCGTCTCTGCGTCCCGAAGAATATGGCTGACATAGTACAACAGGAACTGCTTTCCTCCCTTATCCGTCACCAGTGTCGCCCCTACTGCCATCGGTCTGGAAGCCAAATATAGGTACAAAGGTTCTGAGGGGGTCAATTTCATTAATAACGGTGTCGTGCCCAGGTACCTCTTGATCTCTTTGAATGCGTCTTCGCATTCCGAAGTCCACTGAAAACTCTTATCATTTTTCGGACCCTTTAGAGTGTCAAAAAAGGGTAGACATCTTTCAGTTGACCTTGACACGAATCTCCGAAGGGCAGCTATTCGGCCCGTCAACCTCTGAACATCTTTGTATGTCTTTGGAGATTTCATGTCTAAGATCGTCGAGATTTTTGCCGGATTGGCCTCAATTCCCCTCTTACTGACCCAGTATCCCAGAAATTTCCCTGAACCTAGTCCGAAGGTGAATTTGGTCGGGTTCAGTCTCAGTTTGTGTTGCCTTACCATTTCGAAGCAGTCTGCTAAATCCTCCAGATGATCCCGGACTGACATGCTTTTGACGATCATTTCGTCCACGTACACTTCCATACTTCGCCCCAGCTGTTTCCTGAATACGAAGTTCATCATCCGTTGGTAGGTCGCCCATGCGTTCAGCAGTCCGAAAGTCATCTTTCGATATGCGTATATAGCCCGATGTGTGATGAAGCTGGTCTTCGGGATATCTTCCTTGTGCATCGAGATTTGGTGATATCCCGAGAAAGCGTCCATGAAGCTTAACATTCCATACCCCGAAGTGGCATCAATTAGCTGGTCTATGTTGGGCAAGGGATAGAAATCTTTAGGGCATGCCTTATTCAAGTCCGTGTAGTCGATGCACATCCTCCATTTCCCATTCTGTTTCTGAACTAAGACCACATTTGCCAGCCATTCAGGAAAGTCGATCTCAAAGATGAACCCTGCCTCTAACACTTTAGTAACCTCTTCGTCTATAATCTTCTGCCTTTTCGGGGCGAAGATCCTTCTTTTCTATATCACTGGCTTCCTCTTCGGATCAGTATGGAGCCTATGTAATGCTATTGATTCGTTTACTCCGGGCATGTCGCTAGGTTCCCAAGCGAAGATGTCGGCGTACACTCGAAGTAATTCCACCAGACCCGTTCGTAGCTGCTCGGATAATCCCGCCCCGATTTTGATTAGTTTGTCTGGGTTCCCCGGTATCAACTCAACATCTTTTGTTTCCTCTGCCATTAGAGCCATGGGTTCAGTGCTGCCCTCAGTGAACGGTTCTATCTCGATGGTCATCGTCTGTTTTTGCTTGCTGACCCCGACCCCGACCCCGACCCCTGAGTAAATCAAGGTATTCCGATAACACCTTCGGGCGATATCGAGATCTCCTTTTATTTCCCTTATCTCGTCCGGTTTTGGAAACTTGATTTTGAAATGGGGTATAGACGTTACTGCCTACAGTGCTGCTAAAGTAGGCCTTCCCAAGATGGCGTTGTAAGCCGAATCCATTTGTACAACAAAAATTTTTAATTGGTATGATTTTAATTGGTACGATTTGTGCGATTTTTGGTACAATTTTGTACACAAATTGATTCTTTGCTCAGCGCTATCATTTGACACCTATTTACAATAAAAAATTTAAGACACTAACATTACTCTAATTTATAATTGTTCATACTTCTATGCAAACTCTTCAAGTACTCAACGTATCTTGTGTGATAAAAGACTCAATCTTGATGCAATTTAGGGGCTCAAGATATTACAAATGATATTTCCTCCATTTTCAAATGAGCAATTCTGGGGCGACCGTGGGTAGCGATCGGCCTATTTTTTATTTTTATTTTTTTTAAATGTCTCCCAAATAATTTATAAGATTTATTGGAACTGAAATTTTTACAGAATAAAGTGATTTGGATGTTATTTGGATACATGTAAAAAATATGCCTGTGCAGACTGTACATGCATATTTTTTACATGTATCCAAATGACATCCAAATCACTTTATTCTGTAAAAATTCCAGTTCCAATAAATCTTATAAATTATTTGGGAGACATTTAAAAAATAAATAAAAATAGGCCGGTCGCTACCCACAGTCGCTACCCACGGTCCCCCTAGACTTTTTCTTTTCAAATATAAGATCGTGTAATTAAAATATATTAAACTAAAAAATAATAAAATTTTATTTAATTTTAATCAATATAATTACGAATTGTTCTTTCATAATTTTTAGTACTAATCACTTTGGCACACATGATGCGTGTGTTTTAAATATTTTATTATAATATAAAAAATATTATCTTTTCAATAAAAAACAAAATATTTATAGACAAAGTTTGATTAAAATAATAAAGAGAGAATGAGAAGAAATATATTACGAAGAAATACATTCGAATGGCAGTTACTCCCTATAAAAAAGTGGAGAGAGAGAATGAATTATGATTATCCTTTAAATTAAGTAAAGAGTAACGCTAGGGAGATAAATTATATATAAAAACTGTGCACAAACAGTATAAAAAATGAGAGAAAATAGGAGTGAGGCCTACGATTATATATTTAACACATTTTCATTGATAGACAATACATGTCTTACTCTTTGTGTATAATTTGTGCAGGTAGTATTATTCTTAAATAATAATTATTATTTGAACTCCTAAATCGTTTGGGTAGATATTAAATTAATTGAAAATTATAAAAGTTGAACGTTTTATAATAGGAGAAAAATATATTAAAGTAATTAAGATTCTAATAGTTTATTGAATTTCGATGCATGTAAAATTTATGTTTTTTGAGTCTGCTAACTTTAGAGATTAGAGCATCGCATTTGTAATGCGATGATCATTGATTCGATTCTGATAGCAGGCTTTCAAATGATATACAGTAAAACTTCTATTTAAGAATATTCTATATAAGAATAACCTCTACAATATTATAAAAAAATTGGTCCCAATTTGGGCCAGTTATAAATAGGAATAACCTCTAAATTGTAATATGTTATATACTTTTTAAGTCCCGTATTGAGAAACTATACCCCCCTCTCTCTTTCTCTCTCTCTCTCTCTCTCTCTATATATATATATATATATATATATATACGAGATAGATAGACAATATTAATTTTAAAAGACTATATTTTCTATAAAAGACTACATTTTCTATAAAGAACTATATTTTCTTATAAAAGACTATATTTCCTATAAAAGACCACATTTTCCTATAAAAAAGTATATTTCCTATAAAAGACTACATTTTCCTAGTTTGAAAATCTAAATAATTTATGTTTTCTTTAATTTTTGTTACAAAATCTATAAAATCTATATTTTTGTTAAAGTGGATATTTTTGGGTGTTCGAAAAATATTTTATACAAATACCTCTATTTAGTAATAATCTCTCAATTAGAATACAAATAGTTTGGTCTCAAGTCTATTCCTAAATAGAGGTTTTACTGTAGTACATTTGTTAGTAGCTTGGAGGAGTAAAAGCATGACTCTTGCTTTCCATTTGGTTGTATTTACATTAATTGCTACGTTATCAGTCTGATTAATTGGTTTACTCGTTGTATTTGCTTCTCCTGATGGTTTATCAAGTAAAAATAATATTTTATTTTTCGATACATCATTAAGGATTAGATTCCAATTACTCGTTGTATTTACTTCTCCCGATGGTTGGTCAAGTAACAAAAATATTTTATTTTTCGATACATCATTAAGGATTATATTAGTATTTCTGGTAGGTATCGTTTTTATTCTCATTCAGCTCCTTGCAAATAAGAAATTAATCAACTTTTATATATTAAAAATTATCTTATAATTTAAAACACAACCTTTCGTACAAATTGTCTACTATCTGTAACTAAAAAAGAAGTTCTAAAAAACCTTGCGAATTAACTTGGATTACAGGTGTGGTTATGGTTGTATTGATAGTATTTTTTATGTGTAGCTGGTTGCAATTATATTATATCTCAACTGGGAGATTAATTGAATTTTTGATTATTGTACTAGGAGTCGATTTTCATTCTGGTTACTAAATCTTTTTTTTTGTTACAAAGACATTGTTATACTCATAAAAATATTACAAACTAGTTATTACATAACATTATTTAATTCATGTGTAAGTTAGTTATTGGCGATGTGACACATGATATTGCTATAAAAATCAGAAAAGGGAAAAAAATTGAGAAGGGAAAAAAATTAGGGCACGCTTCTGGTACGATTCTTGTTGCAGTTCATCTTAGCCACGAATATCTGGTTCATTTCTTCTTCGCCGACGACAATACACATGATATTACACATGTCAAAATGTGTCACATCACCAATAACTAACTCACACATCAACTTTTTTGGATCACGTGATAATGCACGATTCAACTCTTTCGTCAATTTTTTTTGGATAGAATGTTAATTAAGTAATGATTGGTTTGTAATATTTTTTGATTATATTAATGTCTTTGTAATAAAAAAATATTCAGTAACTAAAATAAAAATCAACCTCTAGTATGCTAATCAAAACATCAATGAACCATCTGCATAACAGGATCCCACCCGCCATATATTCAAGTACTCCACATGACAGCTATTAAACGTTAGTTTATTCAACACTTTCGTCAATTTTTTGGATAAAATGTTAAGTAATGACTAGTTTGTAATATTTTTTTGAATATAGTAATATTTTTATAACAAAAAATATCATGTAATCAAAATAAAAATCGACCATTAATATAATAACCAAAACATCAATTAACCCCTCAACTGGGCTTTTATAATTTTGTTAAAATTGTAATAGTTTATTAAATTCCAATACACCTAAAATTAAGAAAGATGCTAACAATGAGAAGGGTAAGAGAGAGTATATCGAAGCCCATTTGATACGTGGTTTAGCTGGATATAAACTCAACCTTTTGATCATAATGAATTAAGTTACTAATAGTATTTTTATTTCTGACTTTTTGAATGAGTTTGTGGTGGACTAAAATGACTCAAGAAGATAATATTAAATTTTGTTCCGGATTCGAGATTTGACCCGAATTAAGTTACTAATAATAGTAATTTCTCAACCATATTATTGATCATGATTAAAATTAAACAGATTATTTTCTCTTTAATGAAAAAATAAACCATAAGTCTCCTTTTAGATTTAAATTGGTCGGCTAAAAAGAACACTTCGGAAAAGCCTGAAGGCCTCTAATACCAACTCTACATTGGACCTTCCCCAAACATTTAGGCACAATTGCAGCTCCAGATTGGACCTTCCTTGATCTATTTCTTAGTATTGCCCTAACATACTCCGATCCAATATTTATAATTAATTTTAGTTTTATTATTTTTAAAATTATTGTCCGTCTTTCCCTATCATATAAAAAAGGGTCACATAATACTCATATATACACACATGCATATTGTGGGCCCCTCGCCTGACATGTGGGGCCCGTAATATGCATGTCTATGAGCATTATGCGACTCTTTTTTATGTGAATGCTGCATTATTTAAATTATTTTTTGATAATAAATCCAAGCTTATTCATAGGGCCAAAGTGCCACATCCTAATTTATGATTTGATAGTGAAATACCAATACGAATAGTTCCAAAGCCCTTGATTAAAGAGGGTTTGTTGGAAAAATAATTTGGACCAGTGGCCGTAAGTAGGTGGCATCTATCCTTTTCATTCCCTCATTTGCTATTTCTTTTTTGGCAGGACTTTTCTATTTTACCCTTTAAACTCTTTTTTTATTATCATCTTTTACCCTTTTTTTCTCGTATTATCTCTCATCTCCTATTTTTTTTAGCATTTCATTTCCACTTTTTTTAACACACACACACTGACACACACGTAGTGTGTGCAATGTAAACTAGTTAATAAATAATACTACCTCCGTCCCACAATAAGAGTTTTTTAGGCTTAATATTGTTTCCCAAAATAAGTGACGTGTTAGAACTCCAATACAATTTTTATAATATTTTTCCATATATGCCCTTATGTAACCAATGGTATTTATTAGTTTATTATCATCTTTTACCCTTTTTTCTCGTATTATCTCTCATCTCCTATTTTTTTTAGCATTTCATTTCCACTCTTTTTAACACACACACTGTACGATAACTTTTATTTTATTTTAAATTCTAAGTAATTTATGGAGGAGTATTAAATGGATTGTAGCCGCAAATGTACATAAGATCAATATTAACTTTTAAAAAGTTAATTTGTGATATTTTTAATTTAAATATGATTCATTTAATTTTTGAAAATAATAAAATTTATAATTAATAGTACTTTTATAATATTTATAATTATATGGACATAAAATAAATAAATTTATATCAATTTTAAATTTGAATACGTTTGAAATTAATTTTAAAAAAATAAGTCCATATTTATTTTATAATTTGAAAATGAAATAGTAAAAAAGTCATGTGACAATAATGTCAAGATGTGTATGATTGATGAGTTGTCCACTTGAATGAAGTTGTGAAATGTCATTTTACATATATAGAGAAGGCTCTTTTGGCTCCCTTGCCCTGGGAGGAGTAAATCCTATACAGAGCTTAAAATAGAGAGTTAAATAAGGATAATAAACTGTTAGATAATGATTTGTTGATATATTCTTAAAAGTTGGGGATAGAGAATTTATTGAGAAAACTATTATGAATGCTCTAAGAAACAAAATACTTCTCTAAAACGACATTTAAAAAATGATGAATGGAGTACTTCAAATATAAGAATTTAATTCCAAAAATAACAATTAGGTTAAATATTCATGACAAGTTTAGGGGCAATTTTTCATTAATGTCTAGTCGGTACACAGCTGACCCCTTTTTTCTATTTTTTTTTCAGTTTTTGGCAAAGTACTCCCATATTTTCAAAATTAAAGATATATTTTTAAAATAACAATTTTTTAAAAAAAATTTATGTTCTCTAATGTATCCGAGCTATTAGTAAGAAATTAATAGTGGTACTCTAATAGTGTTTTGCTTGAAAATATAGTTAAAAACAAGGTAATAAAAAAATAGATTATCATGTCACTGTAGTCATAAAGTGAATATATATATATATATATATATATATATATATATATATATATATATATATATATATATATCTCTTTTATTAATTAAAATATGAAAATATTTTCCATTTTTTCGAACAGAGGAAGTTAACATTTTATCTTTAGATGTATGCTTTTTAAAATGGGAGAATATTATTTGCTTCATGTCAAAAACATGATGTAATCCAAGAAGTGCATATATATTTTTTTCACTTAATTGGCTAATCTAATCTACAAAGAGTATAATTCTGTATTTTTTTGGATCGGTCGGTTAAGGAGAATAGTAAATTTTATAATTTTTTATTATATTGGTTATAAAAAATATTACATTGATAAAAGTTCTATAACTTTTTGTTGTATTGGTTAATGCAACATTTTTTATAACCAACTTACTAGGGCAAACGAATTCATGTTTTTTGGTTGGTTTTTATCTCTTTCAATGGCTTCTTTTTGATGTCGGTTTTATTTTATTTTTCCTAGCTAGGTCTCATTTACTAGACAAAGAATTAGACACTACAAAATAGAGAAGCATGCCATATTTTGTAAGAGAGAAGAAAGAATTTCAATTCAGAAAAACCAGCAATGGAGCTGATCAACATTCATAACTAGCTTATGTATAATGTAATGTTCAATGCTTTTCTCACCAGCCAAAGTGCATGAAGGACCACAAAATCAAAGTAAATGGGCAACAAAATCAATCTAATGTAATGTAATGTAATGTTCAATGCTTTTCTGGAGTATAAGCTAGTTTTGAAAAAGGACCACAAAATCAAAGTAAGTGGACCACAAAATGCTTTTGGAGTATAATGTAATGTTCAATGCTTTTCTGGAGTATAAGCTAGTTTTGAAAAAGCATTGCTGGTTTTGTTGTCCTTCATGCACTTTGCTCCTTCAAAACTAGCAATGGAGCATTGCTGGTTTTGTGGTCTTTTCAAAAAAGTATTGAAATTCTTTTCAAAACTAGCAATGGAGTATAATGTAATGTTCAATGCTTTTCTCACCAGCCAAAGTGCATGAAGGACCATAAAATCAAAGTAAGTGGGCAACAAAATCAATCTATTCTCTCTTCAACATGATTTGGATGCGCATTTTCGTTCAAGACATGCATATATGGGCACAAGGATTTAGCTCAGAACTTAAAAAAAATCCATTTTTTCTTTGACAATGAAACAAAAGCAAAAAGTTTTAAAATCAAGATTTCCGCGGTAAAAAAAACATACTTCATTTAATTCAAAGTATTATAAGATTACTTGACTTGGTATATTTTGAAATAGAGGTAGTAGTACTGATTGTAATATATACACAAGGAAAGTTTTCATAAAGGCATAAAAAATCAAGACAAGAAACTATTTAAATGAACTTGAAAGGGAATGGATCCAATATGACAGCTAGAGGCACCTTCATTATTATCTGTAATGTAAAATAAAATCCAAAAATGACCATCAAAAAAAGAAAAGAAAAAGAGAGTTGTAGACATCTAGTAGTAGTTTTTTTGTTAAAGAGTCCAAAAGTACTTAGTCCAGATGAAACACAATATGGCCCATTTCACTCACCCTATTCTGAAAGCTATAAACTTTCATTTCAAACAAGGTGGCAGAATGAGGAGAGGATGTGGGGTTTGCGTTTGGGTGTCCTTTGGCACTAATTGAATTGCCCACTTCTGGAGTCCCTCCTAATTGCATCCATGTGACATTCAAAATCCATTTGCTAGTTTGAAAACAACAGGTGAATCCCTTTAAAAATTCTAGTTCTTGAAATTTGTGGCTCTTTCAATTTCAATTCCCTTTAGTCACTTATAATAATTCTTGATGCTCTTGACCTATGTTACATAAAAATTTAATTTACTTTGCCCTAAACTACTTGTGTTTGACACTCAATATTCAGAGAAGGATATATATTAGTACTAAACACTTCATTATAATGCTAAAAATTGACAAATTAAATTGAGAAGTACCCGCGTTGGACTCTTCAAAATACTTCTACCAGGCACTCCATCAAATCTGTGTAACGTAGCTCTTAACTTACCAGCAGCTAGCTAGCAAGAAACTTGGAAATATCTAAAAGCTGGATCTTAGTTTACCCAAACAGACACTCACATGCTCTCAGTGCAACCCTACTTCTTAAAGGAAAATATATTAATTCAATTCTACTCAAGTTGATTAGAGAAAAAAGGAATAATAGCAGTATAAAAACATGGATGTCCCAATTTAAATCACTTAATTTTATCAGCTACAAGAAAATGTTGCCAGTATTAAGGAATTGTGGTCCAAGCCATAAAAATTTCAGATAAAGTAACAGTAACAGCAAAATTCAAGGGTTGGTGGAAGGTTGAATTTTCAATGGGCAGGGCAATTAATGGAGAGAGGACCGGTTGTTGACCAACAATAGGATGCATGTATACCACCTATAAATAAGATGCATAAGTGTTAATTAATTACACAATTAAAAATGGGGCAGTCATCAGTACTACAAAATAAAGAAGCATGCCATATTTTTTAAGAGAGAAGAAAGAATTTCAATTCAGAAAAACCAGCAATGAAGTTGATCAACATTTAAAACTAGCTTATGTATAATGTAAAGTTCAATGCTTTTCTCACCAGCAAAAGTGCATGAAGGACCACAAAATCAAAGTAAGTGGGCAACAAAATCAATCTAATGTAATGTAATGTAATGTTCAATGCTTTTCTGGAGTATAAGCTAGTTTTGAAAAAGGACCACAAAATCAAAGTAAGTGGACCACAAAATGTTTTTTGAGTATAATGTAATGTTCAATGCTTTTCTGGAGTATAAGCTAGTTTTGAAAAAGCATTGCTGGTTTTGTGGTCCTTCATGCACTTTGCTCCTTCAAAACTAGCAATGGAGCATTGCTGGTTTTGTGGTCTTTTCAAAAAAGCATTGAAATTCTTTTCAAAACTAGCAATGGAGTATAATGTAATGTTCAATGCTTTTCTCACCAGCCAAAGTGCACGAAGGACCACAAAATTAAAGTATCTGGGCAACAAAATCAATCTATTCTCTCTTCAACATGACTTGGATGCGCATTTTCGTCTAAGACATGCATATATGGGCACAAGGATTTAGCTCAGAACTTAAAAAAATCCATTTTTTCTTTGACAGTGAAACAAAAGCAAAAAGTTTTAAAATCAAGATTTCCGCGGTAAAAAAAAATACTTCATTTAATTCAAAGTATTATAAGATTACTTGACTTGGTATATTTTGGAATAGAGGTAGTAGTACTGATTGTAATATATACACAAGGAAAGTTTTCATAAAGGCATAAAAAATCAAGACAAGAAACTATTTAAATGAACTTGAAAGGGAATGGATCCAATATGACAGCTAGAGGCACCTTCATTATTATCTGTAATGTAAAATAAAATCCAAAAATGACCATCAAAAAAAGAAAAGAAAAAGAGAGTTGTAGACATCTAGTAGTAGTTTTTTTGTTAAAGAGTCCAAAAGTACTTAGTCCAGATCAAACACAATATGTCCCATTTCACTCACCCTATTCTGAAAGCTATAAACTTTCATTTCAAACAAGGTGGCAGAATGAGGAGAGGAGGTGGGGTTTGGGTTTGGGTGTCCTTTGGTACTAATTGAGTTGTCCACTTCTGGAGTCTCTCCTAATTGCATCCATGTGACATTCAAAATCCATTTGCTAGTTTGAAAACAACAGGTGAATCCCTTTACAAATTCTAGTTCTTGAAATTTGTGGCTCTTTCAAATTCAATTCCCTTTAGTCACTTATAATAATTCTTGATGATCTTGACCTATGTTACATAAAAATTTAATTTACTTTGCCCTAAACTACTTGTGTTTGACACTCATTATTCAGAGAAGGATATATTAGTACTAAACACTTCATTGTAATGCTAAAAATTGACGAATTAAATTGAGAAGTACCCGCGTTGGACTCTTGAAAATACTTCTACCAGACACTGCATCAAATCTGTGTAACGTAGCTCTTAACTTACCAGCAGCTAGCTAGCAAGAAATTTGGAAATATCTAAAAGCTGGATCTTAGTTTTCCCAAACAGACACTCACATGCTCTCAGTGCAACCCTACTGCTTAGAAGAAAATACATTAATTCAATTATACTCAAGTTGATTAGAGAAAAAAGGAAAAATAGCAGTATAAAAACATGGATGTCCCAATTTATATCACTTAATTTAATCAGCTACAAGAAAATGTTGCCAGTATTGAGGAATTGTGGTCCAACCCATAAAATATTTAGATAAAGTAACAGTAACAGCAAAATTCAAGGGGTGGTGGAAGGTTAAATTTTCAATGGGCAGGGCAATTAATGGAGAGAGGACCGGTTGTTAACCAACAATAGGATGCATGTATACCACCTATAAATAAGCTGCATAAGTGTTAATTAATTACACAATTAAAAATGGGGCAGTCATCAGTACTACAAAATAGAGAAGCATGCCACATTTTGTAAGAGAGAAGAAAGAATTTCAATTCAGAAAAACCAGCAATGGAGCTGATCAACATTCAAAACTAGCTTATGTATAATGTAATGTTCAATGCTTTTCTCACCAGCCAAAGTGCATGAAGGACCACAAAATCAAAGTAAGTGGGCAACAAAATCAATCTAATGTAATGTAATGTTCAATGCTTTTCTGGAGTATAAGTTAGTTTTGAAAAAGGACCACAAAATCAAAGTAAGTGGACCACAAAATGCTTTTGGAGTATAATGTAATGTTTAATGCTTTTCTGGAGTATAAACTAGTTTTGAAAAAACATTGTTGGTTTTGTGGTCCTTCATGCACTTTGCTCCTTCAAAACTAGCAATGGAGCATTGTTGGTTTTGTGGTCTTTTCAAAAAAGCATTGAAATTCTTTTCAAAACTAGCAATGGAGTATAATGTAATGTTCAATGCTTTTCTCACCAGCCAAAGTGCATGAAGGACCACAAAATCAAAGTAAGTGGGCAACAAAATCAATCTAATGTAATGTAATGTAATGTTCAATGCTTTTCTGGAGTATAAGCTAGTTTTGAAAAAGGACCACAAAATCAAAGTAAGTGGACCACAAAATGCTTTTGGAGTATAATGTAAGGTTCCATTCTTTTCTGGAGTATAAACTAGTTTTTAAAAAGCATTGCTGGTTTTGTGGTCCTTTATGCACTTTGCTCCTTCAACACTAGCAATGGAGCATTGCTGGTTTTGTGGTCTTTTCAAAAAAGCATTGAAATTCTTTTCAAAACTAGTAATGGAGTATAATGTAATGTTCAATGCTTTTCTCACCAGCCAAAGTGCATGAAGGACCACAAAATCAAAGTAAGTGGGCAACAAAATCAATCTATTCTCTCTTCAACATGACTTGGATGCGCATTTTCGTCCAAGACATGCATATTTGAGCACAAGGATTTAGCTCAGAACTTAAAAAAAATCCATTTTTTCTTTGACAATGAAACAAAAGTAAAAAGTTTTAAAATCAAGATTTCCACGGTAAAAAAAATACTTCATTTAATTCAAAGTATTATAAGATTACTTGACTTGGTATATTTTGGAATAGAGGTAGCAGTACTGATTGTAATATATACACAAGGAAAGTTTTCATAAAGGCATAAAAAATCAAGACAAGAAACTATTTAAATATACTTGAAAGGGAATTGATCCAATATGATAGCTAGAGGCACCTTCATTATTATCTGTAATGTAAAATAAAATCCAAAAATGACCCTAAAAAAAGAAAAGAAAAAGAGAGATGTAGACATCTAGTAGTAGTTTTTTTGTTAAAGAGTCCAAAATTACTTAGTCCAGATCAAACACAATATGGCCCATTTCACTCACCCTATTCTAAAAGCTATAAACTTTCATTTCAAACAAGGTGGCAGAATGAGGAGAGGAGGTGGGGTTTGGGTTTGGGTGTCCTTTGGCACTAATTGAATTGTCCACTTCTGGAGTCCCTCCTAATTGCATCCATGAGACATTCAAAATCCATTTGCTAGTTAGAAAACAATAGGTGAATCCCTTTACAAATTCTAGTTCTTGAAATTTGTGGCTCTTTCAAATTCAATTACCTTTAGTCACTTATAATAATTCTTGATGCTCTTGACCTATGTTACATAAAAATTTCATTTACGTTGCCCAAAACTACTTGTGTTTGACACTCAATATTCAGAGAAGGATATATATTAGTACTAAAAACTTCAATATAATGCTAAAAATTGACAAATTAAATTGAGAAGTACCCGCGTTGGACTCTTCAAAATACTTCTACCAGACACTCCATCAAATCTGTGTAACGTAGCTCTTAACTTACCAACAGCTAGCTAGCAAGAAACTTGGAAATATCTAAAAGCTGGATCTTAGTTTACCCAAACAGACACTCACATGCTCTCAGTGCAACCCTACTGCTTAGAGGAAAATACATTAATTCAATTCTACTCAAGTTGATTAGAGAAAAAAGGAAAAATAGCAGTATAAAAACATGGATGTCCCAATTTAAATCACTTAATTTTATCAGCTACAAGAAAATGTTGCCAGTATTGAGGAATTGTGGTCCAACCCATAAAAATTTCAGATAAAGTAACAGTAACAGCAAAATTCAAGGGTTGGTGGAAGGTTGAATTTTCAATTGGCAGGGCAATTAATAGAGAGAGGACCGGTTGTTAACCAACAATAGGATGCATGTATACCACCTGTTATAAATAAGCTGCATAAGTGTTAATTAATTACACAATTAAAAATGGGGCAGTCATCAGTACTACTACTTTCTCCAATCCACCTCCTAATCATCTTCTTACAACTTCATCATTTTGTCATCTCCTTTTCCTCTACTCGTGATAATCATTTGTGTCCCGATAAATAAATGCTTGTTTTGTTTCAATTTAAGCAATGTTTAATGTTTTTCTCACCAGCCAAAGTGCATGAAGGACCACAAAATCAAAGTAAGTGGGAAACAAAAACAATCTAATGTAATGTAATGTTCAATGCTTTTCTGGAGTATAAGCTAGTTTTGAAAAAGGACCACAAAATCAAAGTAATTGGACCATAAAATGCTTTTGGAGTGGGGTTCGCACAACTTGTGCCGAACGCGTACATCCACTTAGTCTCTTTTATAGCCATCTGCCAAGAGGTGGTCATCACTCCCGGGCTCGATTTATTCTTCGCCCTGTTCATCGTTGGTGGGTCGAAAGAACCCGGGGTTCGGCAACTCAACAAATGTCCCAACTGCACCGTCCAGATCAAAACCCCTTCAAGCAACAAGGGGTGGCACGAACAGTGGTTTTTTGCCAAAAGAACCGACCTCCAGCTCCTTCCCTCTTAGGCCCACCCGACCGACCAGGCGGCCAAGGTTTCGAAGTTCCCGAAGGGTCGGGCCGACACCTTCAGAATGTTCTACCAACAATGGAAGAAGACCCAATGGAGTCTAGGGCTTCTGATGGATGAAGTCTGGTTGTACAAACACGGCTATAAGTATCTTTCTGTTCATTTTATTATTATTTTTTATTCTCTTAAGAGTTTCACGCCTTAACCCATTTGTCCCCATGCAGTGACCATTTTCAAGCCGGAGGGCGTTATTGACGCCTTCATCCCCACCACCATCGCAACCGGGTTCATCCGACCCCCAGTAAATGACGACGCTCCTGAGGAGGATACGATCCCTATCAGCGAGCTGTCTCTGGGGTCCACGTCGGGGCCCGAGCTCCCGACCACACAAAAAGGGGCGCTGAAGATGAGCCGCGCGGAGAAGGCGGCTTTGCTAAAAAAATCCAAGAAGCCCTCCAAGTCGACCATTAAAGCGCCTACAATAGTCCCTCCACCTTCACTGCCTAAGCCAATTCTTCCACCGCCCCCTCCTCCGACTGAGGTGGTCGAGGATTCGGAGGATACCGAAGAGGTTCCTCTCGAACCCCGATCCAAGAGACCTCGATTATCGGAGGGTTCCGATCAGCCGACGGGACAGATGGTTGTCCCTGGTTCGGACCGTGCCCGCACTCCTTCTTTCGGGCCAAGTGTAAGACCCCGAAATTTTTTAAATAAAAAAGAATTTCCTTTATTTATTTTTTTGAAATAGTAAGGGTGAATTTGATTAATGTGGTTAGTTATGGGTAAAATGCGCAAATATTTTAAATAAGCAGGTGGTTATAAAATATTCATTGTTGTCGGGGAATATTCGTTTGGTCGTGGAATATTCTTGCTGTCGGGGAATATTCGTACGACGGCGCAGTCTTTTGTGGGCCCCATAACGGAAAGTGATTGGATGAAGAAAACGACAAATATAAGTTGTTTATAAATAACGGCGTAGTTGTTACCGTTAATACTGTTGGAATACTCGGTGGTTAAAACACAGTAATACACGTTGTTGCACAGTAGCACACGGTATTGCACCAATTATTGATTCTTACGTAAGAAGGCACTACTCAATAATGGTTACAGTAATTACTGTTCAGTATTTTATTTTATTGATTCAATAATTGCTGCGTTGATATTTTATATTGTTGTTATTTCAATAATTGTCATTACACAGTATTTTTCATTATCGAAGCAATAATTCATATTATCTGAATAATATTATTAGATAACATTATTGGCAATGTCTAGAAAGTTCTGTCTAAGGAGAGGTTTGGTCACCTAATTGCGCGCTAGTAAGGAGAAATTCTTATTGGAAAGCCCCCTCTTTCCTGGGAACGGCCTGGTTGTCAGTATTGTGATTCTGTAATATTATTTGTGAATAATTAAATTATTGATTTATATGATGAGGAAAATATTGATTTTATGTGGATATGGATGGAGAGAATTTTTAATGTGACAATTGTTGAAAATTAATATTTTATCTTTTTCTGATAAAATAATTTATTTAAATATATTATTTTAATAATATATTAACGGTGATATTTTTACGATGAATGTGGGATATATGAGTATATGAGGAGAAAGAGTTTTTTTGTTGCAATGAATATTAAAAACAGATTTTGTGTGTCGGTAGACCTGTTTCTTGACTGAAAATTTGATTATAGCTTGTAAAATCGTCCGTTTGTGGATTTCGGTCAATTTCTGTTTGGAATTTGGAAAAACTTCATTCTGCAAAGTTGTAGAGAATTGAATTTCCTATAAAAACTCGCGAGATTCGAATTTTCTGACAAAAGGCAATTTATTATGAATTATTGAAGTTTCGGAGTTCCAAAATAATTGATTTTTGAAAGTTTTAATTATTTTAAATAATAAAAACGTTTTTGGTGAGTGTTCCACATGTTATAAATGTGTCATGTTGCTGAATTCAGATCTAGGAGGGTTGGCATAGAAAACTTAATATATATAGTATTAATTTATTAAATTTTCTGCTTTGGTGTTCTAAGCAATTTCCTATAAATAGGTGCTTAGGTTAGAATTGAAAATCACACCAGAAACTGAAGTTTTCTCTCTCTATATTATCGAGCGTATTCTTGTGAGTATTTTGAGTATACTTTGAGTATTGCTATACGGTGAAAGTTCAAGTCATAGCTTATATCCGGTGTTTCAACTAGAAGTACTGTCTTTCGAGGTAAAGGATGTTATTTTCTTCTCAAATGATATTATTTCTTCAATATCATTATGCTGAAATATTAGTTGGAACTTTTTATCAAATTTGGAACTTTTTCATGTCGGGATTACTATTCATGAGTTACTATTCACGAGTTACTATTCATGAGTTACTATTCACGAGTTACTATTCACGAGTACTATTCATGAAGCATGATGATGTTTTTTGTGAAATTTCTATCTTTTGATGTCGGAGTTATAATTCACGTTTACGACACTATTCACGTATACGGCACTATTCACGAATACGGCACTATTCACCAAAAAAATGAAATTTCTTCTTTTTGTCCAAAATATCTATTCTGGATACTAGCTTTGATTGTATCCATGTTTTGATCATTCTTGAATTTTACTTCAGTATGATTATTTATGAAGTATTTTTGAACTCGGATTGTTTAAAGTACGAATCCTTAATACTTGTTATTTTGTTTCACTGGATTCGTTTCCTTTAAAATATTTTTCATCATACCCAGTCTTAAATGATGGTGTTACTGAATATCTTTGGCTCGTAGTGCAAAGATGATTGATTTTATTATGAATATCTTTGGCCCGTAGTGCAAAGATGTACAGGTGTTGAGATGAACATGAACAATTGATGAATATCTTTGGCCCGTAGTGCAAAGATGAACAGGTGTTGAGATGAACATGACCGACTGATGAATATCTTTGGCCTGTAGTGCAAAGATGAATATTTGATTTGATTTGAGATATATATTGATTGATGTTACAGGGATAAAATATTGATGATGGACTTTTAAATTCATAGATGTTAGTAGATTTTATTCTCTACTTAACTCTTCTAATGAATTACTGTTTCCGCTGCAGTTGTTGATCTAAAACTTGTTGTCTATTGTATTCTATCAGATTTTTCCCTGTTGAAGACTAAGGATAATTTGTTGTACATTATCTTAGTCATAATATTCTTTACTGGGCTAGTTGAGCTCACCCTTTTTCTTGTTGTTCTATTTTTCTTCTCAGGAGACGAGAATGTAGCGAGTACGAGTCGGGGGATGTAATGATGGTTCTAGAGAGAGTTGTTTAGTAGTCCTCACCATTTTTGTAAAATTATGTATCAATAATTATGATGGGGATTTATTTGCATGTGGATATTGTCTAGATGATAATGTTTGTATTCAAACTCACAGCTTATGGGTTGTAAAAGTTTTAGTTGTTCTGTACCATGTATTTGACAACTCAGAATGGGTTGGGTGGAATGGACCTATTTTGGGGGTGTCACAGTTGGTATCAGAGCTTAGGGATATGATCTCTGGTGGAGATCGGGGAATAGAACTAGGAGGGGAGAGACGAGTAATTCCTTCGCTAGTGTGTCCTACCTAAGCCTATTTGTTAGTTGGTCAGTATATAGGGATATTATGTGATATGTGATTTGCTTAATTAACCCTTGTTTTATGGCAGTATTTAAGAATGGCAACCGAGAATGTTAACAGTGGAGTTAATGAGACTGTGGAGATGTCTGTACTTACCAACGAGGAGAACGTGCAACCGACTGGAAATGTTCCTCCTGTGAACAACACCACTGATCAGACGATGAATGACGCAATGTTTAGAAGCTTTTTGCAGTTCATGCAAAACCAGACGAGGGAGACTCGTGTTCAAAATACAGGAGGAAATGATAGCAATTCACGGGTGGTCACAGCCAAGCAGTTCAAAGAGTTGGGACCACCAGAATTTAAGGGAAAGCCCGATCCGATCATGGCGGAAACATGGGTCAAGCAAATTACCAAGATATTTGATGTCTTGGGATGCACGGAGGAACAGAAGGTTCCGTTCGCCACCTTTATGTTCCATGGCGAGGCAGACTACTGGTGGGAGTCTGTGAAGCGTACACATCCAGCCGCACTCAGCATGTCATGGGAGACGTTTCAGAAACTTTTCAACGAAAAATACTTTCCTGAAAGTATTCGCCATATGAAGGAAGTGGAGTTTATTAGACTAGAACAAAATAACATGACGGTGTCCCAGTACGAGGCGAAGTTCGCGGAGTTATCCAGGTTTGCACCTCATTTGGTGGATAATGAAGAACGTATGACGCGGATGTTTCTGAGAGGTTTGAAACCCGGCATACGTCAGTATCTCATTTCTCATAAATTTTCTATCTATTCAGATGTTGTCAACAGGGCTCAGTTGTTAGAGCGAGATAACGAGTACGTTCAACCGAGGGACCATAACCAGGATCATACTGAAGATAACAGTCATCAGAATAACGATAACCAGCGGAGAAAGAAGAATATGGACAAAGGCGGTAACCACTCCAGTGGTAATCGTGGCCATGAAAATAGAAGAAGCGAGTTGGGAGGAGAGTTTAAAAAGAGAAGATTTAACAACGACCATGTGAAGACGACAGTGCCAGCAGCAACTGGTTTTAAGGGAGGAGAAAGACCACCGGTCGTATGTTACAAATGCGGGAAAGAGGGACATATCAGCCCAAACTGCCCACAACAGTTCAAGGTATGCTATAATTGTGGAAAGGAATGACATATCGCTCGACAGTGTACGGTAGTGAAACCAATTCCAGCGGGGATGGTGACTCAAAAGGATGTCCCAGAAAAGTCAAAGTCAACGGTTCCTGGAAGAGCGTTTGTCGTGACCGGTCAAAATGCGAGGAACCCGAACGAAGTTAGCACGGGTTAGTTAATTATAATTCTTGCGAAGTTTATACCTTACTAGGTACCGGTTCTACCCATTCTTTTATCTCTCTTGCTTGCGTTCAACGTTTGAACTTGACTACGGAGAAATTAGACTTTGATATATTTATGGAGACTCCGTTAGGAGAAACTTTTATTACATCCGTTGTTTAGAAATCTTGCTTGATTCAAGTTGGCACTATCACATTACCTGTTAACCTTATTTCTATAGAGATATTTGTTTTTGATGTGATTTTAAGGTTAACTACTCATCATGCCAAAATTAATTGCTTTTGTAAGGTTGTTAGTTTTTATATTCCTAAGCAACCTGATATTCGAACTCAAGCAATCAAACCATTGAAGTCAAACATTTTTATATCAAGCCATGAAGTCATTCGTTTATTGAAAAATGGATGTCATGTTTTCTTAGCCCATGTCATGGACTTGAACAAAAGTACATTAGATTTGAATGATATTTCTGTTGTTAGTGAATTTTCTGACGTATTTTCTGAAGAATTTCTTGGCTTACCCCCAGAGCGTGATATTAAATTTTGTATCGACTTTGAACCCAATACAAAACTCATTTCTAAAATCTCATATCGAATGGCTCCTATTGAACTTCAGGAGTTAAAAACCCAACTGTAGAAGTTGATACCCGAGCCTTTATCTTGTGACTTCCTTTGTGGAATACACCGAAGCCAGACTCTCGGTAGAGGACGTCATATTCGTGCTGTAGTAAACTGATAGGTGTTATTGTGACGTGCTATCCAAGGTTGGGATATGAGTCACATTTGAGAACAACCTAAGTCGGTAATCGAAATACGTAGCTTTCTAGGCTTAATTGGTTATTATCGGAGATTCGTTGAAGGATATTCTCGAATCGCTATTCCATTAACGCAGCTGACTCGTAGAGATACAAAATTCGAATGGAGCAAGGAATGTGGGAAGAGCTTCGAAGAACTTAAGAGGAGACTCATTTCAGCACATGTTCTGACCATGCCATCCTGGAAAAACGAACGCGGTAGCTGATGTGTTGAGTAGAAGATCGTATACAAGTACGAGTACGATATTCTCAAAGACTCATTTCGTATAATTTACAAATAATAGAGATGGAGATGAAAACTCTAAGTACCCACGTGATGATATACGAGTATAATCGACTTTAATCGATAACGTTAAAGCTGTTCAAGCTACACACCGGAGCTGATGAATATGAAGAAAGAGGTACAAGAAGTTCTTATTCCAAAAGCAAGAATTGGCGATGTGAACAAAGCTCAAACCTTTGATTTATTAATCCATTTGAAATTCTCGATCGAATAGGAACTGTGGCCTATAGACTCGTTTTACCGCCAAGTATGACGCGTGTTCATAACGTTTTTCACGTATCGACGTTACGTAAATATGTGGATGACCCGAACCACGTCATTGAGTTAGAACCGGAATAAATAGCTGAAGACTTAACGTACGAGGAGGTACCTGTCAAGATGTTGGACGGGAAGGAGCATGTCCTACGCACGAAGGTCATACCACAAGTTAAATTTTTTTAGGAGGAATCATGCTATAGAGGAAATGACCTTGGAGTTGGAAACGGAAATGAAAGCGAGTTATCTTTACCTTTTCAAAACAGCAGTTACGTACATCAATTTCGAGGACGAAATTTCATAAGGAGGGGAGGATGTAAGACCCCGAAAATTTTTAAATAAAAAGGAATTTCCTTTATTTATTTTTTTGAAATAGTAAGGGTGAATTTGATTAATGTGGTTAGTTATGGGTAAAATACGCAAATATTTTAAATAAGCAGGTGGTTATAAAATATTCATTGTTGTCGGGGAATATTCGTTTGGTCGTGGAATATTCTTGCTGTCGGGGAATATTCGTACGACGGCGCAGTCTTTTGTGGGCCCCATAACGGAAAGAGATTGGATGAAGAAAACGACAAATATAAGTTGTTTATAAATAACGGCGTAGTTGTTACTGTTAATACTGTTGGAATACTCGGTGGTTAAAACACAGTAATACACGTTGTTGCACAGTAGCACACGGTATTGCACCAATTATTGATTCTTACGTAAGAAGGCACTACTCAATAATGGTTACAGTAATTACTGTTCAGTATTTTATTTTATTGATTCAATAATTGCTGCGTTGATATTTTATATTGTTGTTGTTTCAATAATTGTCATTACACAGTATTTTTCATTATCGAAGCAATAATTCATATTATCTGAATAATATTATTAGATAACATTATTGGCAATGTCTAGAAAGTTCTGTCTAAGGAGAGGTTTGGTCACCTAATTGCGCACCAGTAAGGAGAAATTCTTATTGGAAAGCCCCATCTTTCCTGGGAACGGCCTGGTTGTCAGTATTGTGATTCTGTAATATTATTTGTGAATAATTAAATTATTGATTTATATGATGAGGAAAATATTGATTTTATGTGGATATGGATGGAGAGAATTTTTAATGTGACAATTGTTGAAAATTAATATTTTATCTTTTTCTGATAAAATAATTCATTTAAATATATTATTTTAATAATATATTAACGGTGATATTTTTACGATGAATGTGGGATATATGAGTATATGAGGAGAAAGAGTTTTTTTGTTGCAATGAATATTAAAAACAGATTTTGTGTGTCGGTAGACCTGTTTCTTGACTGAAAATTTGATTATAGCCTGTAAAATCGTCCGTTTGTGGATTTCGGTCAATTTCTGTTTGGAATTTGGAAAAACTTCCTTCTGCAAAGTTGTAGAGAATTGAATTTCCTATAAAAACTCGCGAGATTCGAATTTTCTGACAAAAGGGCTATTTATTATGAATTATTGAAGTTTCAGAGTTCCAAAATAATTGATTTTTGGAAGTTTTAATTATTTTAAATAATAAAAACGTTTTTGGTGAGTGTTCCACATGTTATAAATGTGTCATGTTGCTGAATTCAGATCTAGGAGGGTTGGCGTAGAAAACTTAATATATATATTATTAATTTATTAAATTTTCTGTTTTGGTGTTCTAAGCAATTTCCTATAAATAGGTGCTTAGGTTAGAATTGAAAATCACACCAGAAACTGAAGTTTTCTCTCTCTATATTATCGAGCGTATTCTTGTGAGTATTTTGAGTATACTTTGAGTATTGCTATACGGTGAAAGTTCAAGTCATAGCTTATATCCGGTGTTTTAACTAGAAGTACTATCTTTCGAGGTAAAGGATGTTATTTTCTTCTCAAATGATATTATTTCTTCAATATCATTATGCTGAAATATTAGTTGGAACTTTTTATCAAATTTGGAACTTTTTCATGTCGGGGTTACTATTCATAAGTTACTATTCACGAGTTACTATTCATGAGTTACTATTCACGAGTTACTATTCACGAGTACTATTCATGAAGCATGATGATGTTTTTTGTGAAATTTCTATCTTTTGATGTCGGAGTTATAATTCACGTATACGACACTATTCACGTATACGGCACTATTCACCAAAAAAATGAAATTTCTTCTTTTTGTCCAAAATATCTATTCTGGATACTAGCTTTGATTGTATCCATGTTTTGATCATTCTTGAATTTTACTTCAGTATGATTATTTATGAAGTATTTTTGAACTCGGATTGTTTAAAGTACGAATCCTTAATACTTGTTATTTTGTTTCACTGGATTCGTTTCCTTTAAAATATTTTTCATCATACCCAGTCTTAAATGATGGTGTTACTGAATATCTTTGGCCCGTAGTGCAAAGATGATTGATTTTATTATGAATATCTTTGGCCCGTAGTGCAAAGATGTACAGGTGTTGAGATGAACATGAACAATTGATGAATATCTTTGGCCCGTAGTGCAAAGATGAACAGGTGTTGAGATGAACATGACCGACTGATGAATATCTTTGGCCTGTAGTGTAAAGATGAATATTTGATTTGATTTGAGATATATATTGATTGATGTTACAGGGATAAAATATTGATGATGGACTTTTAAATTCATAGATGTTAGTAGATTTTATTCTCTACTTAACTCTTCTAATGAATTACTGTTTCCGCTGCAGTTGTTGATCTAAAACTTGTTGTCTATTGTATTCTATCAGATTTTTCCCTGTTGAAGACGAAGAATAATTTGTTGTACATTATCTTAGTCATAATATTCTTTACTGGGCTAGTTGAGCTCACCCTTTTTCTTGTTGTTCTATTTTTTTTCTCAGGAGACGAGAATGTAGCGAGTACGAGTCGGGGGATGTAATGATGGTTCTAGAGAGAGTTGTTTAGTAGTCCTCACCATTTTTGTAAAATTATGTATCAATAATTATGATGGGGATTTATTTGCATGTGGATATTGTCTAGATGATAATGTTTGTATTTAAACTCGCATCTTATGGGTTGTAAAAGTTGTAGTTGTTTCTGTACCATGTATTTGACAACTCAGAATGGGTTGGGTGGAATGGACCTATTTTGGGGGTGTCACACCAAGCTTCTCCCAGGGATCGCCGACTACCTGTTGGCCCAAGAGCCCGTCCGAGGTTTTCCCTTTTACCCTCTTCGATCACTTCAAACTTCCTGGTGATGACAAGTGGTTTGAAGGGTATTCTTCTGATCAGTTCTTGGTGGCCTATGTTTGAGCCCAGACTCAGGTAATTCCCTTTGTCAATTTGAGTACTGCTATTAACTTGGATTTTTACTTCTTGTACTGATGTATGTGTTCGCTGCAGGCCAACGCTATACTCGCCCGAGTCATCACTCCCCTCGCCCGATCTACAAAGAAAGAAATTCAGCTGGGAACGGAGGTGGAGCTGCTCGGAGCTGATGCTCGGGGTCTGCAGTCGGAACTGAAGAAGGAACGAGATTCTCATGCCCAGACTCGAAATAAAGTTACTCAAGCGGAGGGCCATATCAAAAAGTTGGAGCAGAAGCATGGAACTCTTCTGACCGAGAGGGGTCATCTGCTCAAGGAGGTCAAGGATCGGGAGAATGCTGTTGACGTCATTACGCAGACGTTCTCCGAGATGCATGACAAGATGATGTTCTTGATCAAGGAGAACAACACTTTAACGGCTACTGTCAACGCATTTCCCGAGAAGGTTGTCGAGGCCAGACAGCAGGCCATCGTCGAATATGAAGAATCTGAAGCCTTGAATGATAAGGTCATAGCCCAATTCGGTGAGGGGTATGAGACTCATCGGGAGAAGGCAAAGGCGAAGCTGATGGCTGCTTGGCTCGATATCTCCGTCCTTGACTCTTCTGATGACGAGTCCGAAGCTGAAGATAATCCCTCTACAGAGTAGATACTTAGGATTTGTAAATTTTTATTTTTTTGTACTTTGCCCGAATTGTAGGCGATCGGGCTTGTAAAAATTTTCTAAGTGTAAATGAGATATACTTTTTGCCCATGAATGTTTATTGTCAGTCTTACTCCTGACTAATCTTGATCGGTTATGTCCACCCGAACTTTCTGATCGGATTTTCCTTAGAGTTTATCTGATCTTGAAGGGTCTAACAATTATACCCGGGACTTGTCTCGATCAGCGGTGTCTTTCCAAACCTCTTGATCGGGCAATGTTCGGGGAGTACCCTTTAAGAATTTACTGAACCCTCAGTCAGTTATGCTCGGGACTTATCTCGATCAGTTGTGTCTTTCTGAACCTCTTGATCCGATAGTGCTCGAGATCTGTATTTTAAGAACTTACTGAACCCTTGGTCTGTTTTGCTTGGGACTTATCTCGAACAGTGGTGTCTTTCTGAACCACTTGATCGGATGGCGCCCGAAGCGAGTCTGTTCGGGTAATAATGGAATATATGAATATAAATAAAGTTAAACATTGACAGAAATAGGAACTTTTATTTATATCATTTGAATGAAGTCGGTTACATGGATAAAAGTAAGAATGACATAACTATTACTGGTAAAATTTCCTAAGTCTTCCAGCATGTCATGTATTCTTTACCTCCGAACCGTCCATTGCTCGAAGCCGGTATGTTCCTGGCTTCGGCACTCCTACCACCTCATAAGGCCCCTCCTAGTTAGGCATTAACTTGCTGGTGTTCTGGGGGGTTGAAGCCTCCGACTCCCGGAGGACTAGATCTCCTACAGCAAACCTCCTGGACTTCACCTTTTGATTGTAGTGTCGAGTTGTCCGTTGTTGATAGATTACCAATCTCATCATAGCCGAAACTCGAACATCATCTAGCAGATCCAAATTCGTTCTCAGGCCTTCGTCATTGTATACTCTTTATACTGGCTGACGCGAAGGGTGAGGGATCCGATCTCGACAGGTATGAGAGCATCGGTCCCGAATGCCAGTCTGAATGGAGAGTCCCCTGTTGTAGTCCTTGGAGTAGTTCGATACGCCCACAAAATAGATAACAGCTCTTCGGGCCACCGACCTTTCAATTCATCCAATCTGCACTTTATCCCATTGAGTAGTGTTCGATTGGTCACTTCCACTTGACCATTTGACTGAGGATGGGCCACTGAAGTCTTACGATGTTGGATTCTTAACTCCCAGAGGACTAGATCTCCTACAGCAAACCTCCTGGACTTCACCTTCTGATTGTAGTGTCGGGCTGTCCATTGTTGATAGATTGCCAACCTAATCATAGCCGAATCTCGGACTTAATCTAGCAGATCCAAATTCGTTCTCAGGCCTTCGTCATTGTATAGCTCTTTGTACTGGCTGACGCGAAGGGTGGGGGATCCGATCTCGACAGGTATGAGAGCATCGGTCCCGAATGCCAGTCTGAATGGAGAGTCCCCAGTTGTAGTCCTTGGAGTAGTTCGATACGCCCACAAAATAGATAACAGCTCTTCGGGCCACCGACCTTTCAATTCATCCAATCTGCACTTTATCCCATTGAGTAGTGTTCGATTGGTCACTTCCACTTGACCATTTGACTGAGGATGGGCCACCGAAGTCTTACGATGTTGGATCCTTAACTCCTTAGAAAGCCCTCGAATTTTGATCCCATGAACTGTCTGCCATTATCTGAGACTACTGCCATCGGGATACCGAACCGGTAGACTACTCCCTTTTTAAAAAACTTCAAACACTCCTGCTCGATGATCTTTTGTAGTGGTTTGGCTTCGACCCACTTCGTCATGTAATCAATAGCTACGATCACAAAGCTAACTTATCCCTTAGCTTTTGGTAGAGGACCCAGGATGTCAATGCCCCATACAGCAAAGGGGATTGGGGATAAGACCGAATAGAGCTCTTCGGGAGGTTGATGCGGAATATTGCTGTTCATCTGGCACTTGGGGCACCTCCTAACGAATTCCTTTGCCTCAGTGTAGATAGTCGGCCAGTAATACCCCTGCCTCAGAATCTTTTGTGCCAGTGACTTCACCCCCATGTGATCCCCACAGATCACTTCATGCACCTCCCGAAGGGTGTAGTCTACTTCTGAGGGAGTCAAGCATTTGAGCAGTGGAGAGCTGAAGGCCCTTTGGTATAGGTATCCATCTATCAGGACGAAGTTCGAGCTTCGATGTTTGATTTGTCTGGCTAGGATTCGGTCCGAAGGGAGGGTCCCATCGGCCAAGTATGAGATATAAGGTGTGAGCCAACAATCGAGTTGGTCTAAAGCCAGGACTTCTATCTTCGAGACACTGGGTTTTTCCAGAACCTCCAGGTACACTGATCCATTGAAAGAGCTTGCTTCGATAGTTGCCAACTTTGCCAGGGCATCTGCTATTGTATTGTCTGACTGATCCACCACCTGACAAATGTACGATATGAAGTACATAAGCTTGTCCTTTACCTCGGCCAAATATTTCACCATCCTTGCCCCCCCGAGCCTCGTATTCGCCTGAAAGCTGCTTGACCACCAGCTACGAATCACTGTAGATGATCAACCTCTGTACCTCTAAGCTTCGGGCCAATTGTATTACTGCCAAGATGGCCTCATACTCTGCTTCGTTGTTTCTGGCCTTAAAACCGAACCGAATAGCTTGCTGCACCTTGAACCCCTCAGGACTTATCAAGATGACCCCCGCTCCACTGACATCCGAAGTTGACGATCCATCCACGTATAAAATCCATAAGGTCTAACCTGGCTGTGCCCCGACCACTATACTCACCTCAGGTTCGGTGAAAGAACACTCTACCACAAAATCTGCCAATGCCTGTCCTTTGATTACCATTCGGGGATGATACTCTATAGCAAACTGTGTTAACTCCATTGCCCATACGGCCAACCGACCTGATACCTCGGGCTTGTGCAAAATCTTCTTCAAAGCCTGATCCGTGTATACCACAATCACCCGACCTTGGAAATTGTGCCTGAGTTTTCTGCTAGCAATTATGAGTGCGTAGGCAAACTTTTCCAGGCTCGGGTATCTCGTCTCTGCGTCCCGAAGAACATGGCTGACATAGTACACTGGGAACTGCTTTCCTCCCTTATCCGTCACAAGTGTCGCCCCTACTGCCATCGGTCTGGCAGCCAAATAAAGGTATAAAGGTTCTGAGGGGGTCAGTTTCATTAATAACGGTGTCGTGCCCAGGTACCTCTTGATCTCTTTGAATGCGTCTTCGCATTCCGAAGTCCACTGAAAACTCTTATCATTTTTCGGACCCTTTAGAGTGTCAAAAAAGGGTAGACATCTTTCAGCTGACCTTGACACGAATCTCCGAAGGGCAGCTATTCGGCCCGTCAACCTCTGAACATCTTTGTATGTCTTTGGAGATTTCATGTCTAAGATTGCCGAGATTTTTGCCGGATTGGCCTCAATTCCCCTCTTACTGACCCAGTATCCCAGAAATTTCCCTGAACCTAGTCCGAAGGTGAATTTGGTCGGGTTCAGTCTCAGTTTGTGTTGCATTACCATTTCGAAGCAGTCTGCTAAATCCTCCAGATGATCCCGGACTGACATGCTTTTGACGATCATTTCGTCCACGTACACTTCCATACTTCGCCCCAGCTGTTTCCTGAATACGAAGTTCATCATCCGTTGGTAGGTCGCCCCTGCGTTCAGCAGTCCGAAAGTCATCTTTCGATATGCGTATATAGCCCGATGTGTGATGAAGCTGGTCTTCGGGATATCTTCCTTGTGCATCGAGATTTGGTGATATCCCGAGAAAGCGTCCATGAAGCTTAACATTCCATACCCCGAAGTGGCATCAATTAGCTGGTCTATGTTGGGCAAGGGATAGAAATCTTTAGGGCATGCCTTATTCAAGTCCGTGTAGTCGATCCACATCCTCCATTTCCCATTCTGTTTCTGAACTAAGACCACATTTGCCAGCCATTCGGGAAAGTCGATCTCAAAGATGAACCCTGCCTCTAACAATTTAGTAACCTCTTCGTCTATAATCTTCTGCTTTTCCGGGGCGAAGATCCTTCTTTTCTGTATCATTGGCTTCCTCTTCGGATCAGTATGGAGCCTATGTAATGCTATTGATTCGTTTACTCCGGGCATATCTCTAGGTTCCCAAGCGAAGATGTCGGCGTACACTCGAAGTAATTCCACCAGACCCGTTCGTAGCTGTTCGAATAATCCCGCCCCGATTTTGATCAGTTTGTCTGGGTTCCCCGGTATCAACTCAACATCTTTTGTTTCCTCTACCGGTAGAGCCATGGGTTCAGTGCTGCCCTCAGTGAACGGTTCTATCTCGATGGTCATCGTCTGTTTCTGCTTGCTCACCCCGACCCCTGAGGAAATCAAGGTATTTCGATAACACCTTCGGGCGATATCGAGATCTCCTTTTACTTCCCCTATCCCGTCCGGTGTTGGAAACTTGATTTTGAAATGGGTTATAGACGTTACTGCCTTCATTGCTGCTAAAGTAGGCCTTCCCAAGAAGGCGTTGTAAGCCGAATCCACTTGTACAACAAAAATTTTTAATTGGTATTATTTTAATTGGTACGATTTGTGCGATTTTTGGTACAATTTTGTACACAAATTGATTCTTTGCTCAACGCTATCATTTGACACCTATTTACAATAAAAAATTTAAGACACTAACATTACTCTAATTTATAATTGTTCATACTTCTATGCAAACTCTTCAAGTACTCAACGTATCTTGCGTGATAAAAACTCAATCTTGATGCAATTTAGGGGTTCAAGATATTACAAATTATATTTCCTCCATTTTCAAATGAACAATTCTGGGGCGACCGTGGGTAGCGATCGGCCTATTTTTTATTTTTATTTTTTTTAAATGTCTCCCAAATAATTTATAAGATTTATTGGAACTGAAATTTTTACAGAATAAAGTGATTTGGATGTCGTTTGGATACATGTAAAAAATATGCCTGTGCAGACTGTACATGCATATTTTTTACATGTATCCAAATGACATCCAAATCACTTTATTTTGTAAAAATTCCAGTTCTAATAAATCTTATAAATTATTTGGGAGACATTTAAAAAATAAATAAAAATAGGTTGGTCGCTACCCACGGTCGCTACCCACGGTCCCCCTAGACTTTTTCTTTTCAAATATAAGATCATGTACTTAAAATATATTAAACTAAAAAATAATAAAAATTTATTTAATTTTAATTAATATAATTACGAATTGTTCTTTCATAATTTTTAGTACTAATCACTTCCGCACACATGATGCGTGTGTTTTAAATATTTTATTATAATATAAAAAATATTATCTTTTCAATAAAAAATAAAATATTTATAGACAAAGTTTGATTAAAATAATAAAGAGAGAATGAGAAGAAATATATTACAAAGAAATACATTCGAATGGCAGTTACTCCCTATAAAAAAGTGGGGAGAGAGAATGAATTATGATTATCCTTTAAATTAAGTAAAGAGTAACGCTAGGGAGATAAATTATATATAAAAACTGTGCACAAACAGTATAAAAAATGAGAGAAAATAGAAGTGAGGCCTACGATTATATATTTAACACATTTTCATTGATAGACAATACATATCTTACTCTTTGTGTATAATTTGTGCAAGTAGTATTATTCTTAGAAAATAATTATTATTTGAATAATTTGTGCGCCCCTCGCCTGACATGTGGGGCCCGTAATATGCATGTGTATGAGCATTATGCGACTCTTTTTTATGTGACAGCAGCATTATTTAAATTATTTTTTGATAATAAATCCAAGCTTATTCATAGGGCCAAAGTACCACATCCTAATTTATGATTTGATAGTGAAATACCAATACGAATAGTTCCAAAGCCCTTGATTAAAGAGGGTTTGTTGGAAAAATAATTTGGACCAGTGGCCGTAAGTAGGTGGCATCTATCCTTTTCATTCCCTCCTTTGCTATTTCTTTTTTGGCGGGACTTTTCTATTTTAACCTTTAAACTCTTTTTTTTATTATCATCTTTTACCCTTTTTTCTCGTATTATCTCTCATCTCCTATTTATTTAGCATTTCATTTCCACTCTTTTTAACACACACACTGACACACACGTAGTGTGTGCAATGTAAACTAGTTAATAAATAATACTACCTCCGTCCCAGAATAAGTGTTTTTTTAGGCTTAATATTTTTTCCCAAAATAAGTGATGTGTTAGAACTCCATTACAATTTTTATAATATTTTTCCATATACGCCCTTATGCAACCAATGGTATTTATTAGTTTATTATCATCTTTTACCCTTTTTTTCTCGTATTATCTCTCATCTCCTATTTTTTTTAGAATTTCATTTCCACTCTTTTTAACACACACACTGACACACACGTAGTGTGTGCAATGTAAACTAGTTAATAAATAATACTACCTCAGTCCCACAATAAGTGTTTTTTTAGGCTTAATATTTTTCCCAAAATAAGTGATGTGTTAGAACTCTAATACAATTTTTATAATATTTTTCCATATACGCCCTTATGCAACCAATGGTATTTATTAGTTTATTATCATCTTTTACCCTTTTTTCTCGTATTATCTCTCATCTCCTATTTTTTTTAGCATTTCATTTCCACTCTTTTTAACACACACACACTGACACACACGTAGTGTGTGCAATGTAACTAGTTAATAAATAATACTACCTCCGTCCCATAATAAGTGTTTTTTTAGGCTTAATATTTTTCCCAAAATAAGTGATGTGTTAGAACTCTAATACAATTTTTATAATATTTTTCCATATACGCCCTTATGCAACCAATGGTATTTATTAGTTTATTATCATCTTTTACCCTTTTTTCTCGTATTATCTCTCATCTCCTATTTTTTTTAGCATTTCATTTCCACTCTTTTTAACACACACACACTGTACGATAACTTTTATTTTATTTTAAATTCTAAGTAATTTATGGAGGAGTATTAAATGGATTGTAGCCGCAAATGTACATAAGATCAATATTAACTTTTAAAAATTTAATTTGTGATATTTTTAATTTAAATATGATTCATTTAATTTTTGAAAATAATAAAATTTATAATTAATAGTACTTTTATAATATTTATAATTATATGGACATAAATTAAATAAATTTATATCAATTTTAAATTTGAATACGTTTGAAATTAATTTTAAAAAAATAAGTCCATATTTATTGTATAATTTGAAAATGAAATAGTAAAAAAGTCATGTAACAATAATGGCAAGATGTGTATGATTGATGAGTTGTCCACTTGAGTGAAGTTGTGAAATGTCATTTTACATATATAGAGAAGGCTCTTTTGACTCCCTCGCACTGGGAGGAGTAAATCCTATATAGAGCTTAAAATAGAGAGTTAAATAAGGATAATAAACTGTTAGATAATGATTTGTTGATATATTCTTAAAAGTTGGGGATAGATAATTTATTGAGAAAACTATTATGAATGCTCTAAGAAACAAAATACTTCTCTAAAACGACATTTTAAAAAAGGATGAATGGAGTACTTTAAATATAAGAATTTAATTCCAAAAATAACAATTAGGTTAAATATTCATGACAAGTTTAGGGGCAATTTTTCATTAATGTCTTGTCGGTACACAGCTGACCCCTTTTTTTCTATTTTTTTTTTCAGTTTTTTGCAATGTACTCCCGTATTTTCAAAATTAAAGATATATTTTTAAAATAACGATTTTTTAAAAATAATTTATGTTCTCAAATGTATCCTCACTATTAGTAAGAAATTAATAGTGGTACTCTAATAGTGTTTTGCTAGAAAATATAGTTAAAAACAAGGTAATAAAAAAATAGATTATCATGTCACTGTAGGCACATATGAGGACAAACTCCAATGACATTGAATTAAATAGGGGCTCTATTTATGGAGTAATTGCAATCCATAAGCTTTGTATAAGGGTTATGTAACAAATTAGTATTAAATTAATAGTTCCGCGTATACAGAGTGAATATAATCTTTATGATCTACTACTATTATTCTCGTTCCAAGCATCACTTCTTCATCAATATAATTGTGGTCCATGCTAGCTATGCAATCACAGTATTTTCAAAAATTAAATGTCACGTCTAATTTTCGTTTCCATTGAATAATCTTTTTTAATATTTATTTTTTTAAAAAAGAGAGGAAAATAACCCACCCTCGTTTCACACGTTATATCTAATAAATTTCATTATGTCGTCATACTTACTAGTTTTTCTTTAAGCAACCACGTGGCATTATTGAATATAAGAATTAATAATACATGCATACAAATTATACACATATATATTAATATATTAGTGCATATATATTTTTTTCACTTAATTGGCTAATCTAATCTACAAAGAGTATAATTCTGTATTTTTTTGGATCGGTCGGTTAAGGAGAATAGTAAATTTTATAATTTTTTATTATATTGGTAATAAAAAATATTACATTGATAAAAGTTCTTTAACTTTTTGTTGTATTGGTTAATGCAACATTTTCTATAACCAACTTACTAGGAGTAAAATGTAATGTTCAATGCTTTTCTCACCAGCCAAAGTGCATGAAGGACCACAAAATCAAAGTAAGTGGGCAACAAAATCAATCTATTCTCTCTTCAACATGACTTGGATGCGCATTTTCGTCCAAGACATGCATATATGGGCACAAGGATTTAGCTCAGAACTTAAAAAAAATCCATTTTTTCTTTGACAATGAAACAAAACCAAAAAGTTTTAAAATCAAGATTTCCGCGGTAAAAAAAAATAATTCATTTAATTCAAAGTATTATAAGATTACTTGACTTGGTATATTTTGGAATAGAGGTAGTAGTACTGATTGTAATATATACACAAGGAAAGTTTTCATAAAGGCATAAAAAATAAAGACAAGAAACTATTTAAATGAACTTGAAAGGGAATGGATCCAATATGACAGCTAGAGGCACCTTTATTATTATCTGTAATGTAAAATAAAATCCAAAAATGACCCTCAAAAAAAGAAAAGAAAAAGAGAGATGTAGACATCTAGTAGTAGTTTTTTTGTTAAAGAGTCCAAAAGTACTTAGTCCAGATCAAACACAATATGGCCCATTTCACTCACCCTATTCTGAAAGCTATAAACTTTCATTTCAAACAAGGTGGCAGAATGAGGAGAGGAGGTGGGGTTTGGGTTTGGGTTTGGGTGTCCTTTGGCACTAATTGAATTGCCCACTTCTAGAGTCCCTCCTAATTGCATCCATGTGACATTCAAAATACATTTGCTAGTTTGAGAACAACAGGTGAATCCCTTTACAAATTCTAGTTCTTGAAATTTGTGGCTCTTTCAAATTCAATTCCCTTTAGTCACTTATAATAATTCTTGATGCTCTTGACCTATGTTACATAAAAATTTAATTTACTTTGCCCTAAACTACTTGTGTTTGACACTCAATATTCAGAGAAGGATATATATTAGTACTAAACACTTCATTGTAATGCTAAAAATTGACAAATTAAATTGAGAAGTACCCGCGTTGGACTCTTCAAAATACTTCTACCAGACACTCCATCAAATCTGTGTAACGTAGCTCTTAACTTACCAGCAGCTAGCTAGCAAGACACTTGGAAATATCTAAAAGCTGGATCTTAGTTTACCCAAACAGACACTCACATGCTCTCACTGCAACCCTACTGCTTAGAGGAAAATACATTAATTCAATTCTACTCAAGTTGATTAGAGAAAAAAAAGGAAAAATAGCAGAATAAAAACATGGATGTCCCAATTTAAATCACTTAATTTTATCAGCTACAAGAAAATGTTGCCAGTATTGAGGAATTGTGGTCCAACCCATAAAAATTTCAGATAAAGTAACAGTAATAGCAAAATTCAAGGGTTGGTGGAAGGTTGAATTTTCAATGGGCAGGGCAATTAATGGAGAGAGGACCGATTGTTGACCAACAATAGGATGCATGTATACCACCTATAAATAAGCTGCATAATTGTTAATTAATTACACAATTAAAAATGGGGTAGTCATCAGTACTACAAAATAGAGAAGCATGCCATATTTTGTAAGAGAGAAGAAAGAATTTTAATTCAGAAAAACCAGCAATGGAGCTGATCAACATTCAAAACTAGCTTATTATAATGTAATGTTCAATGCTTTTCTCACCAGCCAAAGTGTATGAAGGACCACAAAATCAAAGTAAGTGGGCAACAAAATCAATGTAATGTTCAATGCTTTTCTGGAGTATAAGCTAGTTTTGAAAAAGGACCACAAAATCAAAGTAAAGGACCACAAAATGCTTTTGGAGTATAATGTAATGTTCAATGCTTTTCTGGAGTATAAGCTAGTTTTGAAAAAGCATTGCTGGTTTTGTGGTCCATCATGCACTTTGCTCCTTCAAAACTAGCAATGGAGCATTGCTGGTTTTGTGATCTTTTCAAAAAAGCATTGAAATTCTTTTCAAAACTAGCAATGGAGTATAATGTAATGTTCTATGCTTTTCTCACCAGCCAAACTGCATGAAGGACCACAAAATCAAAGTAAGTGGGCAACAAAATCAATCTATTCTCTCTTCAACATGACTTGGATGCGCATTTTCGTCCAAGACATGTATATATGAGCACAAGGATTTAGCTCATAACTTTAAAAAAAATCCATTTTTTCTTTGACAATGAAACAAAAGCAAAAAGTTTTAAAATCAAGATTTCCGCGGTAAAAAAAATACTTCATTTAATTCAAAGTATTAAAAGATTACTTGTCTTGGTATATTTTGGAATAGAGGTAGCAGTACTGATTGTAATATATACAGAAGGAAAGTTTTCATAAAGGCATAAAAAATCAAGACACGAAACTATTTAAATGAACTTGAAAGGGAATGGATCCAATATGACAGGTAGAGGCACCTTCATTATTATCTGTAATGTAAAATAAAATCCAAAAATGACCCTCAAAAAAAGAAAAGAAAAAGAGAGATGTAGACATCTAGTAGTAGTTTTTTTGTTAAAGAGTCCAAAAGTACTTAGTACAGATCAAACACAATATGGCCCATTTCACTCACCCTATTCTGAAAGCTATAAACTTTCATTTCAAACAAGGTGGCAGAATGAGGAGAGGAGGTGGGGTTTGGGTTTGGGTGTCCTTTGGCACTAATTGAATTGTCCACTTCTGGAGTCCCTCCTAATTGCATCCATGTGACATTCAAAATCCATTTGCTAGTTTGAAAACAACAGGTGAATCCCTTTACAAATTCTAGTTCTTGAAATTTGTGGCTCTTTCAAATTCAATTCCCTTTAATCACTTATAATAATTCTTGATGCTCTTGACCTATGTTACATAAAAATTTAATTTACTTTGCCCTAAACTACTTGTGTTTGACACTCAATATTCAGAGAAGGATATATATTAGTACTAAACACTTCATTGTAATGCTAAAAATTGACAAATTAAATTGAGAAGTACCCGCGTTGGACTCTTCAAAATACTTCTACCAGACACTCCATCAAATCTGTGTAACGTAGCTCTTAACTTACCAGCAGCTAGCTAGCAAGAAATTTGGAAATATCTAAAAGCTAGATCATAGTTTACCCAAACATATACTCACATGCTCTCAGTGCAACCCTACTGCTTAGAGGAAAATACATTAATTCAATTCTACTCAAGTTGATTAGAGAAAAAAGGAAAAATAGCAGTATAAAAACATGGATGTCCCAATTTAAATCGCTTAATTTTATCAGTTACAAAAAAATGTTGCCAGTATTGAGGAATTTTGGTCCAACCCATAAAATTTTTTGATAAAGTAACAGTAACAGCAAAATTCAAGGGTTGGTGGAAGGTTGAATTTTCAATGGGCAGGGCAATTAATGGAGAGAGGACCGGTTGTTGACCAACAATAGGATGCATGTATACCACCTATAAATAAGCTGCATAAGTGTTAATTAATTACACAATTAAAAATTGGGAAGTCATCAGTACTACAAAATAGAGAAGCATGCCATATTTTGTAAGAGAGAAGAAAGAATTTCAATTCAGAAAAACCAGCAATGGAGCTGATCAACATTCAAAACTAGCTTATGTATAATGTAATGTTCAATGCTTTTCTCACCATCCAAAGTGCATGAAGGACCACAAAATCAAAGTAAGTGGGCAACAAAATCAATCTAATGTAATGTAATGTAATGTTCAATGCTTTTCTGGAGTATAAGCTAGTTTTGAAAAAGGACCACAAAATCAAAGTAATTAAACCAAAAAATGCTTTTGGAGTATAATGTAATGTTCAATGCTTTTCTGGAGTATAAGCTAGTTTTGAAAACGCATTGCTGGTTTTGTGGTCCTTCATGCACTTTGCTCCTTCAAAACTAGCAATGGAGCATTGCTGGTTTTGTGGTCTTTTCAAAAAAGCTTTGAAATTCTTTTCAAAACTAGCAATGGAGTATAATGTAATGTTCAATGCTTTTCTCACCAGCCAAAGTGCATGAAGGACCACAAAATCAAAGTAAGTGGGAAACAAAATCAATCTAATGTAATGTAATGTAATGTTCAATGCTTTTCTGGAGTATAAGCTAGTTTTTAAAAAGGACCACAAAATCAAAGTAAGTGGACCACAAAATGCTTTTGGAGTATAATGTAATGTTCAATGCTTTTCTGGAGTATAAGCTAGTTTTGAAAAAGCATTGCTGGTTTTGTGGTCCTTCATGCACTTTGCTCCTTCAAAACTAGCAATGGAGCATTGCTGGTTTTGTGATCTTTTCAAAAAAGCATTAAAATTCTTTTCAAAACTAGCAATGGAGTATAATGTAATGTTCAAGGCTTTTCTCACCAGCCAAAGTGCATGAAGGACAACAAAATCAAAGTGAGTGGGCAACAAAATCAATCTATTCTCTCTTCAACATGACTTGGATGCGCATTTTCGTCCAAGACATGCATATATGGGCAAAAGGATTTAGCTCAGAACTTAAAAAAAATTAATTTTTTCTTTGACAATGAAACAAAAGCAAAAAGTTTTAAAATCAAGATTTCTGCGGTAAAAAAAAATACTTCATTTAATTCAAAGTATTATAAGATTACTTGACTTGGTATATTTTGGAATAGAGGTAGTAGTACTGATTGTAATATATACACAAGGAAAGTTTTCATAAAGGCATAAAAAATCAAGACAAGAAACTATTTAAATGAACTTGAAAGAGAATGGATCCAATATGACAGCTAGAGGCACCTTCATTATTATCTGTAATGTAAAATAAAATCCAAAAATGACCCTCAAAAAAAGAAAAGAAAAAGAGAGATGTAGACATCTAGTAGTAGTTTTTTTGTTAAAGAGTCCAAAAGTACTTAGTACAGATCAAACACAATATGGCCCATTTCACTCACCCTATTCTGAAAGCTATAAACTTTCATTTCAAACAAGGTGGCAGAATGAGGAGAGGAGGTGGGGTTTGGGTTTGGGTGTCCTTTGGCACTAATTGAATTGTCCACTTCTGGAGTCCCTTCTAATTGCATCCATGTGACATTCAAAATACATTTACTAGTTTGAAAACAACAGGTGAATCCCTTTACAAATTCTAGTTCTTGAAATTATGGCTCTTTTAAATTCAATTCCCTTTACTCACTTATAATAATTCTTGATGCTCTTGACCTATGTTACATAAAAATTTAATTTACTTTGCCCTAAACTACTTGTGTTTGACACTCAATATTCTGAGAAGGATATATATTAGTACTAAAGACTTCATTGTAATGCTAAAAATTGACAAATTAAATTGAGAAGTACCCGCGTTGGACTCTTCAAAATACTTCTACCAGACACTCCATCAAATCTGTGTTACGTAGCTCTTAACTTAACAGCAGCTAGCTAGCAAGAAATTTGGATATATCTTAAAGCTGGATCTTAGTTTACCCAAACAGATACTCACATCCTCTCAGTGCAACCCTACTGCTTAGAGGAAAATACATTAATTCAATTCTACTCAAGTTGATTAGAGAAAAAAGGAAAAATAGCAGTATAAAAACATGGATGTCCCAATTTAAATCACTTAATTTTATCAGCTACAAGAAAATGTTGCCAGTATTGAGGAACTATGGTTCAACCCATAAAAATTTCAGATAAAGTAACAGTAACAGCAAAATTCAAGGGTTGGTGGAAGGTTGAATTTTTAATGGGCAGGGCAATTAATGGAGAGAGGACCGGTTGTTGACCAACAATAGGATGCATGTATACCACCTATAAATAAGCTGCATAAGTGTTAATTAATTACACAATTAAAAATGGGGCAGTCATCAGTACTACAAAATAGAGAAGCATGCCATATTTTGTAAAAGAGAAGAAAGAACTTCAATTCAGAAAAACCAGCAATGGAGCTGATCAACATTCAAAACTAGCTTATGTATAATGTAATGTTCAAGGCTTTTCTCACCAGCCAAAGTGAATGAAGGACCACAAAATCAATCTAATGTAATGTTCAATGTTTTTCTGGAGTATAAGCTAGTTTTGAAAAAGGACCACAAAATCAAAGTAAGTAAACCACAAAATGCTTTTGGAGTATAATGTAATGTTCAATGCTTTTCTGGAGTATAAGCTAGTTTTAAAAAAGCATTGCTGGTTTTGTGGTCCTTCATGCACTTTGCTCCTTCAAAACTAGCAATGGAGCATTGCTGGTTTTGTGGTCTTTTCAAAAAAGCATTGAAATTCTTTTCAAAACTAGCAATGGAGTATAATGTAATGTTCAAGGCTTTTCTCACCAGCCAAAGTGCATGAAGGACCACAAAATCAAAGTGAGTGGGCAACAAAATCAATCTATTATCTCTTCAACATGACTTGGATGCGCATTTTCGTCCAAGACATGCATATATGGGCAAAAGGATTTAGCTCAGAACTTAAAAAAAAAAGCCATTTTTTCTTTGACAATGAAACAAAAGCAAAAAGTTTTAAAATCAAGATTTCCACGGTAAAAAAAAATACTTCATTTAATTCAAAGTATTATAAGATTACTTGACTTGGTATATTTTGGAATAGAGGTAGTAGTACTGATTGTAATATATACACAAGGAAAGTTTTCATATAGGCATAAAAAATCAGGACAAGAAACTATTTAAATGAACTTGAAAGGGAATGGATCCAATATGACAGCTAGAGGCACCTTCATTATTATCTATAATGTAAAATAAAATCCAAAAATGACCCTCAAAAAAAGAAAAGAAAAAGAGATATGTAAACATCTAGTAGTAGTTTTTTTGTTAAAGAGTCCAAAAGTACTTAGTCCAGATCAAACACAATATGGCCCATTTCACTCACCCTATTCTGAAAGCTATAAACTTTCATTTCAAACAAGGTGGCAGAATGAGGAGAGGAGGTGGGGTTTGGGTTTGGGTTTGGGTGTCCTTTGGCACTAATTGAATTGCCCACTTCTAGTCCCTCCTAATTGCATCCATGTGACATTCAAAATACATTTGCTAGTTTGAGAACAACAGGTGAATCCCTTTACAAATTCTAGTTCTTGAAATTTGTGGCTCTTTCAAATTCAATTCCCTTTAGTCACTTATAATAATTCTTGATGCTCTTGACCTATGTCACATAAAAATTTAAATTACTTTGCCCTAAACTACTTGTGTTTGACACTCAATATTCAGAGAAGGATATATATTAGTACTAAACACTTCATTGTAATGCTAAAAATTGACAAATTAAATTGAGAAGTACCCGCGTTGGACTCTTCAAAATACTTCTACCAGACACTCCATCAAATCTGTGTAACGTAGCTCTTAACTTACCAGCAGCTAGCTAGCAAGAAATTTGGAAATATCTTAAAGCTGGATCTTAGTTTACCCAAACAGATACTCACATCTTCTCAATGCAACCCTACTGCTTAGAGGAAAATACATTAATTCAATTCTACTCAAGTTGATTAGAGAAAAAAGGAAAAATAGCAGTATAAAAACATGGATGTCCCAATTTAAATCACTTAATTTTATCAGCTACAAGAAAATGTTGCCAGTATTGAGGAATTGTGGTCCAACCCATAAAACTTTCAGATAAAGTAACAGTAACAGCAAAATTCAAGGGTTGGTGGAAAGTTGAATTTTCAATGGGCAAGGCAATTAATGGAGAGGGGACTGGTTGTTGACCAACAATAGGATGCATATATACCACCTATAAATAAGCTGCATAAGTGTTAATTAATTACACAATTAAAAATGGGGCAGTCATCAGTACTACAAAATAGATAAGCATGCCATATTTTGTAAAAGAGAAGAAAGAACTTCAATTCAGAAAAACCAGCAATGGAGCTGATCAACATTCAAAACTAGCTTATGTATAATGTAATGTTCAATGCTTTTCTCACCAGCCAAAGTGCATGAAGGACCACAAAATCAATCTAATGTAATGTTCAATGTTTTTCTGGAGTATAAGCTAGTTTTGAAAAAGGACCACAAAATCAAAGTAAATAAACCACAAAATACTTTTGGAGTATAATGTAATGTTCAATGCTTTGCTGGAGTATAAGCTAGTTTTGAAAAAGCATTGCTAGTTTTGTGGTCCTTCATGCACTTTGCTCCTTCAAAACTAGCAATGGAGCATTGCTGGTTTTGTGGTCTTTTCAAAAAAGCTTTGAAATTCTTTCCAAAACTAGCAATGGAATATAATGTAAAGTTCAATGCTTTTCTCACCAGCCAAAGTGCATGAAGGACCACAAAATCAAAGTAAGTGGGCAACAAAATCAATGTAATGTAATGTTCAATGCTTTTTTGGAGTATAAGCTAGTTTTGAAAAAGGACCACAAAATCAAAGTAAGTGGACCACAAAATGCTTTTGGATTATAATGTAATGTTCAATGCTTTTCTGGAGTATAAGCTAGTTTTGAAAGAGCATTGCTTGTTTTGTGGTCCTTCATGCACTTTGCTCCTTCAAAACTAGAAATGGAACATTGCTGGTTTTGTGGTCTTTTCAAAAAAGCATTGAAATTCTTTTCAAAACTAGCAATGGAGTATAATGTAATGTTTAATGCTTTTCCCACCAGTCAAAGTGCATGAAGAACCACAAAATCAAAGTAAGTGGGCAACCAAATCAATCTATTCTCTCTTCAACATGACTTGGATGCGCATTTTCGTCCAAGACATGCATATATGGGCACAAGGATTTAGCTCAGAACTTAAAAAAAATCCATTTTTTCTTTGACAATGAAACAAAAGCAAAAAGTTTTAAAATCAAGATTTCTGTGGTAAAAAAAAAATACTTCATTTAATTCAAAGTATTATAAGATTACTTGACTTGGTATATTTTGGAATAGAGGTAGTAGTACTGATTGTAATATATACACAAGCAAAGTTTTCATAAAGGCATAAAAAATCAAGACAAGAAACTATTTAAATGAACTTGAAAGGGAATGGATCCAATATGACAGCTAGAGGCACCTTCATTATTATCTGTAATGTAAAATAAAATCCAAAAATGACCCTCAAAAAAAGAAAAGAAAAAGAGAGATGTAGACATCTAGTAGTAGTTTTTTTGTTAAATTGTCCAAAAGTACTTAGTACAGATCAAACACAATATGGCCCATTTCACTCACCCTATTCTGAAAGCTATAAACTTTCATTTCAAACAAGGTGGCTGAATGAGGAGAGGAGGTGGGGTTTGGGTTTGGGTGTCCTTTGGCACTAATTGAATTGTCCACTTCTGGAGTCCCTCCTAATTGCATCCATGTGACATTCAAAATCCATTTGCTAGTTTGAAAACAACAGGTGAATCCCTTTACAAATTCTAGTTCTTGAAATTTGTGGCTCTTTCAAATTCAATTCCCTTTAATCACTTATAATAATTCTTGATGCTCTTGACCTATGTTACATAAAAATTTAATTTACTTTGCCCTAAACTACTTGTGTTTGACACTCAATATTCAGAGAAGGATATATATTAGTACTAAACACTTCATTGTAATGCTAAAAATTGACAAATTAAATTGAGAAGTACCCGCGTTGGACTCTTCAAAATACTTCTACCAGACACTCCATCAAATCTGTGTAACGTAGCTCTTAACTTACCAGCAGCTAGCTAGCAAGAAATTTGGAAATATCTAAAAGCTAGATCATAGTTTACCCAAACATATACTCACATGCTCTCAGTGCAACCCTACTGCTTAGAGGAAAATACATTAATTCAATTCTACTCAAGTTGATTAGAGAAAAAAGGAAAAATAGCAGTATAAAAACATGGATGTCCCAATTTAAATCACTTAATTTTATCAGTTACAAGAAAATGTTGCCAGTATTGAGGAATTTTGGTCCAACCCATAAAAATTTTAGATAAAGTAACAGTAACAGCAAAATTCAAGGGTTGGTGGAAGGTTGAATTTTCAATGGGCAGGGCAATTAATGGAGAGAGGACTGGTTGTTGACCAACAATAGGATGCATGTATACCACCTATAAATAAGCTGCATAAGTGTTAATTAATTACACAATTAAAAATGGGGTAGTCATCAGTACTACAAAATAGAGAAGCATGCCATATTTTGTAAGAGAGAAGAAAGAATTTCAATTCAGAAAAACCAGCAATGGAGCTGATCAACATTCAAAACTAGCTTATGTATAATGTAATGTTCAATGCTTTTTTCACCATCCAAAGTGCATGAAGGACCACAAAATCAAAGTAAGTGGGAAACAAAATCAATCTAATGTAATGTAATGTAATGTTCAATGCTTTTCTGGAGTATAAGCTAGTTTTGAAAAAGGACCACAAAATCAAAGTAATTAAACCAAAAAATGCTTTTGGAGTATAATGTAATGTTCAATGCTTTTCTGGAGTATAAGCTAGTTTTGAAAACGCATTGCTGGTTTTGTGGTCCTTCATGCACTTTGCTCCTTCAAAACTAGTAATGGAGCATTGCTGGTTTTGTGGTCTTTTCAAAAAAGCTTTGAAATTCTTTTCAAAACTAGCAATGGAGTATAATGTAATGTTCAATGCTTTTCTCACCAGCCAAAGTGCATGAAGGACCACAAAATCAAAGTAAGTGGGAAACAAAATCAATCTAATGTAATGTAATGTAATGTTCAATGCTTTTCTGGAGTATAAGCTAGTTTTGAAAAAGGACCACAAAATCAAAGTAAGTGGACCACAAAATGCTTTTGGAGTATAATGTAATGTTCAATGCTTTTCTGGAGTATAAGCTAGTTTTGAAAAAGCATTGCTGGTTTTCTGGTCCTTCATGCACTTTGCTCCTTCAAAACTAGCAATGGAGCATTGCTGGTTTTGTGATCTTTTCAAAAAAGCATTAAAATTCTTTTCAAAACTAGCAATGGAGTATAATGTAATGTTCAAGGCTTTTCTCACAAGCCAAAGTGCATGAAGGACCCCAAAATCAAAGTGAGTGGGCAACAAAATCAATCTATTCTCTCTTCAACATAACTTGGATGCGCATTTTCGTCCAAGACATGCATATATGGGCAAAAGGATTTAGCTCAGAACTTAAAAAAAATTCATTTTTTCTTTGACAATGAAACAAAAGCAAAAAGTTTTAAAATCAAGATTTCTGCGGTAAAAAAAAAAACTTCATTTAATTCAAAGTATTATAAGATTACTTGACTTGGTATATTTTGGAATAGAGGTAGTAGTACTGATTGTAATATATACACAAGGAAAGTTTTCATAAAGGCATAAAAAATCAAGACAAGAAACTATTTAAATGAACTTGAAAGGGAATGGATCCAATATGACAGCTAGAGGCACCTTCATTATTATCTGTAATGTAAAATAAAATCCAAAAATGAGCCTCAAAAAAAGAAAAGAAAAAGAGAGATGTAGACATCTAGTAGTAGTTTTTTTGTTAAAGAGTCCAAAAGTACTTAGTACAGATCAAACACAATATGGCCCATTTCACTCACCCTATTCTGAAAGCTATAAACTTTCATTTCAAACAAGGTGGCAGAATGAGGAGAGGAGGTGGGGTTTGGGTTTGGGTGTCCTTTGGCACTAATTGAATTGTCCACTTCTGGAGTCCCTTCTAATTGTATCCATGTGACATTCAAAATACATTTGCTAGTTTGAAAACAACAGGTGAATCCCTTTACAAATTCTAGTTCTTGAAATTTATGGCTCTTTTAAATTCAATTCCCTTTACTCACTTATAATAATTCTTGATGCTCTTGACCTATGTTACATAAAAATTTAATTTACTTTGCCCTAAACTACTTGTGTTTGACACTCAATATTCTGAGAAGGATATATATTAGTACTAAAGACTTCATTGTAATGCTAAAAATTGACAAATTAAATTGAGAAGTACCCGCGTTGGACTCTTCAAAATACTTCTACCAGACACTCCATCAAATCTGTGTAACGTAGCTCTTAACTTACCAGCAGCTAGCTAATAAGAAATTTGGATATATCTTAAAGCTGGATCTTAGTTTACCCAAACAGATACTCACATCTTCTAAGTGCAACCCTACTGCTTAGAGGAAAATACATTAATTCAATTCTACTCAAGTTGATTAGAGAAAAAAGGAAAAATAGCAGTATAAAAACATGGATGTCCCAATTTAAATCACTTAATTTTATCAGCTACAAGAAAATGTTGCCAGTATTGAGGAACTATGGTCCAACCCATAAAAATTTCAGATAAAGTAACAGTAACAGCAAAATTCAAGGGTTGGTGGAAGGTTGAATTTTTAATGGGCAGGGCAATTAATGGAGAGAGGACCGGTTGTTGACCAACAATAGGATGCATGTATACCACCTATAAATAAGCTGCATAAGTGTTAATTAATTACACAATTAAAAATGGGGCAGTCATCAGTACTACAAAATAGAGAAGCATGCCATATTTTGTAAAAGAGAAGAAAGAACTTCAATTCAGAAAAACCAGCAATGGAGCTGATCAACATTCAAAACTAGCTTATGTATAATGTAATGTTCAATGCTTTTCTCACCAGCCAAAGTGAATGAAGGACCACAAAATTAATCTAATGTAATGTTCAATGTTTTTCTGGAGTATAAGCTAGTTTTGAAAAAGGACCACAAAATCAAAGTAAGTAAACCACAAAATGCTTTTGGAGTATAATGTAATGTTCAATGCTTTTCTGGAGTATAAGCTAGTTTTGAAAAAGCATTGCTGGTTTTGTGGTCCTTCATGCACTTTGCTCCTTCAAAACTAGCAATGGAGCATTGCTGGTTTTGTGGTCTTTTCAAAAAAGCATTGAAATTCTTTTCAAAACTAGCAATGGAGTATAATGTATTGTTTAATGCTTTTCCCACCAGCCAAAGTGCATGAAGAACCACAAAATCAAAGTAAGTGGGCAACCAAATCAATCTATTCTCTCTTCAACATGACTTGGATTCGCATTTTCGTCCAAGACATGCATATATGGGCACAAGGATTTAGCTCAGAACTTAAAAAAAATCCATTTTTTCTTTGACAATGAAACAAAAGCAAAAAGTTTTAAAATCAAGATTTCTGTGGTAAAAAAAAAATACTTCATTTAATTCAAAGTATTATAAGATTACTTGACTTGGTATATTTTGGAATAGAGGTAGTAGTACTGATTGTAATATATACACAAGCAAAGTTTTCATAAAGGCATAAAAAATCAAGACAAGAAACTATTTAAATGAACTTGAAAGGGAATGGATCCAATATGACAGCTAGAGGCACCTTCATTATTATCTGTAATGTAAAATAAAATCCAAAAATGACCCTCAAAAAAAGAAAAGAAAAAGAGAGATGTAGACATCTAGTAGTAGTTTTTTTGTTAAAGAGTCCAAAAGTACTTAGTACAGATCAAACACAATATGGCCCATTTCACTCACCCTATTCTGAAAGCTATAAACTTTCATTTCAAATAAGGTGGCAGAATGAGGAGAGGAGGTGGGGTTTGGGTTTGGGTGTCCTTTGGCACTAATTGAATTGTCCACATCTGGAGTCCCTCCTAATTGCATCCATGTGACATTCAAAATCCATTTGCTAGTTTGAAAACAACAGGTGAATCCCTTTACAAATTCTAGTTCTTGAAATTTGTGGCTCTTTCAAATTCAATTCCCTTTAATCACTTATAATAATTCTTGATGCTCTTGACCTATGTTACATAAAAATTTAATTTACTTTGCCCTAAACTACTTGTGTTTGACACTCAATATTCAGAGAAGGATATATTTTAGTACTAAACACTTCATTGTAATGCTAAAAATTGACAAATTAAATTGAGAAGTACCCACGTTGGACTCTTCAAAATACTTCTACCAGACACTCCATCAAATCTGTGTAACGTAGCTCTTAACTTACCAGCAGCTAGCTAGCAAGAAATTTGGAAATATCTAAAAGCTAGATCATAGTTTACCCAAACATATACTCACATGCTCTCAGTGCAACCCTACTGCTTAGAGGAAAATACATTAATTCAATTCTACTCAAGTTGATTAGAGAAAAAAGGAAAAATAGCAGTATAAAAACATGGATGTCCCAATTTAAATCGCTTAATTTTATCAGTTACAAGAAAATGTTGCCAGTATTGAGGAATTTTGGTCCAACCCATAAAAATTTTAGATAAAGTAACAGTAACAGCAAAATTCAAGGGTTGGTGGAAGGTTGAATTTTCAATGGGCAGGGCAATTAATGGAGAGAGGACCGGTTGTTGACCAACAATAGGAAGCATGTATACCACCTATAAATAAGCTGCACAAGTGTTAATTAATTACACAATTAAAAATGGGGCAGTCATCAGTACTATAAAATAGATAAACATGCCATATTTTGTAAAAGAGAAGAAAGAATTTCAATTCAGAAAGACCAGCAATGGAGCTGATCAACATTCAAAACTAGCTTATGTATAATGTAATGTTCAATGCTTTTCTCACCAGCCAAAGTGCATGAAGGACCACAAAATCAATCTAATGTAATGTAATGTAATGTTCAATGCTTTTCTGGAGTATAAGCTAGTTTTGAAAAAAGGACCACAAAATCAAAGTAAGTGGACCACAAAATGCTTTTGGAGTATAAGGTAATGTTCAATGCTTTTCTGGAGTATAAGCTAGTTTTGAAAAAGCATTGCTAGTTTTGTGGTCCTTCATGCACTTTGCTCCTTCAAAACTAGTAATGGAGCATTGTTGGTTTTGTGGTCTTTTCAAAAAAGCATTGATATTCTTTACAAAACTAGCAATAGAGTATAATGTAATGTTCAATGCTTTTCTCACCAGCCAAAGTGCATGAAGGACCACAAAATCAAAGTAAGTGGGCATCAAAATCAATCTAATGTAATGTAATGTTTAATGCTTTTTTGGAGTATAAGCTAGTTTTGAAAAAGGACCACAAAATCAAAGTAAGTGGACCACAAAATGCTTTTGGAGTATAATGTAAAGTTCAATGCTTTTCTGGAGTATAAGCTAGTTTTGATAAAGCATTGCTGGTTTTGTGGTCCTTCATGCACTTTGCTCCTTCAAAACTAGCAATGAAGCATTGCTGGTTTTGTGGTCTTTTCAAAAAAGCATTGAAATTCTTTTCAAAACTAGCAATGGAGTATAATGTAATGTTCAATGCTTTTCTCACGAGCCAAAGTGCATGAAGGACCACAAAATCAAAGTAAGTGGGCAACAAAATCAATTTATTCTCTCTTCAACATGACTTGGATGCGCATTTTTGTCCAAGACATGCATATATGGGCACAATGATTTAGCTCAGAACTTAAAAAAAAATCCATTTTTTCTTTGACAATGAAACAAAAGCAAAAAGTTTTAAAATCAAGATTTCCGTGGTAAAAAAAAATACTTCATTTAATTCAAAGTATTATAAGATTACTTGTCTTGGTATATTTTGGAATAGAGGTAGTAGTACTGATTGTAATATATACACAAGGAAAGTTTTCATAAAGGCATAAAAAATCAAGACAAGAAACTATTTAAATGAACTTGAAAGGGAATAGATCCAATATGACAGCTAGAGGCACCTTCATTATTATCTGTAATGTAAAATAAAATCCAAAAATGACCCTCAAAAAAAGAAAAGAAAAAGAGAGATGTAGACATCTAGTAGGAGTTTTTTTTGTTAAAGAGTTCAAAAGTACTTAGTCTAGATCCAACATAATATGGCCCATTTCACTCACCCTATTCTTAAAGCTATAAACTTTCATTTCAAACAAGGTGGCAGAATGAGGAGAGGAGGTGGGGTTTGGGTTTGGGTGTCCTTTGGCACTAATTGAATTGTCCACTTCTGGAGTCCCTCCTAATTGCATCCATATGACATTCAAAATCCATTTGCTAGTTTGAAAACAACAGGTGAATCCCTTTACAAATTCTAGTTCTTGAAATTTGTGGCTCTTTCAAATTCAATTCCCTTTAGTCACTTATAATAATTCTTGATGCTATTGACCTATGTTACATAAAAATTTAATTTACTTTGCCCTAAACTACTTGTGTTTGACACTCAATATTCAGAGAAGGATATATATTAGTACTAAACACTTCATTGTAATGCTAAAAATTGACAAATTAAATTGAGAAGTACCCGCGTTGGACTCTTCAAAATACTTCTACCAGACACTCCATCAAATCTGTGTAACGTAGCTCTTAACTTACCAACACCTAGCTAGCAAGAAACTTGGAAATATCTAAAAGCTGGATCTTAGTTTACCCAAACAGACACTCACATGCTCTCAGTGCAACCCTACTGCTTAGAGGAAAATACATTAATTCAATTCTACTCAAGTTGATTAGAGAAAAAAGGAAAAATAGCAGTATAAAAACATGGATGTCCCAATTTAAATCACTTAATTTTATCAGCTACAAGAAAACGTTGCCAGTATTGAGGAATTGTGGTCCAACCCATAACAATTTCAGATAAAGTAACAGTAATAGCAAAATTCAAGGGTTGGTGGAAGGTTGAATTTTCAATGGGCAGGGAAATTAATGGAGAGAGGACCGGTTGTTGACCAACAATAGGTGCATGTATACCACCTCCTATAAATAAGTTGCATAAGTGTTAATTAATTACACAATTATAAATGGGGCAGTCATCAATACTACTACTTACTCCAATCCACCTCCTAATCATCTTCTTACAACTTCATCATTTTGTCATCTCCTTTTCCTCTGCTCGTGATAATCTTTTGTGTCCCGATAAACAAATGCTTGCTTTGTTTCAATTTAAGCAAAGGCTGAGCATAAATAGTTATGCTGCTTCGGGTTGTGCTGAGTATGGTAATACTTCTCCTTATCCAAAGATAAATCAGTGGAAAATGAGTTCTGATTGTTGCAAATGGTACAGGATTGCATGTAATCCATTTACGGGGGACGTAATCGGGCTCGACCTCAGTTGCATCCAGCTAGTGGGAGTCCTTCATTCCAAAACTCGCCTCTTCCAGCTTCCTCAACTCCAGAGGCTCAACCTTTCTTACAATGATTTCAATGGATCCATGATACCGCGTGAATTCGGCTGATTTGCAACTAGTTTGACACATCTCAACCTCTCTCGCACGAATTTTTCAGGCCCACTCCCCTCGGAAATATCGCATCTCTCCAAACTGGTTTCACTCGATCTCTCTCGCAATCGCTATCGCTATCGCTATCGCAATCTCATTCTCAATGATAGTAATACCGAATTTCAGCTCAAGTTTCTCTTCCATAATCTTACCCAATTGAGACACCTTTCTCTTGCTTATGTTCCCATAAATTCAGTTTTACCCAGTAATCTTTCTTCATCTTCTTCTCTCACAATTCTCGATCTTTCTTACACTCGATTGCGCGGGGAATTGCCGCATGAAATCTTCATTCTTCCGAACTTGAAAACATTAAGGTTATGTGGTAACAGTAATGTCACCGGTGTTTTACCACAATCCAACTTGAGCGCTAGTAATGGTTCCTGTATTACTAGTCTACGGGAGTTGGATCTTTTATTCACAATGTTATCAGAAGTTCCAGATGTAGTCTGCTCTCTCAAGTCTTTGAAATCATTGAATCTCGCTTTCTGTGATTTGTCAGGTTCCATTCCTAAATTCATCTCAAATCTTATGCATCTAACTGAGCTAGATCTATCTATAAACCATCTACAAGGTCAAATTCTCAATGGTTTCGCAAACCTCGTACACTTGAGATATCTCTCACTCAGAGGTAACAAGTTGACTACTCGTCCCTTTCCCTCTTGGGTTGCCAATCTGAGCCAACTTATTTTTTTGGACTTGTCAAAAAGCTCGCTATTGGGGCCCCTGCCGTCCAACATCACTGGCCTTCAAAAACTAACCCGTCTCAGTTTATTTGGCAACTCGTTCAATGGGACAATACCGTCTTGGATATTTGATCTTCCGTTGTTGGAGTATTTAGATCTTGATTTTAATCAACTCAAGTGTCAACTGAGTGAGTTTCAATTCAAGTCCAACTCACTTGTAAACATTCGTTTAAATGATAATGAACTAAGTGGTTTCGTTCCACAATCAATTTTTCAACAGGTGGACCTGCGTTCTTTGTATCTTGGTTGGAACAAGTTGAGTGGCAACATAGAGATTGAAATGTTTTCGAGCCTAGAAAAACTTTAGTGGTTGTCACTTTCATACAATAACAACTTATCAGTGAGGTTGAGCACCACTAACAACACTACCTTCCCCAACCTCAGAACCCTTAAACTGTCTTCTCTCAAGATAAAGGAATTCCCATATTTCTTGAGAGCCATGGAGAACCTAGTCTGGCTAGACCTATCTAACAACCAAATTCATGGTCGAGTTCCTGAGTGGGTTCCGTCCAAGTGGAGGGATTCATTAAGGTATCTTAATCTTAGTTCGAATTTTCTTGAGAAATCAATATTCTTGTGGATATGCAATTCTAGCAGCCTTGAATTTCTTTACATATCGAGCAACAACTTTAGTGGTGTACTTCCGCATTGTCTTGGGAATCTCAGTGATAGCCTCTCAATCTTAGATCTATCTATGAATCACTTTCACGGTACCATTCCATCAACTTTAGCAAGCTTGAACAAATTGAATTCTCTCAATTTGCAGGGCAATCGATTCGAAGAAATGGTGCCTAACTTGGGAAATTGTACGTACTTAGAGAGTATTGATCTCGAAAGCAACAAATCAAAAGATACATTTCCCCAATGGTTGGAAACTCTTTCGCAGTTGCAGTTTCTTATCTTGAGATTCAATGTATTTCATGGTCCAATTTTTATATCCAACATTTCCATGACTAAATATCCTTTTCCCAATCTGCGTGTCATGGATCTATCAAATAATGAATTCAGTGGAAAGATCCCTAATGTGTTTGGAACTTTTCAATTCCTTGAGGATGTAGACCTACGTAAGAATAACTTTCGCGGGACGATTCCCTCCACATTTGCAAAGGGAAACCCCTTGAGGAGTCTTAATTTGCACGACAATCATTTAAGAGGAGGTGTCCCAAGTTCGTTGGCAAATTGTAGTCGGTTAGAAGTTCTTGATCTTGGGAAAAACCAGATAAATGATACATTCCCAAACTGGTTGGGAACTCTTTCGAAGCTGCATGTTCTTGTCTTGAGCTTTAATAGATTCCACGGTCCAATAAATACCACCTCCATGACTAAAAATCCTTTTCCCAAGCTGCAAATCATCGATCTTTCTTGCAATGAGTTTTCTGGCCTTCTACCAGAATTATTTTTCAAAAATTTCATAGCAATGAAATATGCTGATGAAAATACAAAAAAAAAGCGGAATATTTGGGGAATGGTTATTATTACCAGAATTCAGTGATATTAGTGATGAAAGGAGTGATCATTGAGCTCGAGAGAATTCTAACTACCCTCACAACTATCGATCTGTCTAGCAACAAATTAAAAGGTGAGATTCCAGATATAATCGGAAATCTCAAATTCCTCCGACAGCTAAATTTATCCCATAACAGCCTCATTGGTCGCATTCCTTCACTTTTGGGAAATCTATCGGTGCTCGAATCGCTAGACCTTAATTCCAACCAACTCGTAGGAGAGATTTCTGAAGAGCTGGCTAATCTAAATTTTCTTGAAAAACTAAATCTCTCCTACAATCATCTCAGAGGTCGTATTCCTTCAGGATCACAATTTCAAACTTTTTTGAACGATTCGTATTACAGGAATTTAGCATTGTGTGAATTTCCATTGAGCGAGTGTGAAAAAGGTGAAATACCTCCAGTTGTGCAAGAAGAAAATGATTCAGATTTCATGGATGGTTTTACTTGGAAAGCAGTATTGATGGGGTATGGATGTGGAACTGTCTTGGGATTTATTATTGGATATATAATGTTTTTGGTAGGGAAACCAAAATGGTTTATGGGAATTGTCGAAAGAGAACTTGGTAGGCTACAGAGTAGAAGAGGATACAGATAAAAAAAATAATTGTATGAGCTATCATATAAAATGGATATTATTTTATGTAATTTAATACACTTTCTCGATCTTATATTATATATAAAATGATATTTTATTTATAATTTTTTAAAACACTGTTATTATAAGAGACACTTCTCGTGTCCTCTAAAATAAATTACAAAACTAAATAATATTGTTACAATATTATTTATAATAATATTTTTCAAGATTTCATTATTTGAAACTATCGTGATGATAGTCTCATTTCAATAGCGGGAAAAATATCATGTTCAATATAAGTTACTAAACAATATAAAAGAGTGGAGTGTTGGTATTAGTACAACTTTGAGACATTTAACAGTCTTTTAGTCTGAATTTTTTATTTTCACTAAACATTTTATAAAATTAAAATCAAATTAAAAATTAACTCCCAAAAATTCAGTGGGGTCAATTGACCCCACTTACCCTGAGATGGATCCGCCCATGGATTTAAACGCTATGGAAGAAGAAATTAGTCACATCTGATCCAAGGTAAGTGATACGTATCAATATTTTCTTCTTGTGTATTTTGTAATTTCAAATACGTTTATTGGATATACGCTTTCTTTGTGAATTTTTAATGATCTCCTAGGTTGGCACTAGAAATTGTTATATGTTTTAGGCTAAACTAGATACAAACCCGCGCGTTGCGGCGGTATTATTTAATTTTTTAATAATAAATATGTACATACAATTAATAAATTAAAATATAATAAGAATATGGTAGATTGTTATCCAGATTAATCAACATGTCCTCAGCAAGCCATAAAAGAATGACACACAAAACAGATTATGATAAATCTATAGACCAACAATTGGTGATGAATAATTCCTCCTTATAACTTGTATCTCTCTCTCTTGCAGATTGAAAAGGCTATAAGAAACCTTGCAGTGGATAACAACAATTATCTCATAACTCATTGTTTTTTCAACCATGTATGACATTCAAATAATATACGATCCATCATAGCTCGAACTATATCCAATTCTTGTCTTCATATAAGAATTGACCATCAATTTATCATAATCATTTGAATGTCGAAAAGTCACTGGGGATCACAATAACTCGACAAGCCCAACCAGATGAACCATTACAACTCTAAAGTATGTATATGATGCAGGGTAAACTAACAGGAGATATATGCCATCATGGAGTCTTGAGACAATTGAAAAATAGATACAACAAAATAGTACGACAAGATCAACATATAACATTAAGAATAAGATCCACTAAAAATAATGAAATTTTTCAGCACGTGTTCAAGGTTCTACATAAAACTATTAAAAGAAATTTCATTAATTTCACCAAAAAGAACATTTCGTTAGATAAGTAGATTGTATGATTAATAACTAACTTTGATGAATCAGAACTTCAGTATCTTAGTATAAAAGAAATCACCAGCTAAGCCAGATGAAGAATTCAAATTCTACAAATAAAATATAAGAATTTTTTTTTATATAAAAAAACACTGTACCAAGGTAAAAATGTCTGAAATTAATAGGTCCAAGCCCAAGAACGTGCCTACGAAAATCACATTGTAAAGTTTGTAAGAATGAGGAATATGAGCAAGTATTGCAAGTTTGTTTCACATTCATCTCTGATGGACCTTTGCAGAAAGCATGGATCCCACCATCTGGAAGAGCCACAGTTATAGACATTATTTTCTTGACAGAATCGAATTTTTTCCATCTTTATTCTTGACCACTTCAGAACTGGTATTTTGAAATATAGCCTGCAAGAGAATGGTTGATACATCTGCTGCTATTTCTGAATGAAAGATATATCCACATTCACTTCCTTTCATCTCTTTAGCTTTTCCAAATATCCATATCTTATCAACAACCATATGATTAGTTGCAGTTTGCATCGAACTGAAGCATCTTTAGCTGTCATTCATCTCAACAGCTGAAACCAGCAAACATAATTTACAAAAAATTCTTAAAATTAACTAAAGCAAGAAGTGTTGCTCAAATGAATTGTGTCCTTGAAAAGGGAACTTTACACTCTACAATGGGCAAAACCTAGTCATGATACTCGAAGAGGTCCCTTTATTCTAAACAAAAGAACACAACGATTATATTGAGCCGAGGAACAGTTGGCCGCCTCATAGATTGATAAGTAGAGAAATCAATATTTGAAGATGCACAAAAAATAAATAATAGCTCTAAAGCAACATTGTCTCTGGATTCTCAATGTAGCCCTTGAATGCTTTCAACCATTCTGCACCAATAGCTCCTACAAACAGTACCAAATTTATTATATCAAATAACATGTTAAATGGCTTTGGACATTCATTATCTGAAAGCATTCGTCAGAGGAACCTACCATCAATAACACGATGGTCACAGCTCAGTGTTATAGACACGATGGAAGCAATCTTGAATTGATCAGGATCCGAACCAGGTATAATCCTCTTCTCAGCTGCTCAACAACAATTTATTATGAGATGATTTATTAAGGTATGATACTAAGAATTCATGTTCAAAGATCAAGGAACTGCACTAATAACTTAAATATAATTAGTCATATAGTCAACTCCTCAAATATTATTTAATATTCTATTCCACAATTTTTATTATTAAATAGTACTTCTTCTAAAATAAGTAGTTAGTTGCCAAACAGGCTCTGACAAAAGGAGCTGGCCAAATTTACTTGTTTTTCCTTTATTTTTCCGACTTTATGCTTTGCATGTACGGGTGGTGCTCACTTTTTTTTCCCTGACACTTGTATGTTTATGGATTTCTAAAGATACCAAGTTTCTATTTCCTAAATTAAAAGTACAATTTAATTTTTGAGATTCAAATTTAAATAATATGATATATTAAATTTTAAAATGATTTAAATTTATTTTATTTTAATTGATACAGTAATTACTTCGTCCCCAAAAGAATTACTAACGATACGTTTGGATTGAAGGAATGGAATGGAGATTAGAATGATTCATTTTATTCTAGAGTATGCAATTGCTTCTGTAAAAGTAAAGGAGGATACAACGATAGCAAGGCATAACTCCTCACCATAGAAATCCTCGTCAATGTAGCAACCATGGCTCCTAAAATCATTAACAATCATTTTGAAACTGAAAAATGAAAACTTTTTCAAATTTAGATAATAACCTAAAGTCGACAACACACTCACAATGGTCCTTGATGGTGTTGTCATAATAAGGATTCCAACCAATACTCATGACCATCTTGTAAACGCCTTGGGTTGATAATCCAGCCCAACCAAAGTAGACACCCGAGGGGTGTTCTGAAAGGATGGTTGAGTAGCTTTCTGTGGATAAATTAGATGAAAGAGCAAATACAATCAGTAAAAACTGAACTTATATAATTAATACTTTTAGATAATTTATAAAAATCATAAATTTAAATGACTCGTATCTATTTGTGGTTTAAAAATAATTTTTGAGTTATACTTCTAACCTTAATAATTTAGATATTATTTATCCGAGTTAAATATAATTTTCAAAATCAAAATCAAAATCAAAACAATTGTATTTATGAGATAATAACTTTCACTTTTTTAATTTTATTCAATCTTTTCATAAATCGAATTAATTTAAAAATATTATTATAAGAATATTTGAAATACCAGCTCTTTTCACTCAATATAATACCAGCTATTGTAAACAGTTTATGCAAAATTTGATCACTTGGTACTAATTCCTTGAAAGAGTAGATTTTTACTTGAGAGAGAGAGAGAGAGGATGGCGAGGAGGTGATTTCTGCTCCTGTTGAAGCCGTTTGACGTGTATCCAGCCGCCGGTAAATCAAGCGGTCCCTATCGCATCACAACCCCTTCTAAGGTAAGGTACACTTTAAAATGAAAATTAGTGATTCCATGAATTTGATATATCAATGTTAGTAATCTGAGCTAGGATGCCTTGTAATACTCTAAATTCAGTTCAAACTTTTGCAGGTGATTGATTAAATTAATTGACATTTCTATTTAGTTGCATTTTAGCCAAGTGTATTACCTGTTTGATAATGTTTGTTTGCAAAAATATGTTTGGGATTGAATTATTTATTTTAATTTAACACTACTTCACTATTTTATCCCATGGGACAATAGTCTTATATGAACTATTTTTTTGTCATTTTTAAAATTATTTATGAGGGATTATATAATCTGATGATGAATGTGGGATTAATAGTATGATGGACTCCACGGCACGCTTGTGTGAGGTGGTCGTCGCCTAGATCATTTTTATCACAGTTGATAGAGTGGAACTCTCTCGACACCTCAACTCAATGTCTATATTGATTATTTATATAATAATTGTCTTGGGATTTATTATTGGATATATAATGTTTTTGGTAGGGAAACCAAAATGGTTTACGGGAATTGTGGAAAGAGAACATAGGGCCAAAGTGCCATATCCTAATTTATGATTTGATAGTGAAATACCAATACGAATAGTTCCAAAGCCCTTGATTAAAGAGGGTTTGTTGGAAAAATAATTTGGACCAGTGGCCATAAGTAGGTGGCATCTATCCTTTTCATTCCCTCCTTTGCTATTTCTTTTTTGGCGGGACTTTTCTATTTTACCCTTTAAACTCTGTTTTTTATTATCATCTTTTACCCTTTTTTCTCGTATTATCTCTCATCTCCTATTTTTTTTAGCATTTCATTTCCACTCTTTTTAACACACACACTGACACACACGTAGTGTGTGCAATGTAAACTAGTTAATAAATAATACTACCTCCGTCCCACAATAAGTGTTTTTTTAGGCTTAATATTTTTTTCCAAAATAAGTGATGTGTTAGAACTCCAATACAATTTTTATAATATTTTTCCATATATGCCCTTATGCAACCATTGGTATTTATTAGTTTATTATCATCTTTTACCCTTTTTCTCGTATTATCTCTCATCTCCTATTTTTTTAGCATTTCATTTCCACTATTTTTAACACACACACACACACTGTACGATAACTTTTATTTTATTTTAAATTCTAAGTAATTTATGGAGGAGTATTAAATGGATTGTAGCCGCAAATGTACATAAGATCAATATTAACTTTTAAAAAGTTAATTTGTGATATTTTTAATTTAAATATGATTCATTAAATTTTTGAAAATAATAAAATTTATAATTAATAGCACTTTTATAATATTTATAATTATATGGACATAAATTAAATAAATTTAAATCAATTTTAAATTTGAATACGTTTGAAATTAATTTTAAAAAAATAAGTCCATATTTATTTTATAATTTAAAAATGAAATAGTAAAAAAGTCATGTGACAATAATGGCAAGATGTGTATGATTGATAAGTTGTCCACTTGAATGAAGTTGTGAAATGTCATTTTACATATAGAGAGAGGGAGGAGTAAATCCTATATAAAGTGGCATCAATTAGCTGGTCTATGTTGGGCAAGGGATAGAAGTCTTTAGGGCATGCCTTATTCAAGTCCGTGTAGTCGATGCACATCCTCCACTTCCCATTCTGTTTCTGAACTAAGACCACATTTGCCAGCAATTCGGGAAATTCGATCTCAAAGATGAACTCTGCCTCTAACAATTTAGTAACCTCTTCGTCTATAATCTTCTGCCTTTCCGGGGCAAAGATCCTTCTTTTCTGTATCACTGGCTTCCTCTTCGGATCAGTATGGAGCCTATGTAATGCTATTGATTTGTTTACTCCGGGCATGTCTCTAGGTTCCCGAGCGAAGATGTCGGCGTACACTCGAAGTAATTCCATCAGACCCGTTCGTAGCTGTTCGGATAATCCCGCCCCGATTTTGATCAGTTTGTCTGGGTTCCCCGGTATCAACTCAACATCTTTTGTTTCCTCTGCCGGTAGAACCATGGGTTCAGTGCTGCCCTCAGTGAACGGTTCTATCTCGATGGTTATCGTCTGTTTCTGCTTGCTGACCCCGACCCCTGAGGAAATCAAGGTATTCCGATAACACCTTCGGGCGATATCGAGATCTCCTTTTACTTCCCTTATCCCGTCCGGTGTTGGAAACTTGATTTTGAAATGGGGTATAGACATTACTGCTTGCAGTGCTGCTAAAGTAGGCCTTCCCAAGATGGCGTTGTAAGCCGAATCCACTTGTACAACAAAAATTTTTAATTGGTATGATTTTAATTGGTACGATTTGTGCGATTTTTGGTACAATTTTGTACACAAATTGATTCTTTGCTCAGCGCTATCATTTGACACCTATTTACAATAAAAAATTTAAGACACTAACTTTACTCTAATTTATAATTGTTCATACTTCTATGCAAACTCTTCAAGTACTCAACGTATCTTGCGTGATAAAAGACTCAATCTGGATGCAATTTAGGGGTTCAAGATATTACAAATGATATTTCCTCCATTTTCAAATGAGCAATTCTGGGGCGACCGTGGGTAGCGATCGGCCTATTTTTTATTTTTATTTTTTTTTAAATGTCTACCAAATAATTTATAAGATTTATTGGAACTGAAATTTTTACAGAATAAAGTGATTTGGATGTCATTTGGATACATGTAAAAAATATGTCTGTGCAGACCGTACATGCATATTTTTTACATGTATCCAAATAACATCCAAATCACTTTATTCTGTAAAAATTCCAGTTCCAATAAATCTTATAAATTATTTGGGAGATATTTAAAAAATAAATAAAAATAGGCCGGTCGCTACCCACGGTCCCCCTAGACTTTTTCTTTTCAAATATAAGATCGTGTACTTAAAATATATTAAACTAAAATATAATAAAAAATTATTTAACTTTAATCAATATAATTACGAATTGTTCTTTCATAATTTTTAGTACTAATCACTTTGGCACACATGATGCGTGTGTTTTAAATATTTTATTATAATATAAAAAATATTATCTTTTCAATAAAAAACAAAATATTTATAGACAAAGTTTGATTAAAATAATAAAGAGAGAATGAGAAGAAATATATTACGAAGAAATACATTCGAATGGCAGTTACTCCCTATAAAAAAGTGGAGAGAGAGAATGAATTATGATTATCCTTTAAATTAAGTAAAGAGTAACGCTAGGGAGATAAATTATATATAAAAACTGTGCACAAACAGTATAAAAAATGAGAGAAAATAGGAGTGAGGCCTACGATTATATATTTAACACATTTTCATTGATAGACAATACATGTCTTACTCTTTGTGTATAATTTGTGCAGGTAGTATTATTCTTAAATAATAATTATTATTTGAACTCCTAAATCGTTTGGGTAGATATTAAATTAATTGAAAATTATAAAAGTTGAACGTTTTATAATAGGAGAAAAATATATTAAAGTAATTAAGATTCTAATAGTTTATTGAATTTCGATGCATGTAGAATTTATGTTTTTTGAGTCTGCTTAACTTAGAGATTAGAGCATCGCATGTGTAATGCGATGATCATTGATTCGATTCTGATAGCAGGCTTTCAAATGATATACAGTAAAACTTCTATTTAAGAATATTTTATATAAGAATAACCTCTACAATATTATAAAAAAATTGGTCCCAATTTGGGCCAGTTATAAATAGGAATAACCTCTAAATTGTAATATGTTATATACTTTTTAAGTCCCGTATTGAGAAACTATACCCCCTCTCTCTCTCTCTCTATATATATATATATACTAGCTATAACCCGTGCCTGAAGGCACGGTGTAACGAAAAATTAAATTAAAATTTGAAAAATATTACATTATCTAAAGACACATATCACCACAACAATTAATACATACTCAATCATCAATACATATCCAACCACCAAAACATCGAGCTAGTCGGTACTAATTTCAAGAAATTTCGGCAAAATTTCTTTTAAAAATAAATATCCAGAAAATTCTAAACCTGTCTACAAAACTTACAATCATCATTACATATCCAAACCACAAAAAAATTATCATTTCATACCCAAAATCATCATAACCATGTATAATTAGTTAACTTTACAAAATACGGAACACACAATCATCAACACATATCTAACCACAAAAACATCAAGCTAGTCGCTACTAATTTCAAAAAATTCGACAGAATTTCCTTTAAAAATAGATATCCAGACAAATATAAACATGTCTATAAAACTTATAATCATCCACACATATCCAAACCACCAAAAAAACCATCATTCCATATCCAAAATAATCATAACCATGTATAATTAGTTAAATTTACATAATACGGAACACAAAAAAATACATATATGAAGAAATTAATACATACTCAATCATCAACACATCCAACCACCAAAACATCAAGCTAGTCGCTACTAATTTCAAGAAATTTTGGCAGAGTTTCCTTTAAAAATAGATATCCAAAAAAATCTAAACATGTTTACAAAACTACAATCATCCATACATATTCAAACCACCATAAAAACCATCATTCCATACCCAAAATCATCATAACCATGTATAATTAGCTAACTTTACAAAAGACGAAACACAAAGAATACATACATGCAGAAAATAGAGAAACAACATGTTGAGTATAAGACCCTTTACTTTACAGCTTACAACATGTATCCTTCAATATATACCTGAAAATATTTGAAATTTAAAAATTATCGAAATATGTGAGTCAAAATTAAACAATTGTAAATTTGAAACATAATGAGAACACATATTTGTATGTAGGGGGAATGAGAGAGAGAGCTCTGTGTGTGTGGTAGAACAGATAGATAGAGGGTTTGAAATTTGAATAAACTGGAATGAGAGAGAGAGCAGCTGACGTAAACTTGATGTGACATTTGTCTATTTTCTCTCTCTGCTCTGTTTTATATATATATATATATATATATATATATATATATATATATATATATATACGAGATAGATAGACAATATTAATTTTAAAAGACTATATTTTCTATAAAAGACTACATTTTCTATAAAGAACTATATTTTCCTATAAAAGACTATATTTTCTATAAAAGACCATATTTTCCTATAAAAAAGTATATTTCCTATAAAAGACTACATTTTTCTAGTTTGAAAATCTAAATAATTTATGTTTTCTTTAATTTTTGTTACAAAATCTATAAAATCTATATTTTTGTTAAAGTGGATATTTTTGGGTGTTCGAAAAATATTTTATACAAATACCTCTATTTAGTAATAATCTCTCAATTAGAATACAAATAGTTTGGTCCCAAATCTATTCCTAAATAGAGGTTTTACTGTAGTTCATTTGTTAGTAGCTTGGAGGAGTAAAAGCATGACTCTTACTTTCCATTTGGTTATATTTACATTAATTGCTACGTTATCTGTCTGATTAATTGGTTTACTCGTTGTATTTGCTTCTCCTGATGGTTTATCAAGTAAAAATAATATTTTATTTTTCGATACATCATTAAGGATTAGATTCCAATTACTCGTTGTATTTACTTCTCCCGATGGTTGGTCAGGTAACAAAAATATTTTATTTTTTGATACATCATTAAGGATTATATTAGTATTTCTGGTAGGTATCGTTTTTATTCTCATTCAGCTCCTCGCAAATAAGAAAATAATCAACTTTTATATATTAAAAATTATCTTATAATTTAAAACACAACCTTTCGTACAAATTGTCTACTATGAGTAACTAAAAAAGAAGTTCTAAAAAACCTTGCGAATTAACTTGGATTACAGGTGTGGTTATGGTTGTTTTGATAGTATTTTTTGTGTGTAGCTGGTTGCAATTATATTATATCTCTACTGGGAGATTAATTGAATTTTTGATTATTGTACTAGGAGTCGATTTTCATTCTGGTTACTAAATCTTTTTTTTTTGTTACAAAGACATTGCTATACTAATAAAAATATTACAAACTAGTTATTACATAACATTACTTAATTCATGTGTAAGTTAGTTATTGGCGATGTGACACATGATATTGCTATAAAATTCAGAAAAGGGAAAAAAATTAGGGCACGCTTCTGGTACGATTCTTGTTGCAGTTCATCTTAGCCACGAATATCTGGTTCATTTCTTCTTCGCCGACGACAATACACATGATATTACACATGTCAAAATGTGTCACATCACCAATAATTAACTCACACCAACTTTTTTGGATCACGTGATAAAGCACGATTCAACTCTTTCGTCAATTTTTTTGGGCAGAATGTTAAGTAGTGATTGGTTTGTAACATTTTTTGATTATATTAATGTCTTTGTAATAAAAAAATATTCAGTAACTAAAATAAAAATCAACCTCTAGTATGCTAATCAAAACATCAATGAACCCTCTGCATAACAGGATCCCACCCGCCATATATTCAAGTACTCCACATGACAGCTATTAAACGTTAGTTTATTCAACACTTTCGTCAATTTTTTGGACAAAATGTTAAGTAATGACTAGTTTGTAATATTTTTTTGAATATAGTAATATTTTTATAACAAAAAATATCATGTAATCAAAATAAAAATCGACCATTAATATAATAAACAAAACATCAATTAACCCCTCAACTGGGCTTTTATAATTTTGTTAAAATTGTAATAGTTTATTAAATTCTAATACACCTAAAATTAAGAAAGATGCTAACAATGAGAAGGGTAAGAGAGAGTATATCGAAGCCCAATTGATACGTGGTTTAGCTAGATATAAACTCAACCTTTTGATCATAACGAATTAAGTTACTAATAGTATTTTTATTTCTGACTTTTTGAATGAGTTTGTGGTGGACTAAAATGACTCAAGAAGATAATATTAAATTTTGTTCCGGATTCGAGATTTGACCCGAATTAAGTTACTAATAATAGTAATTTATCAACCATATTATTGATCATGATTAAAATTAAACAGATTATTTTCTCTTTAATGAAAAAATAAACCATAAGTCTCCTTTTAGATTTAAATGGGTCGGCTAAAAAGAACACTTCGGAAAAGCCTGAAGGCCTCTAATACCAACTCTACATTGGACCTTCCCCAAACATTTAGGCCCAATGGCAGCTCCAGATTGGACCTTCCTTGATCTATTTCTTAGTATTGCCCAAACATACTCCGATCCAATATTTATAATTAATTTTAGTTTTATCATTTTTAAAATTATTGTCCGTCTTTCCCTATCATATAAAAAAGGGTCACATAATGCTCATATATACACACATGCATATTGTGCGCCCCTCGCCTGACATGTGGGGCCTGTAATATGCATGTGTATGAGCATTATGCGACTCTTTTTTATGTGAATGCAGCATTATTTAAATTATTTTTTGATAATAAATCCAAGCTTATTCATAGGGCCAAAGTGCCACATCCTAATTTATGATTTTATAGTGAAATACCAATACGAATAGTTCCAAAGCCCTTGATTAAAGAGGATTTGTTGGAAAAATAATTTGGACCAGTGGCCGTAAGTAGGTGGCATCTATCCTTTTCATTCCCTCCTTTGTTATTTCTTTTTTGGCGGGACTTTTCTATTTTACCCTTTAAACTCTTTTTTTTATTATCATCTTTTACCCTTTTTTTCTCGTATTATCTCTCATTTCCTATTTTTTTAGCATTTCTTTTCCACTCTTTTTAACACACACACACTGACACACACGTAGTGTGTGCAATGTAAACTAGTTAATAAATAATACTACCTCCATCCCACAATAAGTGTTTTTTTAGGCTTAATATTTTTTCCCAAAATAAGTGATGTGTTAGAACTCCAATACAATTTTTATAATATTTTTCCATATATACCCTTATGCAACCAATGGTATTTATTAGTTTATTATCATCTTTTACCCTTTTTTTCTCGTATGATCTCTCATCTCCTATTTTTTTTAGCATTTCATTTCCACTCTTTTTAACACACACACACTGTACGATAACTTTTATTTTATTTTAAATTCTAAGTAATTTATGGAGGAGTGTTAAATGGATTGTAGCCGCAAATGTACATAAGATCAATATTAACTTTTAAAAAGTTAATTTGTGATATTTTTAATTTAAATATGATTCATTTAATTTTTGAAAATAATAAAATTTATAATTAATAGTACTTTTATAATATTTATAATTATATGGACATAAATTAAATAAATAATATTTAATAGTATTAAATTAATAGTTCCACGTATACAGAGTGAATATAATCTTTATGATCTACTACTATTATTCTCGTTCCAAGCATCACTTCTTCATCAATATAATTGTGGTCCATGCTAGCTATGCAATCACAGTATTTTCAAAAATTAAATGTCACGTCTAATTTTCGTTTCCATTGAATAATTTTTTTTAATATTTATTTTTTTAAAAAAGAGAGGAAAATAACCCACCCTCGTTTCACACGTTATATCTAATAAATTTCATTATGTCGTCATACTTACTAGTTTTTCTTTAAGCAACCACGTGGCATTATTGAATATAAGAATTAATAATACATGCATACAAATTATACACATATATATTAATATATTAGTGCATATATATTTTTTTCACTTAATTGGCTAATCTAATCTACAAAGAGTATAATTCTGTATTTTTTTTGGATCGGTCGGTTAAGGAGAATAGTAAATTTTATAATTTTTTATTATATTGGTAATAAAAAATATTACATTGATAAAAGTTCTTTAACTTTTTGTTGTATTGGTTAATGCAACATTTTCTATAACCAACTTACTAGGGCAAACGAATTCATGTTTTTTGGTTGGTTTTTATCTCTTTCAATGGCTTCTTTTTGATGTCGGTTTTATTTTATTTTTCCTAGCTAGGTCTCATTTACTAGACAAAGAATCAGACACTACAAAATAGAGAAGCATGCCATATTTTGTAAGAGAGAAGAAAGAATTTTAATTCAGAAAAATCAGCAATGGAGCTGATCAACATTCAAAACTAGCTTATGTATAATGTAATGTTCAATGCTTTTCTCACCAGCCAAAGTGCATGAAGGACCACAAAATCAAAGTAAGTGGGCAACAAAATCAATCTAATGTAATGTAATGTAATGTTCAATGCTTTTCTGGAGTATAAGCTAGTTTTGAAAAAGGACCACAAAATCAAAGTAAGTGGACCACAAAATGCTTTTGGAGTATAATGTAATGTTCAATGCTTTTCTGCAGTATAAGCTAGTTTTGAAAAAGCATTGCAGGTTTTGTGGTCCCTCATGCACTTTGCTCCTATAAAACAAGCAATGGAGCATTGCTGGTTTTGTGGTCTTTTCAAAAAAGCATTGAAATTCTTTTCAAAACTAGCAATGGAGTATAATATAATGTTCAATGCTTTTCTCACCAGTCAAAGTGCATGAAGGACCACAAAATCAAAGTAAATGGGCAACAAAATCAATCTATTCTCTCTTCAACATGACTTGGATGCGCATTTTCGTCCAAGACATGCATATATGGGCACAAGGATTTAGCTCAGAACTTAAAAAAAATCCATTTTTTCTTTGACAATGAAACAAAAGCAAAAAGTTTTAAAATCAAGATTTTCGTGGTAAAAAAAAAATGCTTCATTTAATTCAAAGTATTATAAGATTACTTGACTTGGTATATTTTGGAATAGAGGTAGTAGTACTGATTGTAATATATACACAAGGAAAGTTTTCATAAAGGCATAAAAAATCAAGACAAGAAACTATTTAAATGAACTTGAAAGGGAATGGATCCAATATGATAGCTAGAGGCACCTTCATTATTATCTGTAATGTAAAATAAAATCCAAAAATGACCCTCAAAAAAATAAAAGAAAAAGAGAGATGTAGACATCTAGTAGTAGTTTTTTTTGTTAAAGAGTCCGAAACTACTTAGTCCAGATCAAACACAATATGGCCCATTTCACTCACCCTATTCTGAAAGCTATAAACTTTCATTTCAAACAAGGTGGCAAAATGAGGAGAGGAGGTGGGGTTTGGGTTTGGGTGTCCTTTGGCACTAATTAAATTTTCCACTTCTGGAGTCCCTCCTAATTGCATCCATGTGACATTCAAAATCCATTTGCTAGTTTGAAAACAACAAGTGAATCCCTTTACAAATTCTAGTTCTTGAAATTTGTGGCTCTTTCAAATTCAATTCTCTTTAGTCACGTATAATAATTCTTGATGCTCTTGACCTATGTTACATAAAAATTTAATTTACTTTGCCCTAAACTACTTGTGTTTGACACTCAATATTCAGAGAAGGATATATATTAGTACTAAACACTTCATTGTAAAGCTAAAAATTTACAAATTAAATTGAGAAGTACCCGTGTTGGACTCTTCAAAATACTTCTACCAGACACTCCATCAAATCTGTGTAACGTAGCTCTTAACTTACCAGCAGCTAGCTAGCAAGAAACTTGGAAATATCTAAAAGTTGGATCTTAGTTTACCCAAACAGACACTCACATGCTCTCAGTGCAACCCTACTGCTTAGAGGAAAATACATTAATTCAATTCTACTCAAGTTGATTAGATAAAAAAGGAAAAATAGCAGTATAAAAACATGGATGACCCAATTTAAATCACTTAATTTTATCAGCTACAAGAAAATGTTGCCAATATTGAGGAATTGTGGTCCAACCCATAAAAATTTCAGATAAAGTAACAGTAACAACCAAATTCAAGGGTTGGTGGAAGGTTGAATTTTCAATGGGCAGGGTAATTAATGGATAGAGGACCGGTTGTTGACCAACAATAGGATGCATGTATACCACCTATAAATAAGCTGCATAAGTGTTAATTAATTACACAATTAAAAATGGGGCAGTCATCAGTACTACAAAATAGAGAAGCATGCCATATTTTGTAAGAGAGAAGAAAGAATTTCAATTCAGAAAAACCAGCAATGGAGCTGATCAACATTCAAAACTAGCTTATGTATAATGTAATGTTCAATGCTTTTCTCACCAGCCAAAGTACATGAAGGACCACAAAATCAAAGTAAGTGGGCAACAAAATCAATCTAATGTAATGTAATGTTCAATGCTTTTCTGGAGTATAAGCTAGTTTTGAAAAAGGACCACAAAATCAAAGTAAGTGGACCACAAAATGCTTTTGGAGTATAATGTAAAGTTCAATGCTTTTCTGGAGTATAAGCTAGTTTTGAAAAAGCATTTCTGGTTTTGTGGTCCTTCATGCACTTTGCTCCTTCAAAACTAGCACTGGAGCATTGCTGGTTTTGTTGTCTTTTCAAAAAAGCATTGAAATTCTTTTCAAAACTAGCAATGGAGTATAATGTAATGTTCAATGCTTTTCTCACCAGCCAAAGTGCATGAAGGACCACAAAATCAAAGTAAGTGGGCAACAAAAAAAATCTATTCTCTCTTCAACATGACTTGGATGCGCATTTCCGTCCAAGACATGCATATATGGGGCACAAGGATTTAGCTCATAACTTTAAAAAAAATCCATTTTTTCTTTGACAATGAAACAAAAGCAAAAAGTTTTAAAATCAAGATTTTCGCGGTAAAAAAAAATACTTCATTTAATTCAAAGTATTATAAGATTACTTGACTTGGTATATTTTGGAATAGAGGTAGTAGTACTGATTGTAATATATACACAAGGAAAGTTTTCATAAAGGCATAAAAAATCAAGACAAGAAACTATTTAAATGAACTTGAAAGGGAATGGATCCAATATGACAGCTAGAGGCACCTTCATTATTATCTGTAATGTAAAATAAAATCCATAAATGACCCTCAAAAAAAGAAAAGAAAAAGAGAGATGTAGACATCTAGTAGTAGTTTTTTTGTTAAAGAGTCCAAAAGTACTTAGTCCAGATCAAACACAATATGGCCCATTTCACTCACCCTATTCTGAAAGCTATAAACTTTCATTTCAAACAAGGTGGCAGAATGAGGAGAGGAGGTGGGGTTTGGGTTTGGGTGTCCTTTGGCACTAATTGAATTGTCCACTTCTGGAGTCCCTCCTAATTGCATCCATGTGACATTCAAAATCCATTTGCTAGTTTGAAAACAACAGGTGAATCCCTTTACAAATTCTAGTTCTTGAAATTTGTGGATCTTTCAAATTCAATTCCCTTTAGTCACTTATAAAAATTCTTGATGCTCTTGACCTATGTTACATAAAAATTTAATTTATTTTGCCCTAAACTACTTGTGTTTGACACTCAATATTCAGAGAAGGATATATATTAGTACTAAACACTTCATTGTAATGCTAAAACTTGACAAATTAAATTGAGAAGTACCCGTGTTGGACTTTTCAAAATACTTCTACCAGACACTCCATCAAATACGTGTAACGTAGCTCTTAACTTACCAGCAGCTAGCTGGCAAGAAACTTGGAAATATCTAAAAGTTGGATCTTAGTTTACCCAAACAGACACTCACATGCTCTCAGTGCAACCCTACTGCTTAGAGGAAAATACAATAATTCAATTCTACTCAAGTTTATTAGAGAAAAAAGGAAAAATAGCAGTATAAAAACATGGATGTCCCAATTTAATTTACTTAATTTTATCAGCTACAAGAAAATGTTGTCAGTATTGAGGAATTGTGGTCCAACCCATAAAAATTTCAGATAAAGTAACAGTAACAGCAAAATTCAAGGGTTGGTGGAAGGTTGAATTTTCAATGGGTAGGGCAATTAATGGAGAGAGGACCGGTTGTTGACCAACAATAGGATGCATGTATACCACCTCTTATAAATAAGCTGCATAAGTGTTAATTAATTACATAATTAAAAATAAGGCAGTCATCAGTACTACAAAATAGAGAAGCATGCCATATTTTGTAAGAGAGAAGAAAGAATTTCAATTCTGAAAAACCTGCAATGGAGCTGATCAACATTCAAAACTAGATTTTGTATAATGTAATGTTCAATGCTTTTCTCACCAACCAAAGTGCATGAAGGACCACAAAATCAAAGTAAGTGGGCAACAAAATCAATCTAATGTAATGTAATGTAATGTTCAATGCTTTTCTGAAGTATAAGCTAGTTTTGAAAAAGGACCACAAAATCAAAGTAAGTGGACCACAAAATGTTTTGGGAGTATAATGTAATGTTCAATGCTTTTCTGGAGTATAAGCTAGTTTTGAAAAAGCATTGCTGGTTTTGTGGTCCTTCATGCACTTTGCTCCTTCAAAAATAGCAACGGAGCATTGCTGGTTTTGTGGTCTTTTCAAAAAAGCATTGAAATTCTTTTCAAAACTAGCAATGGAGTATAATGTAATGTTCAATGCTTTTCTCACCAGCCAAAGTGCATGAAGGACCACAAAATCAAAGTAAGTGGGCAACAAAATCAATCTATTCTCTCTTCAACATGACTTGGATGCGCATTTTCGTCCAAGACATGCATATATGGGCACAAGGATTTAGCTCAGAACTTAAAAAAAATCCATTTTTTCTTTGAAAATGAAACAAAAGCAAAAAGTTTTAAAATCAAGATTTCCGCGGTAAAAAAAAATACTTCATTTAATTCAAAGTATTATAAGATTACTTGACTTGGTATATTTTGGAATAGAGGTAGTAGTACTGATTGTTATATATACACAAGGAAAGTTTTAATAAAGGCATAAAAAATCAAGACAAGAAACTATTTAAATGAACTTGAAAGGGAATGGATCCAATATGACAGCTAGAGGCACCTTCATTATTATCTGTAATGTAAAATAAAATCCAAAAATGACCCTCAAAAAAAAAAAAAAAAGAGAGATGTAGACATCTAGTAGTAGTTTTTTTGTTAAAGAGTCCAAAAGTACTTAGTCCAGATCAAACACAATATGGCCCATTTCACTAACCCTATTCTGAAAGCTATAAACTTTCATTTTAAACAAGGTGACAGAATAAGGAGAGGAGGTGGGGTTTGGGTTTGGGTGTCCTTTGGCACTAATTGAATTGTCCACTTCTGGAGTCCCTCCTAATTGCATCCATGTGACATTCAAAATCCATTTGCTAGTTTGAAAACAACAGCCGAATCCCGTTACAAATTCTAGTTCTTGAAATTTGTGGCTCTTTCAAATTCAATTCCATTTATTCACTTATATTAATTCTTGATGCTCTTGACCTATGTTACATAAAAATTTAATTTACTTTGCAATAAACTACTTGTGTTTGACACTCAATATTCAGAGAAGGATATATATTAGTACTAAACACTTCATTGTAATGCTAAAAATTGACAAATTAAATTGAGAAGTACCCGCGTTGGACTCTTCGAAATACCTCTACCAGACACTCCATCAAATCCGTGTAACGTAGCTCTTAACTTACCAGCAGCTAGCTAGCAAGAAACTTGGAAATATCTAAAAGCTGGATCTTAGTTTACCCAAGCAGACACTTACATGCTCTCAGTGCAACCCTACTGCTTAGAGGAAAATACATTAATTCAATTCTACTCAAGTTGATTAGAGAAAAAAGGAAAAATAGCAGTATAAAAACACGGATGCCCCAATTTAAATCACTTAATTTTATCAGCTACAAGAAAATGTTGCCAGTATTGAGGAATTGTGGTCCAACCCATAAAAATTTCAGATAAAGTAACAGTAACAGCAAAATTCAAGGGTTGGTGGAAGGTTGAATTTTCAATGGGCAGGGCAATTAATGGAGAGAGGACCGGTTGTTGACCAACAATAGGATGCATGTATACCACCTATAAATAAGTTGCATAAATGTTAATTAATTACACAATTAAAAATAGGGCAGTCATCAGTACTACAAAATAGAGAAGCATGCCATATTTTGTAAGAGAGAAGAAAGAATTTCAATTCAGAAAAACCAGCAATGGTGCTGATCAACATTCAAAACTAGCTTATGTATAATGTAATGTTCAATGCTTTTCTCACCAGCCAAAGTGCATGAAGGACCACAAAATCAAAGTAAGTGGGCAACCAAATCAATCTAATGTAATGTAATGTAATGTTCAATGCTTTTCTGGAGCATAAGCTAGTTTTGAAAAAGGACCACAAAATCAAAGTAAGTGGACCACAAAATACTTTTGGAGTATAATGTAATGTTCAATGATTTTCTGGAGTATAAGCTAGTTTTAAAAAAGCATTGCTGGTTTTGTGGTCCTTCATGCACTTTGCTCCTTCAAAACTAGCAATGGATCATTGCTGGTTTTGTGGTCTTTTCAAAAAAGCATTGAAATTCTTTTCAAAACTAGCAATGGAGTATAATGTAATGTTCAATGTTTTTCTCACCATCCAAAGTGCATGAAGGACCACAAAATCAAAGTAAATGGGCAACAAAATCAATCTAATGTAATGTAATGTAATGTTCAATGCTTTTCTGGAGTATAAGCTAGTTTTGAAAAAGGACCACAAAATCAAAGTAAGTGGACCACAAAATGCTTTTGGAGTGGGGTTCGCACAACTTGTGTTGAACGCGTACATCCACTTAGTCTCTTTTATAGCCATCTGCCAAGAGGTGGACATCACTCCCGGGCTCGATTTATTCTTCGCCCTGTTCACCGTTGGTGGGTCGAAAGAACCCGGTCTTCGGCAACTCAACAAACGCCCCAACTGCACCATTCCGATCAAAACCCCTTCAAGCCACAAGGGGTGACACGAACAGTGGTTTTTTACCAAGGGAACCGACCTCCAGCTCCTTCCCTCTTGGGCCCACCCGACCGACCAGGCGGCCAAGGTTTCGAATTTCCCGAAGGGTCGGGCCGACGCCTTCAGAACGTTCTACCAGCAATGAAAGAAGACCCAATGGAGTCTAGGGCTTCTGATGGTCGAAGCCTGGTTGTACAAACACGGTTGTAAGTATCTTTCTATTCATTTTATTATTATTTTTTATTCTCTTAAGCGTTCCACGCCTTAACCCATTTGTCCCCGTGTAGTGACCATTTTCAAGCCGGAGGGCGTTATTGACGCCTTCATCCCCACCACCATCGCAACCGGGTTCATCCGACCCCCGGTAACAGACGATGCTCCTGAGGAGGATACGATCCCTATCAGTGAGCTGTCTCTGGGGTCCACGTCGGGGCCCAAGCTCCCGACCACACAAAAAGGGGCGCTGAAGATGAGCCGCGCGGAAAAGGCGGCTTTGCTGAAAAAATCCAAGAAGCCCTCCAAGTCGACCATCAAAGCGCCTACAATAGTCCCTCCGCTTTCACTGTCAAAGCCAATTCTACCACTGCCCCCTCCTTCGACCGAGGTGGTCGAGGATTCGGAGGATACCGAAGAGGTTCCTCTCGAACCCCGATCCAAGAGACCTCGATTATCAGAGGGTTCTGATCAGCCAACGGGACAGATAGTGGTCCCTGGTTCGGACCGTGCCCGCACTCCTTCTTCTGGGCCAAGCTCCTCCCAGGGATCGCCGACTACCTGTTGGCCCAAGAACCCGTCCGAGGTTTTCCCTTTTACCCTCTTCGATCACTTCAAACTTCCTGGTGATGATGAGCGGTTTGAAGGGTATTCTTCTGATCAGTTCTTGGTTGCCTATGCTCGAGCCCAGACTCAGGTAATTCCCTTTGTCAATCTGAGTACTGCTATTAACTTGGATTTTTACTTCTTGTACTGATGTATGTGTTCGCTGCAGGCCAACGCTATACTCGACCGAGTCATCACTCCCCTCGCCCGATCTACAAAGAAAGAAATTCAGCTAGGAACGGAGGTGGAGCTGCTCGGAGCTGATGTTCGGGGTCTGCAGTCAGAACTGAAGAAGGAACGTGATTCTCATGCCCAGACCCGAAATAAAGTTACTCGAGCGGAGGGCCAGATCAAAGAGTTGGAGCAGAAGCACGGAACTCTTCTGACCGAGAGGGATCATCTGCTCAAGGAGGTCAAGGATCGGGAGAATGCTGTTGACGTCATTACGCAGAAGTTCTCCGAGATGCATGACAAGATGATGTTCTTGATCAAGGAGAACAACACTTTAACGGTTACTGTCAACACATTTCCCGAGAAGGTTGTCGAGGCCAGACAGCAAGCCATCGCCGAATACGAAGAATCTGGAGCCTTGAATAATAAGGTCATAGCCCAATTCGGTGAGGTGTATGAGACTCATCGGGAGAAGGCAAAGGCAAAGCTGATGGTTGCTGGGCTCGATATCTCCGTCCATGACTCTTCTGATGATGAGTCCGAAGCTGAAGATGATCCCCCTGCAGAGTAGATACTTAGGATTTGTAAATTTTTTTTTTTTTTGTACTTTGCCCGAATCGTAGGCGATCGGGCTTGTAAAAATTTTCTAAGTGTAAATGAGATTTACTTTTTGCCCATGAATATTTATTGTCAGTCTTACTCCTGACTAATCTCGATCGGTTATGTCCACCCGAACTTTCTGATCGGATTGTCCTTAGAGTTTATCTAATCTTGAAGGGTCTAACAATTATACCCGGGACTTGTCTCGATTAGCGGTGTCTTTCCGAACCTCTTGATCGGGAAATGTTCGGGGAGTACCCTTTAAGAATTTACTGAACCCTCGGTCAATTATGCTTGGGACTTATCTCGATCAGTGGTGTCTTTCCGAACCTCTTGATCGGATAGTGCCCGAGATCTGTATTTTAAGAACTTACTGAACCCTTGGTCCATTTTGCTTGGGACTTATCTCGATCAGTGGTGTCTTTCCGAACCACTTGATCGGATGGTGCCCGAAGCGAGTCTGTTCGGGTAGTAATGGAATATATGAATATAAATAAAATTAAACATTGACAGAAATAGGAACTTTTATTTATATCATTTGAATGAAGTCGGTTACATGGATAAAAGTAAGAATGACATAACTATTACTGGTAAAATTTCCTATGTCTTCCAGCATGCCATGTATTCTTTACCTCCGAACCGTCCATTGCTCGAAGCCGATATGTTCCTAGCTTCGGCACTCCTACCACCTCATAAGGCCCCTCCCAGTTAGGCATTAACTTGCCGGTGTTCTGGGGGGTTGAAGCCTCCGACTCCCTAAGGACTAGATCTCCTACAGCATATCTCCTGGACTTCACCTTCTGATTGTAGTGTCAGGCTGTCCGTTGCTGATAGATTGCCAACCTCATCATAGCCGAATCTTGGACTTCATCTAGAAGATCCAAATTCATTCTCAGGCCTTCGTCATTGTATAGCTCTTTGTACTGGCTGACGTAAAGGGTGGGGGATCCGATCTCGACAGGTATGAGAGCATCGGTCCCGAATTCCTGTCTGAATGGAGAGTCCCTAGTTGTAGTCCTTGGAGTAGTTTGATACGCCCATAAAATAGATAACAGTTCTTCGGGCCACCGACCTTTCAATTCATCCAATCTGCGCTTTATCCCGTTGAGTAGTGTTCGATTGGTCACTTCCACTTGACCATTTGACTGAGGATGGGCCACCGAAGTCTTGCGATGTTGGATCCTTAACTCCTTTAGAAAGCCCTCGAATTTTGATCCCACGAACTGTCTGCCATTATCTGAGACTACTGCCATCGGGATACCGAACCGGTAGACTACTCCCTCTTTAAAAAACTTCAAACACTCTTGCTCGGTGATCTTTTGTAGTGGTTTGGCTTCGACCCACTTCTTCATGTAATCAATAGCTACGATCACAAAGCTAACTTGTCCCTTAGCTTTTGGTAGAGGACCCAGGATGTCAATGCCCTATACCGCAAAGGGGATTGGGGATAAGACCGAATAGAGCTCTTCGGGAGGTTGATGCGGAATATTGCTGTTTAGCTGGAACTTGGGGCACCTCCTAACGTTTTCCTTTACCTAAGTGTAGATAGTCGGCCAGTAATACCCCTGCCTCAGAATCTTTTGTGCCAGTGACTTCGCCCCCATGTGATCCCCACAGATCACTTCATGCACCTCCCGAAGTGTGTAGTCTGCTTCTGAGGGAGTCAAGCATTTGAGCAGTGGAGAGCTGAAGGCCCTTCGGTATAGGTCTCCATGTATCAGGACGAAGTTCGAGCTTCGATGTTTGATTTGTCTGGCTAGGATTTGGTCCGAAGGGAGGGTCCCATCGGCCAAGTATGAGATATAAGGTGTGAGCCAACAATCGAGTTGGTCTAAAGCCAGGACTTCTATCTTCGAGACACTGGATTTTTCCAGAACCTCCAGGTACACTGATCCATTGAAAGAGCTTGCTTCGGTAGTTGCCAACTTTGCCAGGGCATCTGCTATTGTATTATCTGACCGATCCACCCCCTGACAACTGTACGATATGAAGTACATAAGCTTGTCCTTTACCTCGGCCAAATATTTCACCATCCTTGCCCCCCGAGCCTCGTAATCACCTGAAAGCTGCTTGACCACCAGCTACGAATCACTGTAGATGATCAACCTCTATACCTCTAAGCTTTGGGCCAATTGTATTCCTGCCAAGATGGCCTCATACTCTGCTTTGTTGTTTGTGGCCTTGAAACCGAACCGAATAGCTTGCTGCACCTTGAACCCCTCAGGACTTGTCAAGATGACCCCCGCTCCACTGACATCCGTAGTTGACGATCCATCCACGTATAAAATCCATGAGGTCTGACCTGGCTGTGACCCGGCCACTATACTCACCTCCGGTTCGGTGAAAGAACACTCTACCACGAAATCTGCCAACCCCTGCCCTTCAATTTCCATTCGGGGATGATACTCTATAGCAAATTGTGTTAATTCCATCGCCCATGCGGCTAACCGACCTGATACCTCGGGCTTGTTCAAAATCTTCTTCAAAGGCTGATCCGTGTATACCACAATCACCCGACCTTGGAAATAGTGCCTGAGTTTTCTACTAGCGATTATGAGTGCGTAGGCAAACTTTTCCAGGCTCGGGTATCTCGTCTCTGCATCCCGAAGAACATGACTGACATAGTACACCGAGAACTGCTTTCCTCCCTTATCCGTCACCAGTGCCGCCCCTACTGCCATCGGTCTGGCAGCCAAATATAGGTACAAAGGTTCTGAGGGGGGCGGTTTCATTAATAACGGTGCCGTGCCCAGGTACCTCTTGATCTCTTTGAACGCGTCTTCGCATTCCGAAGTCCACTGAAAACTCTTATCATTTTTTGGTCCCTTTAGAGTGTCAAAAAATGGTAGACATCTTTCAGCTGACCTTGACACGAATCTCCAAAGGGCAGCTATTCGGCCTGTCAACCTCTAAACATCTTTGTATGTCTTTGGAGATTTCATGTCTAAGATCGCTGAGATTTTTGTCGGATTGGCCTTAATTCCCCTCTTACTGACCCAGTATCCCAGAAATTTCCCTGAACCCAGTCCGAAGGTGCATTTGGTTGGGTTCAGTCTCAGTTTGTGTTGCCTTACTGTTTCGAAGCAGTCTGCTAAATCCTCCAGATGATCCCGGACTGACATGCTTTTGACGATCATGTCGTCCACGTACATTTCCATACTTCGCCTCAGCTGTTTCCTGAATATGAAGTTCTTCATCCGTTGATAGGTCGCCCCTGCGTTCAGCAGTCTAAAAGTAATCTTCCGATATGCGTATATAGCCCGATGTGTGATGAAGCTGGTCTTCGGGATATCTTCCTTGTGCATCGAGATTTGGTGATATCCCGAGAAAGCGTCCATAAAGCTTAACATTCCATACCCCAAAGTGGCATCAATTAGCTGGTCTATATGGGCAAGGGATAGAAGTCTTTAGGGCATGCCTTATTCAAGTCCGTGTAGTCGATGCACATCCTCCACTTCCCATTCTGTTTCTGAACTAAGACCACATTTGCCAACCATTCGGGAAAGTCGATCTCAAAGATGAACCCTGCCTCTAACAATTTAGTAACCTCTTCGTCTATAATCTTATGCCTTTCCGGGGTACACTCGAAGTAATTCCTCCAGACCCGTTCGTAGCTGTTCGGATAATCCCGCCCCGATTTTGATCAGTTTGTCTGGGTTCCCCGGTATCAACTCAACATCTTTTGTTTCCTCTGTCGGTAGAGCCATGAGTTCAGTGCTGCCCTCAATGAACGGTTATATCTCGATGGTCATCGTCTATTTCTGCTTGCTGACCCCGACCCCTGAGGAAATCAAGGTATTCCAATAACACCTTCGGGCGATATCGAGATCTCCTTTTACTTCCCCTATCCAGTCCGGTGTTGGAAACTTGATTTTGAAATGGGGTATAGACGTTACTGCCTGCAGTGCTGCTAAAGTAGGCCTTCCCAAGATGGAGTTGTAAGCTGAATCCACTTGTACAACAAAAATTTTTAATTGGTATGATTTTAATTGATACGTTTTGTGCGATTTTTGGTACAATTTCGTACACAAATTGATTCTTTGCTCAGCGCTATCATTTGACACCTATTTATAATAAAAAAAAAATTAAGACACTAACATTACTCTAATTTATAATTGTTCATACTTCTATGCAAACTCTTCAAGTACTCAACGTATCTTGCGTGATAAAAGACTCAATCTTGATGCAATTTAAGGGTTCAAGGTATTACAACTGATATTTCCTCCATTTTCAAATGAGCAATTCTGGGGCGACCGTGGGTAGCGATCAGCCTATTTTTTATTTTTATTTATTTTAAATGTCTCCCAAATAATTTATAAGATTTATTGGAACTGAAATTTTTACAGAATAAAGTGATTTGGATGTCATTTGGATACATATAAAAAATATGTCTGTGCAGACTGTACATGCATATTTTTTACATGTATCCAAATGACATCCAAATCACTTTATTCTGTAAAAATTCCAGTTCCAATAAATCTTATAAATTATTTGGGAGACATTTAAAAAATAAATAAAAATAGGCCGGTCGCTACCCACGGTCCCCCTAGACTTTTTCTTTTCAAATATAAGATCGTGTACTTAAAATATATTAAACTAAAAAATAATAAAAATTTATTTAATTTTAATCAATATAATTACGAATTGTTCTTTCATAATTTTTAGTACTAATCACTTTGGCACACATGATGCGTGTGTTTTAAATATTTTATTATAATATAAAAATATTATCATTTCAATAAAAAACACAAAATATTTATAGACAAAGTTTGATTAAAATAATAAATAGAGAATGAGAAGAAATATATTACGAAGAAATACATTCGAATGGCAGTTACTCCCTATAAAAAAGTGGGGAGAGAGAATGAATTATGATTATCCTTTAAATTAAGTAAAGAGTAACGCTAGGGAGATAAATTATATATAAAAACTGTGCACAAACAGTATAAAAAATGAGAGAAAATAGGAGTGAGGCCTACGATTATATATTTAACACATTTTCATTGATAGACAATACATGTCTTACTCTTTGTCTATAATTTGTGCAGGTAGTATTATTCTTAAATAATAATTATTATTTGAACTCCTAAATCGTTTGGGTAGATATTAAATTAATTGAAAATTATAAAAGTTGAACGTTTTATAATAGGAGAAAAATATATTAAAGTAATTAAGATTCTAATAGTTTATTGAATTTCGATGCATGTAGAATTTATGTTTTTTGAGTCTGCTTAACTTAGAGATTAGAGCATCGCATTTGTAATGCGATGATCATTGATTCGATTCTGATAGCAGGCTTTCAAATGATATACAGTAAAACTTCTATTTAAGAATATTCTATATAAGAATAACCTCTACAATATTATAAAAAAATTGGTCCCAATTTGGGCCAGTTATAAATAGGAATAACCTCTAAATTGTAATATGTTATATACTTTTTAAGTCCCGTATTGAGAAACTATACCTCTCTCTCTCTCTCTCTCTATATATATATATATATATATATATATATATATATATATATATATATATACGAGATAGATAGACAATATTAATTTTAAAAGACTATATTTTCTATAAAATACTACATTTTCTATAAAGAACTATATTTTCCTATAAAAGACCACATTTTCCTATAAAAAAGTATATTTCCTATAAAAGACTATATTTTCCTAGTTTAAAAATCTAACTAATTTATGTTTTCTTTAATTTTTGTTACAAAATCTATAAAATCTATATTTTTGTTAAAGTGGATATTTTTGGGTGTTTGAAAAATATTTTATAGAAATACCTCTATTTAGTAATAATATCTCAATTAGAATACAAATAGTTTGGTCCCAAGTCTATTCCTAAATAGAGATTTTACTGTAGTTCATTTGTTAGTAGCTTGGAGGAGTAAAAGCATGACTCTTGCTTTCCATTTGGTTGTATTTACATTAATTGCTACGTTATCTGTCTGATTAATTGGTTTACTCGTTGTATTTGCTTCTCCTGATGGTTTATCAAGTAAAAATAATATTTTATTTTTCGATACATCATTAAGGATTAGATTCCAATTACTCGTTGTATTTACTTCTCCCGATGGTTGGTCAAGTAACAAAAATATTTTATTTTTCGATACATCATTAACGATTATATTAGTATTTCTGGTAGGTATCGTTTTTATTCTCATTCAGCTCCTCGCAAATAAGAAAATAATCAACTTTTATATATTAAAAATTATCTTATAATTTAAAACACAACCTTTCGTACAAATTGTCTACTATGAGTAACTAAAAAAGAAGTTCTAAAAAACCTTGCGAATTAACTTGGATTACAGGTGTGGTTATAGTTGTATTGATAGTATTTTTTGTGTGTAGCTGGTTGCAATTATATTATATCTCTACTGGGAGATTAATTGAATTTTTGATTATTGTACTAGGAGTCGATTTTCATTCTGGTTACTAAATCTTTTTTTTTGTTACAAAAACATTGCTATACTCATAAAAATATTACAAACTAGTTATTACATAACATTACGTAATTCATGTGTAAGTTAGTTATTGGCGATGTGACACATGATATTGCTATAAAAATCAGAAAAGGGAAAAAATTGAGAAGGGAAAAAAATTAGGGCACGCTTCTGGTACGATTCTTGTTGCAGTTCATCTTAGCCACGAATATCTGGTTCATTTCTTCTTCGCCGACGACAATACACATGATATTACACATGTCAAAATGTGTCACATCACCAATAACTAACTCACACATCAAATTTTTTGGATCACGTGATAATGCACGATTCAACTCTTTCGTCAATTTTTTTGGGCAGAATGTTAAGTAATGATTGGTTTGTAACATTTTTTGATTATATTAATGTCTTTGTAATAAAAAAATATTCAGTAACTAAAATAAAAATCAACCTCTAGTATGCTAACCAAAACATCAATGAACCCTCTGCATAACAGGATCCCACCCGCCATATATTCAAGTACTCCACATGACAGCTATTAAACGTTAGTTTATTCAACACTTTCGTCAATTTTTTGGACAAAATGTTAAGTAATGACTAGTTTGTAATATTTTTTTGAATATAGTAATATTTTTATAACAAAAAATATCATGTAATCAGAATAAAAATCGACCATTAATATAATAACCAAAACATCAATTAACCCCTCAACTGGGCTTTTATAATTTTGTTAAAATTGTAATAGTTTATTAAATTCCAATACACCTAAAATTAAGAAAGATGCTAACAATGAGAAGAGTAAGAGAGAGTATATCGAAGCCCATTTGATACGTGGTTTTGTTGGATATAAACTCAACCTTTTGATCATAACGAATTAAGTTACTAATAGTATTTTTATTTCTGACTTTTTGAATGAGTTTGTGGTGGACTAAATTGACTCAAGAAGATAATATTAAAATTTATTCCGGATTCGAGATTTGAGCCGAATTAATTAAAATATATCTCTTTTATTAATTAAAATATGAAAATATTTTCCATTTTTTCGATCGAGAAATTAACATTTTATCTTTAGATGTATGCTTTTTTAAAATGGGAGAATATTATTTGCTTCATGTCAAAAACATGATGTAATCCAAGAAGTGCATATATATTTTTTTCACTTAATTGGCTAATCTAATCTACAAAGAGTATAATTATGTATTTTTTTGGATCGGTCGGTTAAGGAGAATACTAAATTTTATAATTTTTTATTATATTGGTTATAAAAAATATTACATTGATAAAAGTTCTATAACTTTTTGTTGTATTGGTAAATGCAACATTTTCTATAACCAACTTACTAGGGCAAACGAATTCATGTTTTTTGGTTGGTTTTTATCTCTTTCAATGGCTTCTTTTTGATGTCGATTTAATTTTATTTTTCCTAGCTAGGTCTCATTTACTAGACAAAGAATCAGACACTACAAAATAGAGAAGCATGCCATATTTTGTAAGAGAGAATAAAGAATTTCAATTCAGAAAACCCAGGAATGGAGCTGATCAACATTCAAAACTAATGTAATGTTCAATGCTTTCAAAACTAAGAATTTCAATGCCAAAGTGCATGAAGGACCACAAAATCAAAGTAAGTGGGCAACAAAATCAATCTAATGTAATGCAATGTAATGTAATGTAATGTAATGTTCAATGCTTTTCTGGAGTATAAGCTAGTTTTGAAAAAGGACCACAAAATCAAAGTAAGTGGACCACAAAATGCTTTTGGAGTATAGTGTAATGTTCAATGCTTTTATGGAGTATAATCTAGTTTTGAAAAAGCATTGTTGGTTTTGTGGTCCTTCATGCACTTTGCTCCTTCAAAACTAGCAATGGAGCTTTGCTGGTTTTGTGGTCTTTTCAAAAAAGCATTGAAATTCTTTTCAAAACTAGCAATGGAGTATAATGTAATGTTCAATGCTTTTCTCACCAGCCAAAGTGCATGAAGGACCACAAAATCAAAGTAAGTGGGCAACAAAATCAATCTAATGTAATGTAATGTAATGTTCAATGCTTTTCTGGAGTATAAGCTATTTTTGAAAAAGGACCACAAAATCAAAGTAAGTGGACCACAAAATGCTTTGTTAGTATAATGTAATGTTCAATGCTTTTCTGGAGTATAAGCTAGTTTTGAAAAAGCATTGATGGTTTTGTGGTCCTTCATGCACTTTGCTCCTTCAAAACTAGCAATGGAGCATTGCTGGTTTTGTGGTCTTTTCAAAAAAGCGTTGAAATTCTTTTCAAAACTAGCATTGGAGTATAATGTAATGTTTAATGCTTTTCTCACCAGCCAAAGTGCATGAAGGACCACAAAATCAAAGTAAGTGGGCAACAAAATAAATCTATTCTCTCTTCAACATGACTTGGATGCGCATTTTTGTCCAAGACATGCATATATGGGCACAAGGCTTTAGCTCAGAACTTAAAAAAAAATCCATTTTTTCTTTGACAATGAAACAAAAGCAAAAAGTTTTAAAATTAAGATTTCTGCGGTAAAAAAAAATACTTCATTTAATTCAAAGTATTATAAGATTACTTGACTTGGTATATTTTGGAATAGAGGTAGCAGTACTGATTGTAATATATACACAAGGAAAGTTTTCATAAAGGCATAAAAAATCAAGACAAGAAACTATTTAAATGAACTTGAAAGGGAATGGATCCAATATGGCAGCTAGAGGCACCTTCATTATTATCTGTAATGTAAAATAAAATCCAAAAATGACCCTCAAAAAAAGAAAAGAAAAAGAGAGATGTAGACATCTAGTAGTAGTTTTTTTGTTAAAGAGTCCAAAAGTACTTAGTCCACATCAAACACAATATGGCCCATTTCACTCACCCTATTCTAAAAGCTATAAACTTTCATTTCAAACAAGGTGGCAGAATGAGGAGAGGAGGTGGGGTTTGGGTTTGGGTGTCCTTTGGCACTAATTGAATTGTCCACTTCTGGAGTCCCTCCTAATTGCATCCATGTGACATTCAAAATCTATTTGCTAGTTTGAAAACAACAGCTGAATCCCTTTACAAATTCTAGTTCTTGAAATTTGTGGCTCTTTCAAATTCAATTCCCTTTAGTCACTTATAATAATTCTTGATGCTCTTGACCTATGTTACATAAAAATTTAATTTACTTTGCCCTAAACTACTTGTGTTTGACACTCAATATTCAGAGAAGGATATATATTAGTACTAAACACTTCATTGTAATGCTAAAAATTGACAAATTAAATTGAGAAGTACCCGCGTTGGACTCTTCAAAATACTTCTACCAGACACTCCATCAAATCTGTGTAACGTAGCTCTTAACTTACCAGCAGCTAGCTAGCAAGAAACTTGGAAATATCTAAAAGCTGGATCTTAGTTTACCCAAACAGATACTCATATGCTCTCAGTGCAACCCTACTGCTTAAAGGAAAATACATTAATTCAATTCTACTCAAGTTGATTAGAGAAAAAAGGAAAAATAGCAGTATAAAAACATGGATGTCCTAATTTAAATCAATTAATTTTATCAGCTACAAGAAAATGTTGCCAGTATTGAGGAATTGTGGCCCAACCCATAAAATTTTCAGATAAAGTAACAGTAACAGCAAAATTCAAGGGTTGGTGGAAGGTTGAATTTTCAATGGGCAGGGCAATTATTGGAGAGAGGACCGGTTGTTGACCAACAATAGGATGAATGTATACCACCTCTTATAAATAAGCTGCATAAGTGTTCATTAATTACACAATTAAAAATGGGGCAGTCATCAGTACTACAAAATAGAGAAGCATGCCATATTTTGTAAGAGAGAAGAAAGAATTTCAATTCAGAAAAACCAGCAATGGAGCTGATCAACATTCAAAACTAGCTTATGTATAATGTAATGTTCAATGCTTTTCTCACCAGCCAAAGTGCATGAAGGACCACAAAATCAAAGTAAGTGGGCAACAAAATCAATCTAATGTAATGTAATGTAATGTTCAATGCTTTTCTGGAGTATAAGCTAGTTTTGAAAAAGGACCATAAAATCAAAGTAAGTGGACCACAAAATGCAAAATGCTTTTGGAGTATAAGGTAATGTTCAATGCTTTTCTGGAGCATAAGCTAGTTTTGAAAAAGCATTGCTGGTTTTGTGGTCCTTCATGCACTTTGCTCCTTCAAAACTAGCAATGGAACATTGCTGGTTTTGTAGTCTTTTCAAAAAAGCATTGAAATTCTTTTCAAAACTAGCAATGGAGTATAATGTAATGTTCAATGCTTTTCTCACCAGCCAAAGTGCATGAAGGACCACAAAATCAAAGTAAGTGGGCAACAAAATCAATCTAATGTAATGTAATGTAATGTTCAATGCTTTTCTGGAGTATAAGCTAGTTTTGAAAAAGGTCCACAAAATCAAAGTAAGTGGACCACAAAATGCTTTTGGAGTATAATGTAATGTTCAATGCTTTTCTTGAGTATAAGCTAGTTTTGAAAAAGCATTGCTGGTTTTGTGGTCCTTCAGTCACTTTGCTCCTTCAAAACTAGCAATGGAGCATTGCTGGTTTTGTGGTCTTTTCAAAAAAGCATTGAAATTCTTTTCAAAACTAGCAATGGAGTATAATGTAATGTTCAATGCTTTTCTCACCAGCCAAAGTGCATGAAGGACCACAAAATCAAAGTAAGTGGGCAACAAAATCAATCTATTCTCTCTTTAACATGACTTGGATGCGCATTTTTGTCCAATACATGCATATATGGGCACAAGGATTTAGCTCAGAACTTTAAAAAAATTCATTTTTTCTTTGGCAATGAAACAAAAGCAAAAAGTTTTAAAATCAAGATTTCCGCGGTAAAAAAAAATACTTCATTTAATTCAAAGTATTATAAGATTACTTGACTTGGTATATTTTGGAATAGAGGTAGTAGTACTGATTGTAATATATACACAAGGAAAGTTTTCATAAAGGCATAAAAAATCAAGACAAGAAACTATTTAAATGAACTTGAAAGGGAATGGATCCAATATGACAGCTAGAGGCACCTTCATTATTATCTGTAATATAAAATAAAATCCAAAAATGACCCTCAAAAAAAGAAAAGAAAAAGTGAGATGTAGACATCTAGTAGTAGTTTTTTTGTTAAAGAGTCCAAAAGTACTTAGTCCAGATCAAACACAATATGGCCCATTTCACTCACCCTATTTTGAAAGCTTTAAACTTTCATTTCAAACAAGGTGGCAGAATGAGGAGAGGAGGTGGGGTTTTGGTTTGGGTGTCCTTTGGCACTAATTGAATTGTCCACTTCTGGAGTCCCTCCCAATTGCATCCATGTGACATTCAAAATCCATTTGCTAGTTTGAAAACAACAGGTGAATCCCTTTACAAATTCTAGTTCTTGAAATTTGTGGCTCTTTCAAATTCAATTCCCTTTAGTCACTTATAATAATTCTTGATGCTCTTGACCTATGTTACATAAAAATTTAATTTACTTTGCCCTAAACTACTTGTGTTTGACACTCAATATTCAGAGAAGGATATATATTAGTACTAAACACTTCATTGTAATGCTAAAAATTGACAAATTAAATTGAGAAGTACCCGCGTTGGACTCTTCAAAATACTTCTACCAGACACTCCATCAAATCTGTGTAACGTAGCTCTTAACTTACCAGCAGCTAGCTAGCAAGAAACTTGGAAATATCTAAAAGATGGATCTTAGTTTACCCAAACAGACACTCACATGCTCTTAGTGCAACCTTACTGCTTAGAGGAAAATACATTAATTCAATTCTACTCAAGTTGATTAGAGAAAAAAGGAAAAATAGCAGTATAAAAACATGGATGTCCCAATTTAAATCACTTAATTTTATCAGCTACAAGAAAATGTTGCCAGTATTGAGGAATTGTGGTCCAACCCATAACAATTTCAGATAAAGTAATAGTAACAGCAAAATTCAAGGGTTAGTGGAAGGTTGAATTTACAATGGGCCGGGAAATTAATTGAGAGAGGACCGATTGTTGACCAACAATAGGATGCATGTATACCACCTCCTATAAATAAGCTGCATAAGTGTTAATTAATTACACAATTAAAAATGGGGCAGTCATCAGTACTACTACTTACTCCAATCCACCTCCTAATCATCTTCTTACAACTTCATCATTTTGTCATCTCCTTTTCCTCTGCTCGTGATAATCATTTGTGTCCCGATAAATAAATGCTTGCTTTGTTTCAATTTAAGCAAAGGCTGAGCATAAATAGTTCTGCTACTTCGGGTTGTGGTGAGTATGGTAATACTTCTCCTTATCCAAAGACAAATCAGTGGAAAATGAGTTCTGATTGTTGCAAATGGTACGGGGTTGCATGTAATCCGTTGACGGGGGATGTAATCGGGCTCGACCTCAGTTGCAGCCAGCTAGTGGGAGTCCTTCATTCCAACAGTAGCCTCTTCCAGCTTCCTTAACTCCAGAGGCTCAACCTTGCTTACAATGATTTTAGTGGATCCATGATACCGCGTGAATTCGGCCGATTTGCAACTAGTTTGACACATCTCAACCTCTCTCACTCGAATTTTTCAGGCCCACTTCCCTCGAAAATATCGCATCTCTCCAAACTAGTTTCACTCGATCTCTCTCACAATCGCTATCGCTATCGCAATCTCATTCTCAATGATAGTAATACCGAATTTCAGCTCAAGTTTCTCTTCCATAATCTTACCCAATTGAGACACCTTTCTCTTGCTTATGTTCCCATAAATTCAGTTTTACCCAGTAATCTTTCTTCATCTTCTTCTCTCACAATTCTCGATCTTTCTTACACTCGATTGTGCGGGGAATTGCCGCATGAAATCTTCATTCTTTCGAACATGAAAACATTAAGGTTATGTGGAAACAGTAATGTCAACGGTATTTTACCACAATCCAACTTGAGCGCTAGTAATGGTTCATGTATTACTAGTCTGCGAGAGTTGGATCTTTTATTCACAATGTTATCAGAAGTACCAGATGTAGTCGGCTCTCTCAAGTCTTTGAAATCATTGAATCTCGCTTTCTGTGATTTGTCAGGTTCCATTCCTAAATTCATTTCAAATCTTACGCATCTAACTGAGCTAGATCTATCTATAAACCATCTACAAGGTCAAATTCTCAATGGTTTCGCAAACCTCGTACACTTGAGATATCTCTCACTCAGAGGTAACAAGTTGACTACTGGTCCCTTTCCCTCTTGGGTTGCCAATCTGAGATAACTTATTTTTTTGGACTTATCAGAAAGCTCCCTAATGGGGCCCCTGCTGTCCATCATCACTGGCCTTCAAAAACTAATCCGTCTCAGTTTATTTGGCAACTCGCTCAATGGGACAATACCGTCTTGGATATTTGATCTTCCGTTGTTGGAGTATTTAGATCTTGATTTTAATTAACTCAAGTGTCAACTGAGTGAGTTTCAATTCAAGTCCAACTCACTTGTAGACATTCGTTTAAATGATAATGAACTAAGTGGTTTCGTTCCACAATCAATTTTTCAACAGGTGGACCTGCGTTCTTTGTATCTTGGTTGGAAAAAGTTGAGCGGCAACATAGAGATTGAAATGTTTTCGAGCCTAAAAAAACTTGAGTGGTTGTCACTTTCATACAATAACAACCTATCAGTGAGGTTGAGCACCACTAACAATACTACCTTCCCCAACCTCAGAACCCTTGAACTGTCTTCTCTCAAGATAAAGGAATTTCCATATTTCTTGAGAGCCATGGAGAACCTAGTCTGGCTAGACCTATCTAACAACCAAATTCATGGCCGAGTTCCTGAGTGGGTTCCGTCCAAGTGGAGGGATTCATTAAGGTATCTTAATCTTAGTTCGAATTTTCTTGAGAAATCAATATTCTTGTGGATATGCAATTCTAGCAGCCTTGAATTTCTTTACATGTCGAGCAACAACTTTAGTGGTGTACTTTCGCATTGTCTTGGGAATCTCAGTGATAGCCTCTCAATCTTAGATCTATCTATGAATCACTTTCACGGTACCATTCCATCAACTTTAGCAAGCTTGAATAAATTGAATTCTCTCAATTTGCAGGGCAATCGATTCGAAGGAATGGTGCCTAACTTGGGAAATTGTACGTACTTAGAGAGTATTGATCTCGGAAGCAACAAATTAAAAGATACATTTCCCCTATGGTTGGAAACTCTTTCGCAGTTTCAGTTTCTTATCTTGAGATTCAATGAATTTCATGGTCCAATTTTTATATCCAACATTTCCAAGACTAAATATCATTTTCCCAATCGCGTGTCATGGATCTATCAAATAATGAATTCAGTGGAAAGATCCCTAATATGTTTGGAACTTTTCAATTCCTTGAGGATGTAGACCTGCATAAGAATAACTTTCGCGGGACAATTCCCTCCACATTTGCAAAGGGAAACCCCTTGAGGAGTCTTAATTTGCACGACAATCATTTAAGAGGAGGTGTCCCAAGTTCGTTGGCAAATTGTAGTCGGGTAGAAGTTCTTGATCTTGGGAAAAACCAGATAAATGATACATTCCCAAACTGGTTGGGAACTCTTCCGAAGCTGCATGTTCTTGTCTTGAGCTTTAATAGATTCCACGGTCCAATAAACACCACCTCCATGACTAAAAATCCTTTTCCCAAGCTGCAAATCATTGATCTTTCTTGCAATGAGTTTTATGGCCTTCTACCAGAATTATTTTTCAAAAATTTCATAGCAATGAAATATGCTGATGAAAATACAAAAAAAGCGGAATATTTGGGGAATGGTTATTATTACCAGAATTCAGTGATATTAGTGATGAAAGGAGTGATCATTGAGCTCGAGAGAATTCTAACTACCCTCACAACTATCGATCTGTCTAGCAACAAATTAAAAGGTGAGATTCCATATATAATCAGAAATCTCAAATTCCTCTGACAGCTAAATTTATCCCATAACAGCCTTGTTGGTCGCATTCCTTCACTTTTGGGAAATCTATCGGTGCTCGAATCGCTAGACCTCAATTCCAACCAACTCGTAGGAGAGATTCCTCAAGAGCTGGCTAATCTAAATTTTCTTGAAAAACTAAATCTCTCCTACAATCATCTCAGAGGTCGTATTCCTTCAGGATCACAATTTCAAACTTTTTTGAATGATTCGTATTACAGGAATTTAGCATTATGTGAATTTCCATTGAGTGAGTGTGAAAAAGGTGAAATACCTCCAGTTGTGCAAGAAAAAAATGATTCAGATTTCATGGATGGTTTTACTTGGAAAGCAGTATTGATGGGGTATGGATGTGGAACTGTCTTGGGATTTATTATTGGATATATAATATTTTTGGTAGGGAAACCAAAATGGTTTACGGGAATTGTCGAAAAAGAACTTGGTAGGCTACAGAGTAGAAGAGGATACAGATTCAAACAGGTGCGGAACTAGCCCGTTAATAAAAATTTATAAGAAAATAAAAAAAAGACAGAATGCGAGGGATATTGCAAATAATTGTATGAGCTATCATATAAAATGGATATTATTTTATGTAATTTAATACACTTCCTCGATCTTATATTATATATAAAATGATATTTTATTTATAATTTTTTAAAACACTGTTATTATAAGAGACACTTCTCGTGTCCTCTAAAATAAATTATAAAACTAAATAATATTGTTACAATATTATTTATAATAACATTTTTCAAGATTTCATTGTTTAAAACTATCGTGATGATAGTCTCATTTCAATAGCGACAAAAATATCATGTTCAATGTAAGTTACTAAACAATATAAAAGAGTGGAGTGTTGGTATTAGTAAAAATTTGAGACATTTAACAGTCTTTTAGTCTGAATTTTTTATTTTCACTAAACATTTTATAAAATTAAAATCAAATTAAAAATTAACTCCCAAAAATTCAGTGGGGTCAATTGACCCCACTACCCTGAGATGGATCCGCCCATGGATTCAAACGCTATGGAAGAAGAAATTAGTCACATCTGATCCAAGGTAAGTGATACGTATCAATATTTTCTTCTTCTGTATTTTGTAATTTCAAATACGTTTATTGGATATACGCTTTCTTTGTGAATTTTTAATGATCTCCTAGGTTGGCACTAGAAATTGTTATATGTTTTAGGCTAAACTAGATACAAACCCGCGCGTTGCGGCGGTATTATTTAATTTTTTAATAATAAATATGTACATACAATTAATAAATTAAAATATAATAAGAATATGGTAGATTGTTATCCAGATTAATCAACATGTCCTCAGCAAGCCATAAAAGAATGACACACAAATCAGATTATGATAAATCTATAGACCAACAATTGGTGATGGATAATTCCTCCTTATAACTTGTATATCTCTCTCTTGCAGATTGAAAAGGCTATAAGAAACCTTGCAGTGGATAACAACAATTATCTCATAACTCATTGTTTTTTCAACCATGTATGACATTCAAATAATATACGATCCAACATAGCTCGAACTATATCCAATTCTTGTCTTCATCTAAGAATTGACCATCAATTTATCATAATCATTTGAATGTCGAAAAGTTACTGGGGATCACAATAACTCAACAAGCCCAACCAGATGAACCATTACAACTCTAAAGTATGTATATGATGCAGGGTAAACTAACAGGAGATATATGCCATCATGGAGTCTTGAGACAATTGAAAAATAGATACAACAAAATAGTACGACAAGATCAACATATAACATTAAGAATATGATCCACTAAAAATAATGAAATTTTTTAGCACGTGTTCAAGGTTCTACATAAAACTATTAAAGAAATTTCATTAATTTCACCCAAAAGAACATTTCATTAGATAAGTAGATTGTATGATTAATAACTAACTTTGATGAATCAGAACTTCAGTATCTTAGTATAAAAGAAATCACCAGCTAAGCCAGATGAAGAATTCAAATTCTATAAATAAAATATAAGAATTTTTTTTATATAAAAAAACACTGTACCAAGGTAAAAATGTCTGAAATTAATAGGTCCAAGCCCAAGAACGTGCCTACGAAAATCACATTGTAAAGTTTGTAAGAATGAGGAATATGAGCAAGTATTGCAAGTTTGTTTCACTTTCATCTCTGATGGACCATTGCAGAAAGCATGGATCCAACCATCTGGAAGAGCCACAGGTATAGACATTATTTTCTTGACATAATCAATTTTTTTTCCATCTTTATTCTTGACCACTTCAGAACTGGTATTTTGAAATATAGCCTGCAAGAGAATGGTTGATACATCTGCTGCTATTTCTAAATGAAAGATATATCTACATTCACTTCCTTTCATCTCTTTAGCTTTTCCAAATATCCATATCTTATCAACAACCATATGATTAGTTGCAGTTTGCATCGAACTGAAGCATCTTTAGCTGTCATTCATCTCAACAGCTGAAACCAGCAAACATAATGCACAACAAATTCTTAAAATTAACTAAAGCAAGAAGTGTTGCTCAAATGAATTGTGTCCTTGAAAAGGGAACTTTACACTCTACAATGGGCAAAACCTAGTCATGATACTCGAAGAGGTCCCTTTAATCTAAACAAAAGAACACAGCGATTATATTGAGCCGAGGAACAGTTGGCCGCCTCATAGATTGATAAGTAGAGAAATCAATATTTGAAGATGCACAAAATAAAAAAATAATAGCTCTAAAGCAACATAGTCTCTGGATTCTCAATGTAGCCCTTGAATGCTTTCAACCATTATGCACCAATAGCTCCTACAAACAGTACCAAATTTATTATATCAAATAACATGTTAAATGGCTTTGGACATTCATTATCTGAAAGCATTCGTCAGAGGAACCTACCATCAATAACACGATGGTCACAGCTCAGTGTTACAGACACGATGGAAGCAATCTTGAATTGATCAGGATCCAAACCAGGTATAATCCTCTTCTCAGCTGCTCAACAACAATTTATTATGAAATGATTTATTAAGGTATGATACTAAGAATTCATGTTAAAGATCAAGGAACTGCACTAATAACTTAAATATAATTAGTCATATAGTCAACTCCTCAAATATAATTTAATATTCTATTCCACAATTTTTTTTTATTAAATAGTACTTCTTCTAAAATAAGTAGTTAGTTGCCAAACAGGCTCTGACAAAAGGAGCTGGCCAAATTTACTTGTTTTTCCTTTATTTTTCCGACTTTATGCTTTGCATGTACGGGTGGTGCTCACTTTTTTTTCCCTGACACTTGTATGTTTATGGATTTCTAAAGATACCAAGTTTCTATTTCCTAAATTAAAAGTACAATTTAATTTTTGAGATTCAAATTTAAATAATATGATATATTAAATTTTTAAAAAAATTATTTTATTTTAATTGATATAGTAATTACTTCGTCCCCAAAAGAATTACTAACGATACGTTTGGATTGAAGGAATGGAATGGAGATTAGAATGATTCATTTTATTCTAGAGTATGCAATTGCTTCTGTAAAAGTAAAGGAGGATACAACGATAGCAAGGCATAACTCCTCACCATAGAAATCCTCGTCAATGTAGCAACCATGGCTCCTAAAATCATTAACAATCATTTTGAAACTGAAAAATGAAAACTTTTTCAAATTTAGATAATAACCTAAAGTCGACAACACACTCACAATGGTCTTGATGGTGTTGTCATAATAAGGCTTCCAACCAATACTCATGAACATATTGTAAACGCCATGGGTTGATAATCCAGCCCAACCAAAGTAGACACCCGAGGGGTGTTCTGAAAGGATGGTTGAGTAGCTTTCTGTGGATAAATTAGCTGAAAGAGCAAATACAATCAGTAAAAACTGAACTTATATAATTAATACTTTTAGATAATTTATAATAATCATAAATTTAAATGACTCGTATCTATTTGTGGTTTAAAAATAATTTTTGAATTATACTTCTAACCTTAATAATTTAGATATTATTTATCCGAGTTAAATATAATTTTCAAAATCAAAATCAAAACAATTGTATTTATGAGATAATAACTTTCACTTTTTTAATTTTATTCAATCTTTTCATAAATCACATTAATTTGAAAATATTATTATAAGAATATTTGAAATACCAGCTCTTTTCACTCAATATAATACCAGCTATTGTAAACCGTTTATGCAAAATTTGATCACTTGGTACTAATTCTTTGAAAGAGTAGATTTTTACTTGAGAGAGAGAGAGAGAGGATGGCGAGGAGGCGATTTCTGCTCCTGTTGAAGTCGTTTGACGTGTATCCAGCCGCCGGCAAATCAAGCGGTCCCTGTCGCATCACAACCCCTTCTAAGGTAAGGTACACTTTAAAATGAAAATTAGTGATTCCATGAATTTGATATATCAATGTTAGTAATCTGAGCTAGGATGCCTTGTAATACTCTAAATTCAGTTCAAACTTTTGCAGGTGATTGATTAAATTAATTGACATTTCTATTTAGTTGCATTTTAGCCAAGTGTATTACCTGTTTGATAATGTTTGTTTGCAAAAATATGTTTGGGATTGAATTATTTATTTTAATTTAACACTACTTCACTATTTTATCCCATGGGACAATAGTCTTATATGAACTATTTTTTTGTCATTTTTAAAATTATTTATGAGGGATTATATAATCCGATGATGAATATGGGATTAATAGTATGATGGACTCCACGGCACGCTTGTGTGAGGTGGTCGTCGCCTAGATCATTTTTATCACAGTTGATAGAGTGGAACTCTCTCGATACCTCAACTCAATGTCTATATTGATTATTTATATAATAATTGTCTTGGGATTTATTATTGGATATATAATGTTTTTGGTAGGGAAACCAAAATGGTTTACGGGAATTGTCGAAAGAGAACATAGGGCCAAAGTGCCACATCCTAATTTATGATTTGATAGTAAAATACCAATACGAATAGTTCCAAAGCCCTTGATTAAAGAGGGTTTGTTGGAAAAATAATTTGGACCAGTGGCCGTAAGTAGGTGGCATCTATCCTTTTCATTCCCTCCTTTGCTATTTCTTTTTTGGCGGGACTTTTCTATTTTACCCTTTAAACTCTTTTTTTTATTATCATCTTTTACCCTTTTTTCTCGTATTATCTCTCATCTCCTATTTTTTTAGCATTTCATTTTCACTCTTTTTAACACACACACTGACACACACGTAGTGTGTGCAATGTAAACTAGTTAATAAATAATACTACCTCCGTCCCACAATAAGTGTTTTTTTAGGCTTAATATTTTTTTTCAAAATAAGTGATGTGTTAGAACTCCAATACAATTTTTATAATATTTTTCCATATATGCCCTTATGCAACCAATGGTATTTATTAGTTTATTATCATCTTTTACCCTTTTTTCTCGTATTATCTCTCATCTCCTATTTTTTTAGCATTTCATTTCCAGTCTTTTTAACACACACACACTGTACGATAACTTTTATTTTATTTTAAATTCTAAGTAATTTATGGAGGAGTATTAAATGGATTGTAGCCGCAAATGTACATAAGATCAATATTAACTTTTAAAAAGTTAATTTGTGATATTTTTAATTTAAATATGATTCATTTAATTTTTGAAAATAATAAAATTTATAATTAATAGTACTTTTATAATATTTATAATTATATGGACATAAATTAAATAAATTTATATCAATTTTAAATTTGAATACGTTTGAAATTAATTTTAAAAAAATAAGTCCATATTTATTTTATAATTTAAAAATGAAATAGTAAAAAAGTCATGTGACAATAATGGCAAGATGTGTATGATTGATGAGTTGTCCACTTGAATGAAGTTGTGAAATGTCATTTTACATATAGAGAGAAGGAGGAGTAAATCTTATATAGAGCTTAAAATAGAGAGTTAAATAAGGATAAGTAAACTGTTAGATAATAATTTGTTGATATATTCTTAAAAGTTGGGGATAGAGAATTTATTGAGAAAACTAATATGAATGCTCTAAGAAACAAATACTTCTCTAAAACGACATTTAAAAAAGGACGAATGGAGTACTTCAAATATAAGAATTTAATTCCAAAAATAACAATTAGGTTAAATATTCATGACAAGTTTAGGGGCAATTTTTCATTAATTTTTTTTTCAGTTTTTTGTAATGTACTCCCATATTTTCAAAATTAAAGATATATTTTTAAAATAACGATTTTTAAAAATAATTTATGTTCTCAAATGTATCCTCACTATTAGTAAGAAATTAATAGTGGTACTCTAATAGTGTTTTTCTAGAAAATATAGTTAAAAACAAAGTAATAAAAAAATAGATTATCATGTCACTGTAGTCATAAAGTGAATACATATATCTCTTTTATTAATTAAAATATGAAAATATTTTCCATTTTTTCGAACGGAGGAAGTTAACATTTTATCTTTAGATGTATGCTTTTTAAAATGGGAGAATATTATTTGCTTCATGTCAAAAACATGATGTAATCCAAGAAGTGCATATATATTTTTTTCACTTAATTGGCTAATCTAATCTACAAAGAGTATAATTCTGTATTTTTTTGGATCGGTCGGTTAAGGAGAATAGTAAATTTTATAATTTTTTATTATATTGGTTATAAAAAATATTACATTGATAAAAGTTCTATAACTTTTTGTTGTATTGGTTAATGCAACATTTTCTATAACCAACTTACTAGGGCAAACGAATTCATGTTTTTTGGTTGGTTTTTATCTCTTTCAATGGCTTCTTTTTGATGTCGGTTTTATTTTATTTTTCCTAGCTAGGTCTCATTTATTAGACAAAGAATCAGACACTACAAAATAGAGAAGCATGCCATATTTTGTAAGAGAGAAGAAAGAATTTCAATTCAGAAAAACCAGCAATGGAGCTGATCAACATTCAAAACTAGCTTATGTATAATGTAATGTTCAATGCTTTTCTCACCATCCAAAGTGCGTGAAGGACCACAAAATCAAAGTAAGTGGGCAATAAAATCAATCTAATGTAATGTAATGTTCAATGCCTTTCTAGAGTATATGCTAGTTTTGTAAAAGGACCACAAAATCAAAGTAAGTGGACCACAAAATGCTTTTGGAGTATAATGTATTGTTCAATGCTTTTCTATAGTATAAGCTAGTTTTGAAAAAGCATTGCTGGTTTTGTGGTCCTTCATGCACTTTGCTCCTTCAAAACTAGCAATGGAGCATTGCTGGTTTTGTGGTCTTTTCAAAAAAGCATTGAAATTCTTTTCAAAACTAGCAATGGAGTATAATGTAATGTTCAATGCTTTTCTCACCAGCCAAAGTGCATGAAGGACCACAAAATCAAAGTAAGTGGGCAACAAAATCAATCTATTCTCTCTTCAACATGACTTGGATGCGCATTTTCGTCCAAGACATGCATATATGGGCACAAGGATTTAGCTCAGAACTTAAAAAAAAATCCATTTTTCTTTGACAATGAAACAAAAGCAAAAAGTTTTAAAATCAAGATTTCCGCGGTAAAAAAAAATACTTCATTTAATTCAAAGTATTATAAGATTACTTGAATTGGTATATTTTGGAATAGAGGTAGTAGTACTGATTGTAATATATACACAAGGAAAGTTTTCATAAAGGCATAAAAAATCAAGACAAGAAACTATTTAAATGAACTTGAAAGGGAATGGATCCAATATGACAGCTAGAGGCACCTTCATTATTATCTGTAATGTAAAATAAAATCCAAAAATGACCCTCAAAAAAAGAAAAGAAAAAGAGAGATGTAGACATCTAGTAGTAGTTTTTTTTAAAAGAGTCCAAAAGTACTTAGTCCAGATCAAACACAATATGGCCCATTTCACTCCTAATTGCATCCATGTGGCATTCAAAATCCATTTGCTAGTTTCAAAACAACGGGTGAATCCCTTTACAAATTCTAGTTCTTGAAATTTGAGGCTCTTTCAAATTCAATTCCCTTTAGTCATTTATAATAATTCTTGATGCTCTTGACCTATGTTAAATAAAAATTTAATTTACTTTGCCCTAAACTATTTGTGTTTGACACTCAATATTCAGAGAAGGATATATATTAGTACTAAACACTTCATTGTAATGCTAAAAATTGAGAAATTAAATTGAGAAGTACTCGAGTTGGACTCTTCAAAATACTTCTACCAGACACTCCATCAAATCTGTGTAACGTAGCTCTTAACTTACCAGCTGCTAGCTAGCAAGAAACTTGGAAATATCTAATAGTTGGATCTTAGTTTACTCAAACAGACACTCACATGCTCTCAGTGCAACCCTACTACTTAGAGGAAAATACATTAATTCAATTCTACTTAAGTTGATTAGAGAAAAAAGGAAAAATAGCAGTATAAAAACATGGATGTCCCAATTTAAATAACTTAATATTATCAGCTACAAGAAAATGTTGCCAGTATTGAGGAATTGTGGTCCAACCCATAAAATTTTCAGATAAAGTAACAGTAACAGCAAAATTCAAGGGTTGGTGGAAGGTTGAATTTTCAATGGACAGGGCAATTAATGGAGAGAGGACCGGTTGTTGACCAACAATAGGATGCATGTATACCACCTCCTATAAATAAGTTGCATAAGTGTTAATTAATTACACAATTAAAAATGGGGCAGTCATCAATACTACTACTTACTCCAATCCACCTCCTAATCATCTTCTTACAACTTCATCATTTTGTCATCTCCTTTTCCTCTGCTCGTGATAATCATTTGTGTCCCGATAAACAAATGCTTGCTTTGTTTCAATTTAAGCAATGTTCAATGCTTTTCTCACCAGCCAAAGTGCATGAAGGACCACAAAATCAAAGTAAGTGGGCAACAAAATCAATCTAATGTAATGTAATGTAATGTTCAATGCTTTTCTGGAGTATAAGCTAGTTTTGAAAAAGGACCACAAAATCAAAGTAAGTGGACCACAAAATGCTTTTGGAGTGGGGTTCGCATAACTTGTGCCGAACGCGTACATCCACTTAGTCTCTTTTATAGCCATCTGCCAAGAGGTGGACATCACTCCCGGGCTCGATTTATTCTTTGCCCTGTTCACCGTTGGTGGGACGAAAGAACCCGGTCTTCGGCAACTCAACAAACGCTCCAACTGCGCTATCCCAATCAAAACCCCTTCAAGCAACAAGGGGTGGCACGAACAGTGGTTTTTTGCCAAGGGAACCGACCTCCAGCTCCTTCCCTCTTGGGCCTACCCGATCGACCAAGCGGCCAAGGTTTCAAAGTTCCGAAAGGGTCGGGCCAACGCCTTCAGAACGTTCTACCAGCAATGGAAGAAGACCCAATGGAGTCTAGGGCTTCTGATGGACGAAGCCTGGTTGTACAAACACGGTTGTAAGTATCTTTCTGTTCATTTTATTATTATTTTTTATTCTCTTAAGCGTTTCACGCCTTAACCCATTTGTCCCCGTGCAGTGACCATTTTCAAGCCGGAGGGCGTTATTGACACCTTCATCCCCACCACCATCGCAATCGGGTTTATCCGACCCCCAGTAACTGACGACGCTCCTGAGGAGGATACGATCCCTATCAACGAGTTGTCTCTGGGGTCCATGTCGGGCCCTGAGCTCCCGACCACACAAAAAGGGGCGCTGAAGATGAGCCGCGCGGAGAAGACGACTTTGCTGAAAAAATCCAAGAAGCCCTCCAAGTCGACCATCAAAGCGACTACAATAGTCCCTCCGCTTTCACGGCTGAAGCCAATTCTACCACCGCCCCCTCCTCCGACCGAGGTGGTCGAGGATTCGGAGGATACCGAAGAGGTTCCTCTCGAACCCCGATCCAAGAGACCTCGATTATCGGAGGGTTCCGATCAGCCGACGGGATAGATGGTGGTCCCTGGTTCGGACCGTGCCCGCACTCCTTCTTCCGGGCCAAGCTCCTCCCAGGGATCGCCGACTACCTGTTGGCCCAAGAGCCCGTCTGAGGTTTTCCCTTTTACCCTCTTTGATCACTTCAAACTTCCTGGTGATGACGAATGATTTGAAGGGTATTCTTCTGATCAGTTCTTGGTTGCCTATGTTCAAGCCCAGACTCAGGTAATTCCCTTTGTCAATATGAGTACTGCTATTAACTTGGATTTTTACTTCTTTTACTGATGTATGTGTTCACTGCAGGCCAATGCTATACTCGCCCGAGTCATCACTCCCCTCGCCCGATCTACAAAGAAAGAAATTCAGCTGGGAACGGAGGTGGAGCTGCTCGGAGCTGATGTTCGGGGACTGCAGTCGGAACTAAAGAAGGAACAAGATTCTCATGCCCAGACCCGAAATAAAGTTACTCGAGCGGAGGGCCAGATCAAAGAGTTAGAGCAGAAGCACAGAACTCTTCTGACCGAGAGGGATCATCTGCTCAAGGAGGTCAAGGATCGGGAGAATGCTGTTGACGTCATTACGCATAAGTTCTCCGAGATGCATGACAAGATGATGTTCTTGATCAAGGAAAACAACACTTTAACGGCTACTGTCAACGCATTTCCTGAGAAGGTTGTCGAGGCCAGACAGCAGGCCATCACCGAATACGAAGAATCTGAAGCCTTGAATGATAAGGTCATAGCCCAATTTGGTGAGGGGTATGAGACTCATCGGGAGAAGGCAAAGGCAAAGCTGATGGTTGTTGGGCTCGATATCTCCGTCCTTGACTCTTCTGATGACGAGTCCGAAGCTGAAGATGATCCCCCTGCAGAGTAGATACTTAGGATTTGTAAATTTTTATTTTTTTTTGTACTTTACCCGAATCGTAGGCGATCGGGCTTGTAAAAATTTTCCAAGTGTAAATGAGATATACTTTTTGCCCATGAATGTTTATTGTCAGTCTTACTCCTGACTAATCTCGATCGGTTATGTCCACCCGAACTTTCTGATCGGATTGTCCTTAGAGTTTATCTGATCTTGAAGGGTCTAACAATTATACCCGGGACTTGTCTCGATCAGCGGTGTCTTTTCGAACCTCTTGATCGGGCAATGTTCGGGGAGTACCCTTTAAGAATTTACTGAACCCTCGGTCAGTTATGCTCGGGACTTATCTCGATCAGTGGTGTCTTTCTGAACCTCTTGATCGGATAGTGCCCGAGATCTGTATTTTAAGAACTTACTGAACCCTTGGTCCATTTTGCTTGGGTCTTATCTCGATCAGTGGTGTCTTTCTGAACCACTTGATTGGATGGTGCCCAAAGCGAGTCTGTTCGGGTAGTAATGGAATATATGAATATAAATAAAGTTAAACATTGATAGAAATAGGAACTTTTATTTATATCATTTGAATGAAGTCGGTTACATGGATAAAAGTAAGAATGACATAACTATTACTGGTAAAATTTCCTAAGTCTTCCAGCATGCCATGTATTCTTTACCTCTGAACCGTCCATTGCTCGAAGCCGGTATGTTTCTGGCTTTGGCACTCCTACCACCTCATAAGGCCCCTCCCAGTTAGGCATTAACTTACCGGTGTTCTGGGGGGTTGAAGCCTCCGACTCCCGAAGGACTAGATCTCCAACAGTAAACCTCCTGGACTTCACCTTCTGATTGTAGTGTCGGGCTGTCCGTTGCTGATAGATTGCCAACCTCATCATAGCCGAATCTCGAACTTCATCTAGCAGATCCAAATTCTTTCTCAGGCCTTCATCATTGTATAGCTCTTTGTACTGGCTGACGCGAAGGGTGGGGGATCCGATCTCGACAGGTATGAGAGCATCGGTCCAGAATGCCAGTCTGAATAGAGAGTCCCCAGTTGTAGTCCTTGGAGTAGTTCGATACGCCCACAAAATAGATAACAGCTCTTCGGGCCACCGACCTTTCAATTCATCCAATCTGCGCTTTATCCCATTGAGTAGTGTTCGATGGGTCACTTCCACTTGACCATTTGACTGAGGATGGGCCACCGAAGTCTTGCGATGTTGGATCCTTAACTCCTTCAAAAAGCCCTCGAATTTTGATCCCACGAACTGTCTGCCATTATCTGAGACTACTGCCATTGGGATACCGAACCGGTAGACTACTCCCTCTTTAAAAAGCTTCAAACACTCCTGCTCGATGATCTTTTGTAGTGGTTTGGCTTCGACCCACTTCGTCATGTAATCAATAGCTACGATCACAAAGCTAACTTGTCCCTTAGCTTTTGGTAGAGGACCCAGGATGTCAATGCCCCATACATCATAGGGGATTGGGGATAAGACCGAATAGAGCTCTTCGGGAGGTTGATACGGAATATTTCTATTCAGCTGGCACTTGGGGCACCTCCTAACGAATTCCTTTGCCTCAGTGTAGATAGTCGACCAGTAATACCCCTGCCTCAGAATCTTTTGTGCCAGTGACTTCGCCCCCATGTGTTCCCCACAAATCACTTCATGCACCTCCCGAAGTGTGTAGTCTGCTTCTGAGGGAGTCAAGCATTTGAGCAGTGGAGAACTGAAGGCCCTTCGGTATAGGTCTCCATCTATCAGGACGAAGTTCGAGCTTCGATGTTTGATTTTTCTGGCTAGGATTCGGTCCGAAGGGAGGGTCCCATCGGCCAAGTATGAGATATAAGGTGTGAGCCAACAATCGAGTTAGTCTAAAGCCAGGACTTCTATCTTCGAGACACTGGGTTTTTCCAGAACCTCTAGGTACACTGATCCATTGAAAGAGCTTGCTTCGGTAGTTGCCAACTTTTCCAGGGCATCTACTATTGTATTGTCTGACCAATCCACCCCCTGACAACTGTACGATATGAAGTACTTAAGCTTGTCCTTTACCTCGGCCAAATATTTCACCATCCTTGCCCCCCGAGTCTCGTAATCGCCTGAAAGCTGCTTAACCACCAGCTACGAATCACTGTAGATGATCAACCTCTGTACCTCTAAGCTTCGGGCCAATTGTATTCATGCCAAGATGGCCTTATACTCTGTTTTGTTGTTTGTGGCCTTGAAACCGAACAGAATAGCTTGCTACACCTTGAACCCCTCAGGACTTGTCAAGATGACCCCCGCTCCACTGACATCCGAAGTTGACAATCTATCCACGTATAAAATCCATGAGGTCTGACCTGGCTGTGCCCCGGCCACTATACTCACCTCAGGTTCGGTGAAAGAACACTCTACCACGAAATCTGCCAACGCCTGCCCTTTGATTGCCATTCGGGGATGATACTCTATAGCAAACTATGTTAACTCCATCGCCCATACAGCCAACCGACCTGATACCTCGGGTTTGTGCAAAATCTTCTTCAAAGGCTGATCCGTGTATACCACAATCACCCGACCTTGGAAATAGTGCCTGAGTTTTCTGTTAGCGATTATGAGTGCATAGGCAAACTTTTCCAGGCTCGGGTATCTCATCTATGTGTCCCGAAGAACATAGCTGACATAGTACACCGGGAACTGCTTTGCTCCCTTATCCGTCACCAGTGTCGCCCCTACTGCCATCGGTCTGGCAGCCAAATATAGGTACAAAGGTTCTGAGGGGGTCGATTTCATTAATAATGGTGTCGTGCCCAGGTACCTCTTGATCTCTTTGAACGCGTCTTCGCATTCCGAAGTCCACTGAAAACTCTTATCATTTTTCGGACCCTTTAGAGTGTCAAAAAAGGGTAGACATCTTTCAGCTGACCTTGACACGAATCTCTGAAGGGCAGCTATTCGGCCCGTTAACCTCTGAACATCTTTGTATGTCTTTGGAGATTTAATGTCTAAGATCGCCGAGATTTTTGCCGGATTGGCCTCAATTCCCCTCTTACTGACCCAGTATCCCAGAAATTTCCCTGAACCTAGTCCGAAGGTGCATTTGGTCGGGTTCAGTCTCAGTTTGTGTTGCCTTACCATTTCGAAGAAGTCTACTAAATCCTCCAGATGATCCCGGACTGACATGCTTTTGACGATCATTTCGTCCACGTACACTTCCATACTTCGCCCTAGCTGTTTCCTGAATACGAAGTTCATCATCCGTTGGTAGGTCGCCCCTGCGTTCAGCAGTCCGAAAGTCATCTTCCGATATGCGTATATAGCCCGATGTGTGATGAAGCTGGTCTTCGGGATATCTTCCTTGTGCATCGAGATTTGGTGATATCCCAAGAAAGCATCCATGAAGCTTAATAGTCCATACCCCGAAGTGGCATCAATTAGCTGGTCTATGTTGGGCAATGAATAGAAGTCTTTAGGGCATGCCTTATTCAAGTCCGTGTAGTCGATGCACATCCTCCACTTCCCATTCTGTTTCTGAACTAAGACCACATTTTCTAGCCATTCGAGAAAGTTGATCTCAAAGATGAACCCTGCCTCTAACAATTTAGTAACCTCTTCGTCTATAATCTTCTGCCTTTCTGGGGCGAAGATCCTTCTTTTCTGTATCACTGGCTTCCTCTTCGGATCAGTATGGATCCTATGTAATGCTATTGATTCGTTTACTCCGGGCATGTCGCTAGGTTCCCAAGCGAAGATGTCGGCGTACACTCGAAGTAATTCCACCAGACCCGTTCGTAGCTGTTCGGATAATCCCGCCCCGATTTTGATCAGTTTGTCTGGGTTCCCCGGTATCAACTCAACATCTTTTGTTTCCTCTGCCGGTAGAGCCATGGGTTCAGTACTGCCCTCAGTGAACGGTTCTATCTCGATGGTCATCGTCTGTTTCTGCTTGCTGACCCCGACCCCTGAGGAAATCAAGGTATTCCGATAACACCTTCGGGCGATATCGAGATCTCCTTTTACTTCCCTTATCCCGTCCAGTGTTGGAAACTTAATTTTGAAATGGGGTATAGACGTTACTGCCTGCAGTGCTGCTAAAGTAGGCCTTCCCAAGATGGCGTTGTAAGCCGAATCAACTTGTACAACAAAATTTTTTAATTGGTATGATTTTAATTGGTACGATTTGTGCGATTTTTGGTACAATTTTGTACACAAATTAAATCTTTGCTCAGCGCTATCATTTGACACCTATTTACAATAAAAAATTTAAGACACTAACATTAATCTAATTTATAATTGTTCATACTTCTATGCAAACTCTTCAAGTACTCAACGTATCTTGCGTGATAAAAGACTCAATCTTGATGCAATTTAGGGGTTCAAGATATTACAAATGATATTTCCTCCATTTTCAAATGAGCAATTCTGGGGCGACCGTGGGTAGCGATCGGCCTATTTTTTATTTTTATTTTTTTTAAATGTCTCCCAAATAATTTATAAGATTTATTGGAACTGAAATTTTTACAGAATAAAGTGATTTGGATGTCATTTAGATACATGTAAAAAATATGCCTGTGCAGACTGTACATGCATATTTTTTACATGTATCCAAATGACATCCAAATCACTTTATTCTGTAAAAATTCCAGTTCCAATAACTCTTATAAATTATTTGGGAGACATTTAAAAAATAAATAAAAATAGGTCGGTCGCTACCCACGGTCGCTACTCACGGTCCCCCTAGACTTTTTCTTTTCAAATATAAGATCGTGTACTTAAAATAAATTAAACTAAAAAATAATAAAAATTTATTTAATTTTAATCAATATAATTACGAATTGTTCTTTCATAATTTTTAGTACTAATCACTTTGGCACACATGATGCGTGTGTTTTAAATATTTTATTATAATATAAAAAATATTATCTTTTCAATAAAAAACAAAATATTTATAGACAAAGTTTAATTAAAATAATAAAGAGAGAATGAGAAGAAATATATTACGAAGAAATACATTCGAATGGCAGTTACTCCCTATAAAAAAGTGGAGAGAGAGAATGAATTATGATTATCCTTTAAATTAAGTAAAGAGTAACGCTAGGGAGATAAATTATATATAAAAACTGTGCACAAACAGTATAAAAAATGAGAGAAAATAGGAGTGAGGCCTACGATTATATATTTAACACATTTTCATTGATAGACAATACATGTCTTACTCTTTGTGTATAATTTGTGCAGGTAGTATTATTCTTAAATAATAATTATTATTTGAACTCCTAAAACGTTTGGGTAGATATTAAATTAATTAAAAATTATAAAAGTTGAACGTTTTATAATAGGAGAAAAATATATTAAAGTAATTAAGATTCTAATAGTTTATTGAATTTCGATGCATGTAGAATTTATGTTTTTTGAGTCTGCTTAACTTAGAGATTAGAGCATCGCATTTGTAATGCGATGATCATTGATTCGATTCTGATAGCAGGCTTTCAAATGATATACAGTAAAACTTCTATGTAAGAATATTCTATATAAGAATAACCTCTACAATATTATAAAAAAATTGGTCCCAATTTGGACCGGTTATAAATAGGAATAACCTCTAAATTGTAATATGTTATATACTTTTTAAGTCCCGTATTGAGAAACTATACCTCTCTCTCTCTCTCTCTCTCTATATATATATATATATATATATATATATATATATATATATATATATATATATATATATATATATATAGACAATATTAATTTTAAAAGACTATATTTTCTATAAAAGACTATATTTTCTATAAAGAACTATATTTTCCTATAAAAGACTATATTTCCTATAAAAGACCACATTTTCCTATAAAAAAGTATATTTCCTATAAAAGACTACATTTTCCTAGTTTGAAAATCTAAATAATTTATGTTTTCTTTAATTTTTGTTACAAAATCTATAAAATCTATATTTTTGTTAAAGTGGATATTTTTGGGTGTTCAAAAAATATTTTATACAAATACCTCTATTTAGTAATAATCTCTCAATTAGAATACAAATAGTTTGGTCCCAAGTCTATTCCTAAATAGAGGTCTTACTGTAGTTCATTTGTTAGTAGCTTGGAGGAGTAAAAGCATGACTCTTGCTTTCCATTTGGTTGTATTTACATTAATTGCTACGTTATCAGTTTGATTAATTGGTTTACTCGTTGTATTTGCTTCTCCTGATGGTTTATCAAGTAAAAATAATATTTTATTTTTCGATACATCATTAAGGATTAGATTCCAATTATTCGTTGTATTTACTTCTCCCGATGGTTGGTCAAGTAACAAAAATATTTTATTTTTCGATACACCATTAAGGATTATATTAGTATTTCTGGTAGGTATCGTTTTTATTCTCATTCAGCTCCTCGCAAATAAGAAAATAATCAACTTTTATATATTAAAAATTATCTTATAATTTAAAACACAACCTTTCGTACAAATTGTCTACTATGAGTAACTAAAAAAGAAGTTCTAAAAAACCTTGCGAATTAACTTGGATTACAGGTGTGGTTATGGTTGTATTGATAGTATTTTTTGTGTGTAGCTGGTTGCAATTATATTATATCTCAATTGGGAGATTAATTGAATTTTTGATTATTGTACTAGGAGTCGATTTTCATTCTGGTTACTAAATCTTTTTTTTTGTTACAAAGACATTGCTATACTCATAAAAATATAACAAACTAGTTATTACATAACATTACTTAATTCATGTGTAAGTTAGTTATTGGCGATGTGACACATGATATTGCTATAAAAATCAGAAAAGGGAAAAAAATTGAGAAGGAAAAAAAATTAGGGCACGCTTCTGGTACGATTCTTGTTGCAGTTCATCTTAGCCACGAATATCTGGTTCATTTCTTCTTCGCCGACGACAATACACATGATATTACACATGTCAAAATGTGTCACATCACCAATAACTAACTCACACATCAACTTTTTTGGATCACGTGATAATGCACGATTCAACTCTTTCGTCAATTTTTTTGGGTAAAATGTTAAGTAATGATTGGTTTGTAACATTTTTTGATTATATTAATGTCTTTGTAATAAAAAAATATTCAGTAACTAAAATAAAAATCAACCTCTAGTATGCTAATCAAAACATCAATGAACCCTCTGCATAACAGGATCCCACCCGCCATATATTCAAGTACTCCACATGACAGCTATTAAACGTTAGTTTATTCAACACTTTCGTCAATTTTTTGGACAAAATGTTAAGTAATGACTAGTTTGTAATATTTTTTTGAATATAGTAATATTTTTATAACAAAAAATATCATGTAATCAAAATAAAAATCGACCATTAATATAATAACCAAAACATCAATTAACCCCTCAACTGGGCTTTTATAATTTTGTTAAAATTGTAATAGTTTATTAAATTCCAATACACCTAAAATTAAGAAAGATGCTAACAATGAGAAGGATAAAAGAGAGTATATCGAAGCCCATTTGATACGTGGTTTAGCTGGATATAAACTCAACCTTTTGATCATAACGAATTAAGTTACTAATAGTATTTTTATTTCTGTCTTTTTGAATGAGTTTGTGGTGGACTAAAATGACTCAAGAAGATAATATTAAATTTTTTTCCGGATTCGAGATATAAACTCAACCATATTATTGATCATGATTAAAATTAAACAGATTATTTTCTCTTTAATGAAAAAATAAACCATAAGTCTCCTTTTAGATTTAAATGGGTCGGCTAAAAAGAACACTTCGGAAAAGCCTGAAGGCCTCTAATACCAACTCTACAATGGACCATCCCCAAACATTTAGGCCCAATGGCAGCTCCAGATTGGACCTTCCTTGATCTATTTCTTAGTATTGCCCTAACATACTCCGATCCAATATTTATAATTAATTTTAGTTTTATCATTTTTAAAATTATTGTCCGTCTTTCCCTATCATATAAAAAAGGGTCACATAATGCTCATATATACACACATGCATATTGTGCGCCCCTCGCCTGACATGTGGGGCCCGTAATATGCATGTGTTTGAGCATTATGCGACTCTTTTTTATGTGAATGCTGCATTATTTAAATTATTTTTTGATAATAAATCCAAGCTTATTCATAGGGCCAAAGTGCCACATCCTAATTTATGATTTGATAGTAAAATACCAATACGAATAGTTCCAAAGCCCTTGATTAAAGAGGGTTTGTTGGAAAAATAATTTGGACCAGTGGTCGTAAGTAGGTGGCATATATCCTTTTCATTCCCTCCTTTGCTATTTCTTTTTTGGCGGGACTTTTCTATTTTACCCTTTACACTCTTTTTTTTATTATCATCTTTTACCCTTTTTTTCTCGTATTATCTCTCATCTCCTATTTTTTAGCATTTCATTTCCACTCTTTTTAACACACACACACACTGACACACACGTAGTGTGTGCAATGTAAACTAGTTAATAAATAATACTACCTCCGTCCCACAATAAGTATTTTTTTAGGCTTAATATTTTTTCCCAAAATAAGTGATGTGTTAGAACTCCAATACAATTTTTACAATATTTTTCCATATATGCCCTTATGCAACCAATGGTATTTATTAGTTTATTATCATCTTTTACCCTTTTTTCTCGTATTATCTCTCATCTCCTATTTTTTTAGCATTTCATTTCCAGTCTTTTTAACACACACACACTGTACGATAACTTTTATTTTATTTTAAATTCTAAGTAATTTATGGAGGAGTATTAAATGGATTGTAGCCGCAAATGTACATAAGATCAATATTAACTTTTAAAAAGTTAATTTGTGATATTTTTAATTTAAATATGATTCATTTAATTTTTGAAAATAATAAAATTTATAATTAATAGTACTTTTATAATATTTATAATTATATGGACATAAATTAAATAAATTTATATCAATTTTAAATTTGAATACGTTTGAAATTAATTTAAAAAAAATAAGTCCATATTTATTTTATAATTTGAAAATGAAATAGTAAAAAAGTCATGTGACAATAATGGCAAGATATGTATGATTGATGAGTTGTCCACTTGAATGAAGTTATGAAATGTCATTTTACATATATAGAGAAGGCTCTTTTGGCTCCCTCGCCCTGGGAGGAGTAAATCCTATATAGAGCTTAAAATAGAGAGTTAAATAAGGATAATAAACTGTTAGATAATGATTTGTTGATATATTCTTAAAAGTTGGGGATAGAGAATTTATTGAGAAAACTATTATGAATGCTCTAAGAAACAAAATACTTCTCTAAAACGACATTTAAAAAATGATAAATGGAGTACTTCAAATATAAGAATTTAATTCCAAAAATAACAATTAGGTTAAATATTCATGACAAGTTTAGGGGCAATTTTTCATTAATGTCTAGTCGGTACACAGCTGACCCCATTTTTTTCTATTTTTTTCAGTTTTTTGCAATGTACTCCCGTATTTTCAAAATTAAAGATATATTTTTAAAATAACGATTTTTTAAAAAAAATTTATGTTCTCTAATGTATCCTCACTATTAGTTAGAAATTAATAGTGGTACTCTAATAGTGTTTTGCTAGAAAATATAGTTAAAAACAAGGTAATAAAAAAATAGATTATCATGTCACTGTAGTCATAAAGTGAATATATATATATATATATATATATATATATATATATCTATATATATATATATCTTTTACTAATTAAAATATGAAAATATTTTCCATTTTTTCGAACGGAGGAAGTTAACATTTTATCTTTAGATGTATGCTTTTTAAAATGGGAGAATATTATTTGCTTCATGTCAAAAACATGATGTAATCCAAGAAGTGCATATATATTTTTTTCACTTAATTGGCTAATCTAATCTACAAAGAGTATAATTCTGTATTTTTTTGGATCGGTCGGTTAAGGAGAATAGTAAATTTTATAATTTTTTATTATATTCATGCACTTTGCTCCTTCAAAACTAGAAATGGAGCATTGCTGGTTTTGTGGTCTTTTCAAAAAAGCATTGAAATTCTTTTCAAAACTAGCAATGGAGTATAATGTAATGTTTAATGCTTTTCTCACCAGCCAAAGTGCATGAAGGACCACAAAATCAAAGTAAGTGGGCACCAAAATCAATCTATTCTCTCTTCAACATGACTTGGATGCGCATTTTCGTCCAAGACATGCATATATGGGCACAAGGATTTAGCTCAGAACTTAAAAAAAATCCATTTTTTCTTTGACAATGAAACAAAAGCAAAAAGTTTTAAAATCAAGATTTCCGCGGTAAAAAAAATACTTCATTTAATTCAAACTATTATAAGATTACTTGACTTGGTATATTTTGGAATAGAGGTAGTAGTACTGATTGTAATATATACACAATGAAAGTTTTCATAAAGGCATAAAAAATCAAGACAAGAAACTATTTAAATGAACTTGAAAGGGAATGGATCCAATATGACAGCTAGAGGCACCTTCATTATTATCTGTAATGTAAAATAAAATCCAAAAATGACCCTCAAAAAAAGAAAAGAAAAAGTGAGATGTAGACATCTAGTAGTAGTTTTTTTTTGTTAAAGAGTCCAAAAGTACTTAGTCCAGATCAAACACAATATGGCCCATTTCACTCACCCTATTCTGAAAGCTATAAACTTTCATTTCAAACAAGGTGGCAGAATGAGGAGAGGAGGTGGGGTTTGGGTTTGGGTGTCCTTTGGCACTAATTGAATTGTCCACTTCTGGAGTCCCTCCTAATTGCATCCATGTGACATTCAAAATCCATTTGCTAGTTTGAAAACAACAGGCTAATCCCGTTACAAATTCTAGTTCTTGAGAATTGTGGCTCTTTCAAATTCAATTCCCTTTAGTCACTTATAATAATTCTTGATGCTCTTGACCTATGTTACATAAAAATTTAATTTACTTTGCCCTAAACTACTTGTGTTTAACACTCAATATTCAGAGAAGGATATATATTAGTACTAAACACTTCATTGTAATGCTAAAAATTGACAAATTAAATTGAGAAGTACCCGCGTTGGACTCTTCAAAATACTTGTACCAGACACTCCATCAAATCTGTGTAACGTAGCTCTTAACTTACCAGCAGCTAGCTAGCAAGAAACTTGGAAATATCTAAAAGCTGGATCTTAGTTTACCCAAACAGACACTCACATGCTCTCAGTGCAACCCTACTGCTTAGAGGAAAATACATTAATTCAATTCTACTCAAGTTGATTAGAGAAAAAAAGGAAAAATAGCAGTATAAAAACATGGATGTCCCAATTTAAATCACTTAATTTTATCAGCTACAAGAAAATGTTGCCAGTATTGAGGAATTGTGGTCTAACCCATAAAATTTTCAGATAAAGTAACAGTAACAGCAAAATTCAAGGGTTGGTGGAAGGTTGAATTTTCAATGGGCAGGGAAATTAATGGAGAGAGGATCAGTTGTTGACCAACAATAGGATGCATGTATACCACCTATAAATAAGCTGTATAAGTGTTAATTAATTACACAATTAAAAATGGGGCAGTCATCAGTACTACAAAATAGAGAAGCATGCCATATTTTGTAAGAAAGAAGAAAGAATTTCAATTCAGAAAAACCAGCAATGGAGCTGATCAACATTCAAAACTAGCTTATGTATAATGTAATGTTCAATGCTTTTCTCACCAGCCAAAGTGCATGAAGGACCACAAAATCAAAGTAAGTGAGCAACAAAATCAATCTAATGTAATGTAATGTAATGTTCAATGCTTTTCTGGAGTATAAGCTAGTTTTGAAAAAGGACCACAAAATCAAAGTAAGTGGACCACAAAATGCTTTTGGAGTATAATGTAATGTTCAATGCTTTTCTGGAGTATAAGCTAGTTTTGAAAAAGCATTGCTGGTTTTGTGGTCCTTCATGCACTTTGCTCCTTCAAAACTAGCAATGGAGCATTGCTGGTTTTGTGGTCTTTTCAAAAAAGCATTGAAATTCTTTTCAAAACTAGCAATGGAGTATAATGTAAAGTTAAATGCTTTTCTCACCAGCCAAAGTGCATGAAGGACCACAAAATCAAAGTAAGTGGGCAACAAAATCAATCTATTCTCTCTTCAACATGACTTGGATGCGCATTTTCGTCCAAGACATGCATATATGGGCACAAGGATTTAGCTCAGAACTTAAAAAAAATCCATTTTTTCTTTGACAATGAAACAAAAGCAAAAAGTTTTAAAATCAAGATTTCCGCGGTAAAAAAAAATACTTCATTTAATTCAAAGTATTATAAGATTACTTGACTTGGTATATTTTGGAATAGAGGTAGTAGTACTGATTGTAATATATACACAAGGAAAGTTTTCATAAAGGCATAAAAAATTAAGACAAGAAACTATTTAAATGAACTTGAAAGGGAATGGATCCAATATGACAGCTAGAGGCACCTTCATTATTATCTGTAATGTAAAATAAAATCCAAAAATGACCCTCAAAAAAAGAAAAGAAAAAGAGAGATGTAGACATCTAGTAGTAGTTTTTTTGTTAAAGAGTCCAAAAGTACTTAGTCCAGATCAAACACAATATGGCCCATTTCACTCATCCTATTCTGAAAGCTATAAACTTTCATTTCAAACAAGGTGGCAGAATGAGGAGAGGGGGTGGGGTTTGGGTTTGGGTGTCCTTTGGCACTAATTGAAGTGTCCACTTCTTGAGTCCCTCCTAATTGCATCCATCTAACATTTAAAATCCATTTGCTAGTTTGAAAATAACAGGTGAATCCCTTTACAAATTCTAGTTCTTGAAATTTGTGGCTCTTTCAAATTCAATTCCCTTTAGTCACTTATAATAATTCTTGATGCTCTTGACCTATGTTACATAAAAAATTAATTTACTTTGCCCTAAACTACTTGTGTTTGACACTCAATATTCAGAGAAGGATATATATTAGTACTAAACACTTCATTAGAATGCTAAAAATTGACAAATTAAATTGAGAAGTACCCGCGTTGGACTCTTCAAAATACTTCTACCAGACACTCCATCAAATATGTGTAACGTAGCTCTTAACTTACCAGCAGCTAGCTAGCAAGAAACTTGGAAATATCTAAAAGCTGGATCTTAGTTTACTCAAACAGACACTGACATGCTCTAAGTGCAACCTTACTGCTTAGAGGAAAATATATTAATTCAATTATACTCAAGTTGATTAGAGAAAAAAGGAAAAATAGCAGTATAAAAACATGGATGTCCCAATTTTAATCACTTAATTTTATCAGCTACAAGAAAATGTTGCCAGTATTGAGGAATTTTGGTCCAACCCATAAAAATTTAAGATAAAGTAATAGTAACAGCAAAATTCAAGGGTTGGTGGAAGGGTGAATTTTCAATGGGCAGGGCAATTAATGGAGAGAGGACCGGTTGTTGACCAACAATAGGATGCATGTATACCACCTACAAATAAGCTGCATAAGTGTTAATTAATTACACAATTAAAAATGGGGCAGTCATCAATACTACGAAATAGAGAAGCTTGCCATATTTTGTAAGAGAGAAGAAAGAATTTCAATTTAGAAAAACCAGCAATGGAGCTGATCAACAGTCAAAACTAGCTTATGTATAATGTAATGTTCAATGCTTTTCTCACCAGCCAAAGTGCATGAAGGACCACAAAATCAAAGTAAGTGGGCAACAAAATAAATCTAATGTAATGTAATGTAATGTTCAATGCTTTTCTGGAGTATAAGCTAGCTTTGAAAAAGGACCACAAAATTAAAGTAAGTGGACCACAAAATGCTTTTGGAGTATAATGTAATGTTCAATGCATTTCTGGAGTATAATCTAGTTTTGAAAAAGCATTGTTGGTTTTGTGGTCCTTCATGCACTTTGCTCCTTCAAAACTAGCAATGGAGCATTGCTGGTTTTATGGTCTTTTCAAAAAAGCATTGAAATTATTTTCAAAACTAGCAATGGAGTATAATGTAATGTTCAATGCTTTTCTCACCAGCCAAAGTGCATGAAGGACCACAAAATCAAAGTAAATGGGCAACAAAATCAATCTATTCTCTCTTCAACATGACTTGGATGCGCATTTTCGTCCAAGACATGCATATATGGGCACAAGGATTTAGCTCGGAACCTAAAAAAAATCCATTTTTTCTTTGACAATTAAACAAAAGCAAAAAGTTTTAAAATCAAGATTTCCGCGGTAAAAAAAATACTTCATTTAATTCAAAGTATTATAAGATTACTTGACTTGGTATGTTTTGGAATAGAGGTAGTAGTACTGATTGTAATATATACACAAGGAAAGTTTTCATAAAGGCATAAAAAATCAAGACAAGAAACTATTTAAATGAACTTGAAAGGGAATGGATACAATATGACAGCTAGAGGCACCTTCATTATTATCTGTAATGTAAAATAAAATTCAAAAATAACCCTCAAAAAAAGAAAAGAAAAAGAGAGATGTAGACATCTAATAGTAGTTTTTTTGTTAAAGAGTCCAAAAGTACTTTGTCCAGATCAAACACAATATGGCCCATTTCACTCACTCTATTCTGAAAGCTATAAACTTTCATTTCAAACAAGGTGGCAGAATGAGGAGAGGAGGTGGGGTTTGGGTTTGGGTGTCCTTTGGCACTAATTGAATTGTCCACTTCTGGAGTCCCTCCTAATTGCATCCATGTGACATTCAAAATCCATTTACTAGTTTGAAAACAACAGGTGAATCCCTTTACAAATTCTAGTTCTTGAAATTTGTGGCTCTTTCAAATTCAATTCCCTTTAATCACTTATAATAATTCTTGATGCTCTTGACCTGTGTTATATAAAAATTTAATTTACTTTGCCGTAAACTACTTGTGTTTGACACTCAATATTTAGAGAAGGATATATATTAGTACTAAACACTTCATTGTAATGCTAAAAATTGACAAATTAAATTGAGAAGTACCCACGTTGGACTCTTCAAAATACTTCTACCAGACACTCCATCAAATTTGTGTAACGTAGCTCTTAACTTACCAGCAGCTAGCTAGCAAGAAACTTGGAAATATCTAAAAGCTGGATCTTAGTTTACCCAAACAGACACTCACATGCTCCCAGTGCAACCCTACTGCTTAGAGGAAAATACATTAATTCAATTCTACTCAAGTTGATTAGAGAAAAAAGGAAAAATAGCAGTATGAAAACATGGATGTCCCAATTTAAATCACTTAATTTAATCAGCTACAAGAAAATGTTGCCAGTATTGAGGAATTGTGGTCCAACCCATAAAAATTTCAGATAAAGTAACAGTAACAGCAAAATTCAAGGGTTGGTGGAAGGTTGAATTTTCAATGGGCAGGGCAATTAATGGAGAGAGGACCGGTTGTTGACCAACAATAGGATGCATGTATACCACCTATAAATAAGCTTCATAAGTGTTAATTAATTACACAATTAAAAATGGGGCAGTCATCAGTACTACAAAATAGAGAAGCATGCCATATTTTGTAAGAGAGAAGAAAGAATTTCAATTCAGATAAACCAGCAATGGAGCTGATCAACATTCAAAACTAGCTTATGTATAATGTAATGTTCAATGCTTTTCTCACCAGCTAAAGTGCATGAAGGACCACAAAATCAAAGTAAGTGGGCAACAAAATCAATGCTAATGTAATGTAATGTAATGTTCAATGCTTTTCTGGAGTATAAGCTAGTTTTGAAAAAGGACCACAAAACAAAGTAAGTGGACCACAAAATGCTTTTGGAGTATAATGTAATGTTCAATGCTTTTCTGGAGTATAAGCTAGTTTTGAAAAAGCATTGCTGGTTTTGTGGTCCTTCATGCACTTTGCTCCTTCAAAACTAGCAATGGAGCATTGCTGGTTTTGTGGTCTTTTCAAAAAAGCATTGAAATTCTTTTCAAAACTAGCAATGGAGTATAATGTAATGTTCAATGCTTTTCTCGCCAGCCAAAGTGCATGAAGGACCACAAAATCAAAGTAAGTGGGCAACAAAATCAATCTATTCTCTCTTCAACAAGACTTGGATGCGCATTTTCGTCTAAGACATGAATATATGGGCACAAGGATTTAGCTCAGAACTTAAAAAAAAAATCCATTTTTTCTTTGACAATGAAACAAAAGCAAAAATTTTTAAAATAAAGATTTCCGCGGTAAAAAAAAATACTTCATTTAATTCAAAGTATTATAAGATTACTTGACTTTGTATATTTTGGAATAGAGGTAGTAGTACTGATTGTAATATATACACAAGGAAAGTTTTCATAAAGGCATAAAAAATCAAGACAAGAAATATTTAAATGAACTTGAAAGGGAATGGATCCAATATGACAGCTAGAGGCACCTTCATTATTATCTGTAATGTAAAATAAAATCCAAAAATAACCCTCAAAAAAAGAAAAGAAAAAGAGAGATGTAGACATCTAATAGTAGTTTTTTTGTTAAAGAGTCCAAAAGTACTTTGTCCAGATCAAACACAATATGGCCCATTTCACTCACCCTATTCTGAAAGCTATAAACTTTCACTTCAAACAAGGTGGCAGAATGAGGAGAGGAGGTGGGGTTTGGGTTTGGGTGTCCTTTGGCACTAATTGAATTGTCCACTTCTGGAGTCCCTCTTAATTGCATCCATCTGACATTCAAAATCCATTTGCTAGTTTGAAAACAACAGGTGAATCCCTTTACAAATTCTAGTTCTTGAAATTTGTGTCTCTTTCAAATTCAATTCCCTTTAATCACTTATAATAATTCTTGATGCTCTTGACCTGTGTTATATAAAAATTTAATTTACTTTGCCGTAAACTACTTGTGTTTGACACTCAATATTTAGAGAAGGATATATATTAGTACTAAACACTTCATTGTAATGCTAAAAATTGACAAATTAAATTGAGAAGTACCCACGTTGGACTCTTCAAAATACTTCTACCAGACACTCCATCAAATTTGTGTAACGTAGCTCTTAACTTACCAGCAGCTAGCTAGCAAGAAACTTGGAAATATCTAAAAGCTGGATCTTAGTTTACCCAAACAGACACTCACATGCTCCCAGTGCAACCCTACTGCTTAGAGGAAAATACATTAATTCAATTCTACTCAAGTTGATTAGAGAAAAAAGGAAAAATAGCAGTATGAAAACATGGATGTCCCAATTTAAATCACTTAATTTAATCAGCTACAAGAAAATGTTGCCAGTATTGAGGAATTGTGGTCTAACCCATAAAAATTTCAGGTAAAGTAACAGTAACAGTAAAATTCAAGGGTTGGTGGAAGGTTGAATTTTCAATGGACAGGGCAATTAATTGAGAGAGGACCGGTTGTTGACCAACAATTGGATGAATGTATACCACCTATAAATAAGCCGCATAAGTGTTAATTAATTACAAAATTAAAAATGGGGCAGTCATCAGTACTACAAAATAGAGAAGCATGCCATATTTTGTAAGAGAGAAGAAAGAATTTCAATTCAGAAAAACCAGCAATGGAGCTGATCAACATTCAAAACTAGTTTATGTATAATGTAATGTTCAATGCTTTTCTCACCAGATAAAGTGCATGAAGGACCACAAAATCAAATTAAGTGGGCAACAAAATCAATGTAATGTAATGTAATGTAATGTAATGTTCAATGCTTTTCTGGAGTATAAGCTAGTTTTGAAAAAGGACCACAAAAACAAAGTAAGTGGACCACAAAATGCTTTTGGAGTATAATGTAATGTTCAATGCTTTTCTGGAGTATAAGCTAGTTTTGAAAAAGCATTGCTGGTTTTGTGGTCCTTCATGCACTTTGCTCCTTCAAAACTAGCAATGGAGCATTGCTGGTTTTGTGGTCTTTTCAAAAAAGCATTGAAATTCTTTTCAAAACTAGCAATGGAGTATAATGTAATGTTCAATGCTTTTCTCGCCAGCCAAAGTGCATGAAGGACCACAAAATCAAAGTAAGTGGGCAACAAAATCAATCTATTCTCTCTTCAACAAGACTTGGATGCGCATTTTCGTCTAAGACATGAATATATGGGCACAAGGATTTAGCTCAGAACTTAAAAAAAAAATCCATTTTTTCTTTGACAATGAAACAAAAGCAAAAAGTTTTAAAATCAAGATTTCCGCGGTAAAAAAAAATACTTCATTTAATTCAAAGTATTATAAGATTACTTGACTTTGTATATTTTGGAATAGAGGTAGTAGTACTGATTGTAATATATACACAAGGAAAGTTTTCATAAAGGCATAAAAAATCAAGACAAGAAATATTTAAATGAACTTGAAAGGGAATGGATCCAATATGACAGCTAGAGGCACCTTCATTATTATCTGTAATGTAAAATAAAATCCAAAAATAACCCTCAAAAAAAGAAAAGAAAAAGAGAGATGTAGACATCTAATAGTAGTTTTTTTGTTAAAGAGTCCAAAAGTACTTTGTCCAGATCAAACACAATATGGCCCATTTCACTCACCCTATTCTGAAAGCTATAAACTTTCACTTCAAACAAGGTGGCAGAATGAGGAGAGGAGGTGGGGTTTGGGTTTGGGTGTCCTTTGGCACTAATTGAATTGTCCACTTCTGGAGTCCCTCTTAATTGCATCCATCTGACATTCAAAATCCATTTGCTAGTTTGAAAACAACAGGTGAATCCCTTTACAAATTCTAGTTCTTGAAATTTGTGTCTCTTTCAAATTCAATTCCCTTTAGTCACTTATAATAATTCTTGATGGTCTTGACCTATGTTACATAAAAATTTAATTTACTTTACCCTATGCTACTTGTGTTTGACACTCAATATTCAGAGAAGGATATATATTAGTACTAAACACTTCATTGTAATGCTAAAAATTGACAAATTAAATTGAGAAGTACCCACGTTGGACTCTTCAAAATACTTCTACCAGACACTCCATCAAATCTGTGTAACGTAGCTCTTAACTTACTGGCAGCTAGCTAGCAAGAAACTTGGAAATATCTAAAAGCTGGATCTTAGTTTACCCAAACAGACACTCACATGCTCTCAGTGCAACCCTACTGCTTAGAGGAAAATACATTAATTCAATTCTACTCAAGTTGATTAGAGAAAAAAGGAAAAATAGCAGTATAAAAACATGGATGTCCCAATTTAAATCACTTAATTTTATCAGCTACAAGAAAATGTTGCCAGTATTGAGGAATTGTGGTCCAACCCATAAAAATTTCAGATAAAGAAACTGTAACAGCAAAATTCAAGGGTTGGTGGAAGGTTGAATTTTCAATGGGCAGGGCAATTAATGGAGAGAGGACCGGTTGTTGACCAACAATAGGATGCATGTATACCACCAATAAATAAGCTGCATAAGTGTTAATTAATTACATAATTAAAAATTGGGCAGACATCAGTACTACAAAATAGAGAAGCATGCCATATTTTGTAAGAGAGAAGAAAGAATTTCAATTCAGAAAAACCAGCAATGCAGCTGATTAACATTCAAAACTAGCTTATGTATAATGTAATGTTCAATGCTTTTCTCACCAGCTAAAGTGCATGAAGGACCACAAAATCAAAGTAAGTGGGCAACAAAATCAATCTAATGTAATGTAATGTAATGTTCAATGCTTTTCTGGAGTATAAGCTAGTTTTGAAAAAGGACCACAAAATCAAAGTAAGTGGACCACAAAATGCTTTTGGAGTATAATGTAATGTTCAATGCTTTTCTGGAGTATAAGCTAGTTTTGAAAAAGCATTGCTGGTTTTGTGGTCCTTCATGCACTTTGCTCCTTCAAAACTAGCAATGGAACATTGTTGGTTTTGTGGAATTTTCAAAAACGCATTGAAATTCTTTTCAAAACTAGCAATGGAGTATAATGTAATGTTAAATGCTTTTCTCACCAGCCAAAGTGCATGAAGGACCACAAAATCAAAATAAGTGGGCAACAAAATCAATCTATTCTCTCTTCAACATGACTTGGATGCGCATTTTCGTCCAAGACAATCATATATGGGCACAAGGATTTAGCTCAGAACTTAAAAAAAATCCATTTTTTCTTTGACAATGAAACAAAAGCAAAAAGTTTTTAAATCAAGATTTCCGCGGTAAAAAAAAATACTTCATTTAATTCAAAGTATTATAAGATTACTTGACTTGGTATATTTTGGAATAGAGGTAGTAGTACTGATTGTAATATATACACAAGGAAAGTTTTCATAAAGGCATGAAAAATCAAGACAAGAAACTATTTAAATGAACTTGAAAGGGAATAGATCCAATATGACAGCTAGAGGCACCTTCATTATTATCTGTAATGTAAAATAAAATCCAAAAATGACCCTCAAAAAAAGAAAAGAAAAAGAGAGATGTAGACATCTAGTAGTAGTTTTTTTGTTAAAGAGTCCAAAAGTACATAGTCCAGATCAAACACAATATGGCCCATTTCACTCACCCTATTCTGAAAGCTATAAACTTTCATTTCAAACAAGGTGGCAGAATGAGGAGAGGAGGTGGGGTTTGGGTTTGGGTGTCCTTTGGCACTAATTGAATTGTCCACTTCTGGAGTCCCTCCTAATTGCATCCATGTGACATTCAAAATCCATTTGCTAGTTTGAAAACAACAGGTGAATCCCTTTACAAATTCTAGTTCTTGAAATTTGTGGCTCTTTCAAATTCAATTCCCTTTAGTCACTTATAATAATTCTTGATGCTCTTGACCTATGTTACATAAAAATTTAATTTACTTTGCCCTAAACTACTTGTGTTTGACACTCAATATTCAGAGAAGGATATATATTAGTACAAAACACTTCATTGTAATGCTAAAAATTAACAAATTAAATTGAGAAGTACCCGCGTTGGACTCTTCAAAATACTTCTACCAGACACTCCATCAAATTTGTGTAACGTAGCTCTTAACTTACCAGCAGCTAGCTAGCAAGAAACTTGGAAATATTTAAAAGCTGGATCTTAGTTTACCCAAACAGACACTCACATGCTCTCAGTGCAACCCTACTGCTTAGAGGAAAATACATTAATTCAATTCTACTCAAGTTGATTAGAGAAAAAAGGAAAAATAGCAGTATAAAAACATGGATGTCCCAATTTAAATCACTTAATTTTATCAGCTACAAGAAAATGTTGCCAGTATTGAGGAATTGTGGACCAACCCATAAAAATTTCAGATAAAGTAACAGTAACAGCAAAATTCAAGGGTTGGTGGAAGGTTGAATTTTCAATGGGCAGGACAATTAATGGAGAGAGGACCGGTTGTTGACCAACAATAGGATGCATGTATACAACCTATAAATAAGTTGTATAAGTGTTAATTAATTACACAATTAAAAATGAGGCAGTCATCAGTACTACAAAATAGAGAAGCATGCCATATTTTGTAAGAGAGAAGAAAGAATTTCAATTCAGAAAAACCAGCAATGGAGCTGATTAACATTCAAAACTAGCTTATGTATAGTGTAATGTTCAATGCTTTTCTCACCAGCCAAAGTGCATGAAGGACCATAAAATCAAAGTAAGTGGGCAACAAAATCAATGTAATGTAATGTTCAATGCTTTTCTGGAGTATAAGCTAGTTTTGAAAAAGGACCACAAAATCAAAGTACATGGACCACAAAATGCTTTTGGAGTATAATGTAATGTTCAATGCTTTTCTGTAGTATAAGCTAGTTTTGAAAAAGCATTGCTGGTTTTGTGGTCCTTCATGCACTTTGCTCCTTCAAAACTAGCAATGGAGCATTGCTGGTTTTGTGGTCTTTTCAAAAAAGCATTGAAATTCTTTTCAAAACTAGCAATGGAGTATAATGTAATGTTCAATGCTTTTCTCACCAGCCAAAGTGCATGAAGGACCACAAAATCAAAGTAAGTGGGTAACAAAATCAATATATTCTCTCTTCAACATGACTCGGATGCGCATTTTCGTCCAAGACATGCATATATGGGCACAAGGATTTAGCTCAGAAATTAAAAAAAATTCCATTTTTTCTTTGACAATGAAACAAAAGAAAAAAGTTTAAAAATCAAGATTTTCGCGGTAAAAAAAAATACTTCATTTAATTCAAAGTATTATAAGATTACTTGACTTGGTATATTTTGGAATAGAGGTAGTAGTACTGATTGTAATATATACACAAGGAAAGTTTTTATAAAGGCATGAAAAATCAAGACAAGAAACTATTTAAATGAACTTGAAAGGGAATGGATCCAATATGACAGCTAGAGGCACCTTCATTATTATCTGTAATGTAAAATAAAATCCAAAAATGATCCTCAAAAAAAGAAAAGAAAAAGAGAGATGTAGACATCTAGTAGTAGTTTTTTTGTTAAAGAGTCCAAAAGTACATAGTCCAGATGAAACACAATATGGCCCATTTCACTCACCATATTCTGAAAGCTATAAACTATCATTTCAAACAAGGTGGCAGAATGAGGAGAAGAGGTGGGGTTTGGGTTTGGGTGTCCTTTGGCACTAATTGAATTGTCCACTTCTGGAGTCCCTCCTAATTGCATCCATGTGACATTCAAAATCCATTTGCTAGTTTGAAAACAACAGGTGAATCCCTTTACAAATTCTAGTTCTTGAAATTTGTGGCTCTTTCAAATTCAATTCCCTTAAGTACATAGTCCAGATGAAACACAATATGGCCCATTTCACTCACCCTATTCTGAAAGCTATAAACTTTCATTTCAAACAAGGTGGCAGAATGAGGAGAAGAGGTGGGGTTTGGGTTTGGGTGTCCTTTGGCACTAATTGAATTGTCCACTTCTGGAGTCCCTCCTAATTGCATCCATGTGACATTCAAAATCCATTTGCTAGTTTGAAAACAACAGGTGAATCCCTTTACAAATTCTAGTTCTTGAAATTTGTGGCTCTTTCAAATTCAATTCCGTTTAGTCACTTATAATAATTCTTGATGCTCTTGACCTATGTTACATAAAAATTTAATTTACTTTGCCCTAAACTACTTGTGTTTGACACTCAATATTCAGAGAAGGATATATATTAGTACTAAACACTTCATTGTAATGCTAAAAATTGACAAATTAAATTAAGAAGTACCCGCGTTGGACTCTTCAAAATACTTCTACCAGACACTCCATCAAATCTGTGTAACGTAGCTCTTAACTTTCCAGCAGCTAGCTAGCAAGAAACTTGGAAATATCTAAAAGCTGGATCTTAGTTTACCCAAACAGACACTCACATGCTCTCAGTGCAACCCTACTGCTTAGAGGAAAATACATTAATTCAATTCTACTCAAGTTTATTAGAGAAAAAAGGAAAAATAGCAGTATAAAAACATGGATGTCCCAATTTAAATTACATAATTTTATCAGCTACAAGAAAATGTTGCCAGTATTGAGGAATTGTGGTCCAACCCATAAAAATTTCAGATAAAGTAACAGTAACAGCAAAATTCAAGGGTTGGTGGAAGGTTGAATTTTCAATGGGCAGGGCAATTAATGGAGAGAGGACCGGTTGTTGACCGACAATAGGATGCATGTATACCACCTATAAATAAGCTGCATAAGTGTTAATTAATTACACAATTAAAAATAGGGCAGTCATCAGTACTACAAAATAGAGAAGCATGCCATAATTTGTAAGAGAGAAGAAAGAATTTCAATTTAGAAAAACCATCAATGGAGCTGATTAACATTCAAAACTAGCTTATGTATAATGTAATGTTCAATGCTTTTCTCACCAGCCAAAGTGCATGAAGGACCATAAAATCAAAGTAAGTGGGCAACAAAATCAATCTAATGTAATGTAATGTTCAATGCTTTTCTGGAGTATAAGCTAGTTTTGAAAAAGCATTGCTGGTTTTGTGGTCCTTCATGCACTTTGCTCCTTCAAAACTAGCAATGGAGCATTGCTGGTTTTGTGGTCTTTTCAAAAAAGCATTGAAATTCTTTTCAAAACTAGCAATGGAGTATAATGTAATGTTCAATGCTTTTCTCACCAGCCAAAGTGCATGAAGGACCACAAAATCAAAGTAAGTGGGAAACAAAATCAATCTATTCTGTCTTCAACATGACTTGGATGCGCATTTTCGTCCAAGACATGCATATATGGGCACAAGGATTTAGCTCAGAACTTAAAAAAATCCATTTTTTCTTTGACAATGAAACAAAAGCAAAATATTTTAAAATCAAGATTTCTGCGGTAAAAAAAATACTTCATTTAATTCAAAGTATTAGAAGATTACTTGACTTGGTATATTTAGGAATAGAGGTAGTAGTACTGATTGTAATATATACACAAGGAAAGTTTTCATAAAGGCATAAAAAATCAAGACAAGAAACTATTTAAATGAACTTGAAAGGGAATGGATACAATATGACAGTTAGAGGCACCTTCATTATTATCTGTAATGTAAAATAAAATCCAAAAATGACCCTCAAAAAAAGAAAAGAAAAAGAGAGATGTAGACATCTAATAGTAGTTTTTTTGTTAAAGAGTCCAAAAGTACTTAGTCCAGATCAAACACAAATGGCCCATTTCACTCACCCTATTCTGAAAGCTATAAACTTTCATTTCAAAAAAGGTGGCAGAATGAGGAGAGGATGTGGGGTTTGGGTTTGGGTGTCCTTTGGCACTAATTGAATTGTCCACTTCTGGAGTCCCTCCTAATTGCATCCATGTAACATTCAAAATCCATTTGCTAGTTTAAAAACAACAGGTGAATCCCTTTACAAATTCTAGTTCTTGAAATTTGTGGCTCTTTCAAATTCAATTCCCTTTAGTCACTTATAATAATTCTTGATGCTCTTGACCTATGTTACATAAAAATTTAATTTACTTTGCCCTAAACTACTTGTGTTTGACACTCAATATTCAGAGAAGGATATATATTAGTACTAAACACTTCATTGTAATGCTAAAAATTGACAAATTAAATTGAGAAGTACCCACGTTGGACTCTTCAAAATACTTCTACCAGACACTCCATCAAATCTGTGTAACGTAGCTCTTAACTTACCAGCAGCTAGCTAGCAAGAAACTTGGAAATATCTAAAAGCTGGATCTTAGTTTACCCAAACAGACACTCACATGCTCTCAGTGCAACCCTACTGCTTAGAGGAAAATACATTAATTCAATTCTACTCAAGTTGATTAGAGAAAAAAGGAAAAATAGCAGTATAAATACATGGATGTCCCAATTTAAATCACTTAATTTTATCAGCTACAAGAAAATGTTGCCAGTATTGAGGAATTGTGGTCCAACCCATAAAAATTTTAGATAAAGTAACAGTAACAGCAAAATTCAAGGGTTGGTGGAAGGTTGAATTTTCAATAGGCAAGGCAATTAATGGAGAGAGGATCGGTTGTTGACCAACAATAGGATGCATGTATACCACCTATAAATAAGCTGCAGAAGTATTAATTAATTACACAATTAAAAATGGGGTAGTCATCAGTACTACAAAATAGAGAAGCATGCCATATTTTGCAAGAGAGAATAAAGAATTTCAATTCAGAAAAACCAGCAATGGAGCTGTCAACATTCAAAACTAGCTTATTTATAATGTAATGTTCAATGCTTTTCTCACCAGCCAAAGTGCATGAAGGACCACAAAATCAAAGTAAGTGGGCAACAAAATCAATCTAATGTAATGTAATGTAATGTTCAATGCTTTTCTGGTGTATAAGCTAGTTTTGAAAAAGGACCACAAAATCAAAGTAAGTGGACCACAAAATGCTTTTGGAGTATAATGTAATGTTCAATGCTTTTCTGGAGTATAAGCTAGTTTTGAAAAAGCATTGCTGGTTTTGTGGTCCTTCATGCACTTTGCTCCTTCAAAACTAGCAATGGAGCATTGCTGGTTTTGTGGTCTTTTCAAAAAAGCATTGAAATTCTTTTCAAAATTAGTAAGGAGTATAATGTAATGTTCAATACTTTTCTCACCAGCCAAAGTGCATGAAGTACCACAAAATCAAAGTAAGTGGGCAACAAAATCAATCTATTCTCTCTTCAACATGACTTGGATGCGCATTTTCGTCCAAGACGTGTATATATGGGCACAAGGATTTAGCTCAGAACTTAAAAAAAAATTCATTTTTTCTTTGACAATGAAACAAAAGCAAAAAGTTTTAAAATCAAGATTTCCGCGGTAAAAAAAAATACTTCATTTAATTCAAAGTATTATAAGATTACTTGACTTGGTATATTTTGGAATAGAGGTAGTAGTACTGATTGTAATATATACACAAGGAAAGTTTTCATAAAGGCATAAAAAATCAAGACAAGAAACTATTTAAATGAACTTGAAAGGGAATGGATCAAATATGAAAGCTAGAGGCACCTTCCTTATTATCTGTAATGTAAAATAAAATCCAAAAATGACCCTCAAAAAAAGAAAAGAAAAAGAGAGATGTAGACATCTAGTAGTAGTTTTTTTGTTAAAGTGTCCAAGAGTACTTAGTCCAGATCAAACACAATATGGCCCATTTCACTCACCCTATTCTGAAAGCTATAAACTTTCATTTCAAACAAGGTGGCAGAATGAGGAGAGGAGGTGGGGTTTGGGTTTGGGTGTCCTTTGGCACTAATTAAATTGTCCACTTCTGGAGTCCCTCCTAATTGCATCCATGTGACATTCAAAATCCATTTGCTAGTTTGAAAACAACAGGTGAATCCCTTTACAAATTCTAGTTCTTGAAATTTATGGCTCTTTCAAATTCAATTCCCATTAGTCAATTATAATAATCCTTGATGCTCTTGATCTATGTTACATAAAAATTTAATTTACTTTGCCCTAAACTACTTGTGTTTGACACTCAATATTCAGATAAGGATATATACTATTACTAAACACTTCATTGTAATGCTAAAAATTGACAAATTAAATTGAGAAGTACCCGCGTTGGACTCTTCAAAATACTTCTACCAGACACTCCATCAAATCTGTGTAACGTAGCTCTTAACTTACCAGCAGCTAGCTAGCAAGAAACTTGGAAATATCTAAAAGTTGGATCTTAGTTTACCCAAACAGACACTCACATGCTCTCAGTGCAACCCTACTGCTTAGTGGAAAATACATTAATTCAATTCTACTCAAGTTGATTAGAGAAAAAAGGAAAAATAGCAGTATAAAAACATGGATGTCCCAATTTAAATCACTTAATTTTATCAGCTACAAGAAAATGTTGCCAGTATTGAGGAATTGTGGTCCAACCCATAAAAATTTCAGATAAAGTAACAGTAACAACAAAATTCAAGGGTTGGTAGAAGGTTGAATTTTCAATGGGCAGGACAATTAATGGAGAGAGGACCGGTTGTTGACCAACAATAGGATGCATGTATACCACCTATAAATAAGTTGTATAAGTGTTAATTAATTACACAATTAAAAATGGGGCAGTCATCAGTACTACAAAATAGAGAAGCATGCCATATTTTGTAAGAGAGAAGAAAGAATTTCAATTCAGAAAAACCAGCAATGGAGCTGATCAACATTCAAAACTAGCTTATGTATAATGTAATGTTCAATGCTTTTCTCACCAGCCAAAGTGCATGAAGGACCAAAAAATCAAAGTTAGTGGGCAACAAAATCAATGTAATGTAATGTTCAATGCTTTTCTGGAGTATAAGCTAGTTTTGAAAAAGGACCACAAAATCAAAGTAAGTGGACCACAAAATGCTTTTGGAGTATAATGTAATGTTCAATGCTTTTCTGGAGTATAAGCTAGTTTTGAAAAAGCATTGCTGGTTTTGTGGTCATTCATGCACTTTGCTCCTTCAAAACTAGCAATGGAGCATTGCTGGTTTTGTGGTCTTTTCAAAAAAGCATTGAAATTCTTTTCAAAACTAGCAATGGAGTATAATGTAATGTTCAATGCTTTTCTCACCAGCCAAAGTGCATGAAGGACCACAAAATCAAAGTAAGTGGGCAATAAAATCAATCTATTCTCTCTTCAACATGACTTGGATGCGCATTTTCGTCCAAGACATGCATATATGGGCACAAGGATTTAGCTCAGAACTTAAAAAAAAATCCATTTTCTTTGACAATGAAACAAAACCAAAAAGTTTTAAAATCAAGATTTCCGCGGTAAAAAAAATACTTCATTTAATTCATCAGGTCCGGCGTAAAACGCAGAGACAGGATATTCCAGCAGAATAATAAATAATGGAACCAGGTCATGCGTAAAGCACAGACAGGATGTTCCAATAGAATGATAAATAATGGAACCAGGTCCGGCGTAAACGCACAGATAGGATGTTCCAGCAGAATAATAAAGAATGGAATAACAGAAGAATTTCACCAAGTATAGGGTAGCCCACGTATACCGGTTATTCTAACAGAATAATAAAGAATGGAATAACAGAAGTTCTCTTCATGGATAAGAAAAAAATAATACTCCCTACGAGTATAACAAAATAATATTCCATACCTTAGAAAAATTGGATACTGGAATAGTGAGGTAGTAGACTTCTCTTTTTCTTTCTCTCTATAATTTCTCTCTATAATAATTGCTCTAAAGCTTTTGTGAATTGGTGAGAAATGAAGGAAGAATGAGCTTCTATTTATAGAAAAATATAGTTTCGATAATTGAACGTTTGGGGCTCGAAAAATTACAGTACAATACCTCTAACTTTTCTTTCATTTTTAATTTTGTCCTGCAAGTATTATCAAACTTGCACCAAATCCCCTAATAGTAAATAATGTGAATCAATAGTAAATCGTGTGACTCAATAGTTCTAATCATGTGATAAAAATAATTACAGTATAGTACCGCCATCTATACCTCTATTTTTAACTTAATCATGCAAGTATTATCAATTTTGCACCAACTTCCCTAATAGTACAAGAATGTGATTTAATAGTATACACATGTGAATAAATAGTTATATAAACATGTGAATTAGTAGCAATTACTTGTTCATTTATCCGATAAATTACCCGATTTATCAATATAACCCACAGACATCAATTATTATCGGAATAAATGTCGATTTTCACTAACACAAACAATTCCAACATAATGAAACTATTTTTATCAACAATATAAATTTTGAAATTTTGAAGTTTGACTTTTCCCAAAAAAATCAACTGTTGACTTTTTGACCAAATAGTGAATCCGGAAAAATTTTGTGTTTATAGACTATTTTTACTAATTTCATCGTTCCGGACTCAAATATCACGTCTGCGTCTCCAAATTCAACTCCGAACACAACTTCAATTTTAATAACATTCATCATTAATATTATAACTCACAATATTTAACAACCAGGTCGTTCCCAGGAAAGAGAGGGCTTTCCGATAAGGATTTCTCTTTATTGGTGCGTAATTAGGTGACCAACCCTCTCCTTGACAGAACTTCTAGACATTGTCAATATTGCAAATAATAATATGAATAACTTTGCCGTCTCAATCATTGATTTAATAATATATCATATTATGCAGATGATACTATAACAATAATTGAATCAATAATATGAAAGATATGATGCAGCAATTACTGTAGCAATAATTGAGTATAACTGAGTGACTTCTCACGTAAGCATCAATAATCAATACCGTGTGCTACTATGCAACCACGCGTATTACTGTACTTTTAACACCGGGTGTTTCAACCGTTAACGGTAAAACTTCCGCCGTTATTTTCATAAAGTATTTTTTTCGTTTTCTCAATCCAACAATAATTCCGTTACGGGATCCACCAATGATTGTACCGTCGTACAGATATTTCCTGACAAAAAGAATATTCCTCGACCAATCGAATATTATATAACAACTTGCGTACTTTGCAAAATTTATAAAGATAACCCACAACTATAACATTATATCAAATCCACACCATAATATTTAAAAATTTATTTTGAGAAAATTAAATATTTATTCATAAAATCTGGGGTCTCACACTTAGCATTCCCTGAACCCTTCTTGACTGGTTTGCAGACATGGTTCTGCACTTGTTCTGTTTTAGCTTTTGGTTCATGGTGATTCGTAGAGTGGCTCTCTAGATCTTCTTTGTGTTCTTTCACTTTTCTGAATGCTATCTTCTTGTCCTTCTCGTTTCTCAGCTTAGCTATCATCTTCAGTGGCATTCTCATCTTTGTTGAGTGAAGCTTTAGTCTGTTTGAGTCCTTCTTGAAGTCTTCTTCAGTTCCACCTTTGTAGTCTCACTATCACTAACACTTGTTCTTTAAAGATCTGGTAGAACTCTTAGAGTCAACAATATAGCATTCCAACAACTCAACGATTCTGCAACTTTAGCAACTATTGATCTTTGAAGCTCTGGCTGATATATACTCCTTCCCAATCTTCTCGTTGGAAAATAGTCGTTAAAAGGTTATTTGAATTGCTTCGCAGATCTCAAGTTCTTTGATGTAGACTACAGATGTGACATGACATATCCTTTATGACTTTCTGACACTGCAGTCTACTTTTTCACCTACCCCGTCAGAGATGTCACTTTGATGTCTCGGGTAGGTAGTCATCGTTATTTCTCCTTTCTGACTTCTTGATTAGAATATCAGGACCTATCCTTTTGCATCGATGCTCTCAACTAGCAATGTTTGAATATAAGCCTTCAGATTGAACTATTGCCAATACTTTAATCTTTAGATGACCGAACTCTACGACTGATGCAGATGTTCTTGGACTTGATCGTAGTGTGTCTTGTTTATTTTTTATCATTGACAGATTGAGACAACACTACGATCCTGAAGAGTGTTCATTGGATCTTCAATTTAGATCACCTCTTCCTTCACTTATGTAGTGCTTCAACACTTCTATTTGCCTTGACTGATCTCAGGAACTGATAGCTTGACTCCTTGTTCTGGCCTCTTCTGAATAGCAAGACACTTCAGATTTATGGGATGCCCCGCTCGCTTTCTTCTTGTGATCTCTCGTTCACTTATCATCAATTGACTGACCCAATGCTTAATCACTGTAGCCTTGTTCTTCATAAGCTGACCAGTATCTCTGTGTAAACTTCATCAGTTCTTACTTTGTTTGGAAAACACTACGATCCTGGTTACTTCCAAGATCATTGTCTTATGTTAACTTGATAGCTACTGCACTTGCTGACTTTCTTTAGTCAGTTACTTTGACTGAAGTCTTCTTCTTATCAACTTGTGGAAGACTTCATCTTGAATGACTTCACAACTCAATCTGGATGTTGATCGGGTTGGTGCTTAGATCTTCAGTTAGCTTGCATGTCATTCGTTGAGTGCTCTCTGATTTCCTTCAAGCGGGATGTATCTTTGTAGCTCAGACTAGAGGCTTCATACTTTGGATATCCTAGGAGTGCTCATTTGTTGATAATCATGTTTACTCTACGATTCTTTCTTGGCATTGTAAGCACCTTTATTGAAGCCTTAGTTCTGCACTCTATAATTCTGCTTTGGTTCTGCAGACACTATGACTCCAAGATCAGATGTTGACACTCTACGACTTCTATTTTTAAGCTTGTTATCTTCATCTGATCTTACTCGACTACGATCTATGCCTCTGGTATGATCAATAGAGTTTACGACTTCGAGTGTAGTCTACGATTCTTGACTTGGCCTTGGCAGATGCTCGTTCGGCTCTTAGATAGGTTGTCTCTACGATTCTGAACATGACTTCCTCAGCAGACTACGGCACCGAGGAAGTTCTTCTCGACACACTACGATCCTTCCTGGTCTCTCTTGATAATCTATGAACTCCGAGATCTATTATCTTGCAAACTATGATTCTGCCTCGATAGTTCTCGAGTTTTCCTTGATCTCCTAGCAGACTACGATTTCTAATGCAATGCTCGACGATTAGACAAGCCTATCTATTACATTATATGTGACGACCCCAAAATCGGGACCATTTCCCTTCCCGATCTTGTGCGTTAATACTACCTTGTTATAGCTTTAAAATATTATTTAATGTTAAAATAGCTAAAAATGCGGAATAAAATTTTTTTCCGTTCTTTCCATTCATTCATTCCCTGAATCGCAACCTTTACGATTCTTCTTTATACTGAAATCATATCTATTATATGATTTATTTAACCAGAGTTATATACATATATTTATACAACTCAATCCTCAACACGAATTCTTTCTTATATAGTAATGTTACTATATCACTTTATTTTTATAAAATATTCATTACAATTCATCTAGAGCAAATATTCTTCGTAGAATATTTTGAACTATACTTAACTGTCAGTTATAAATAACAAAACCATCAATTAAAGCTTTATACAATTTCTAATTCAAGAAAATGTATTCATTTCGTCTGTTGTTCAATCTTCAACATCCGTATAGCAAGTAATATTGTATAACATCATTAACCTGCAAAAAGTTTGTGTTTGCAAGATTGAGCTCGACAGCCCAGCAAATTTAACAGTCTATCATGTTTCACATAGCACGCAAATCAATATGCACCATATTTCTTTTACTATGCATATCCTACATGCATCAATAATTCCTTTCAATGCATACATTCATGCATTATACATTTCTAACTTATTAAGTTACATCATACAACGTGTGCTATCACATCACATATAAATTGAGTTCCATAACTCAATTACCTTAGTCATATTTTGACTTTAACAATTCATAAAGCATGATATATAACTCACCACATAATCACATTTAATCTACAAACATAATAGAACTGAAAAATTTGCCTTGATTGAGGACTACCGTTATAGTTTACTTTAACTTCTCCTTACGAATCCTACACAATCGTGTTCACATACATGCATATTAGATAACCAATTATGTCACATGTCCTGTGCATATTAAATAATTATATAAGTAATGATCATTAGTTACCATAACCTATAATATTTTATTCTTGTCTTATAACCATTCTTGGTTTCTTTAGAAACTTTGTTCATTTTAACCTTTTTATGCATAATAAGGTTCTCAAAGGACTTTAGTGTATAAATACTTTACATCTCGAAACATAAACCACTTATATTCTATTTTAAGAATATTCCTTTTTTATAGTAAATTTGGAACCATATGGCTTATGAATAATTTTTACTGCACAAACATGGCTTACTACATCATTTCTTTAATTTTTGTAATTTTCATACCTTTTCGATAGTTCACGTGTTAAATCACGTCATCGCCACGTACGCGAATGATTCACTTTATTTGTAGCTTAGCTTCACATTTATTCCCGCGAATAACTTACGTTTTCACTTCGCTTGTACTTTAAATTCATACATATAGCATTATGTAATTTTGTGTTCAAAATCTCTGTTTTGAACTCCAGACACCTTCGTTTTAACACTTTTATGTCCAATATAATTTTAAACGGTTTCGTGTATTTCATTTAGCTTTATATCAGTATTACATAATATTTCTCGGCTTACGTTTGCGTAAACATGTAAACTTATGTTTACATTACATGTTTATTGTTTTCCTTATGCTCAAGATGAGTTTTCATGGCATAAAGTTGTTATATCTTTTAAACCAATCGTTCATATGCTTTGAATTTTGGATATGTTTTAGGTAGTATATCCATCTAATTATAAAAATTATAATCCAAGCATTGCAAGCAACCTAGACTGTCAAAACCACGAGCCAAAAATCAGTTGGGTGAACTACCCAACACAACGCCGCACGATGTGCGCTTTGCTGGGCCTCGCGTGCCGAGCTGGGTTGCTGCCCTCCATAACGAAATGCTTAGTTTGCGCATTTTTAACTTTTCGCTCGTAGTTTAGATTGCAACCAATTTTTGATATATTGAAAACACCCTAGTAGACTATATTTAGAAAATATAAGCCACCCATTTTAGAAACTTTAAATAGTCCAAACAAAGCTCCAAAAATGCTCTGTCATAACAGTTTTTAATTGTTTTCCAGCTTGACCATGTTACGCTAAAACAGTCATAACTTCTTTGTTTTAAAACATTTTGAGCGATTCTTAAGCCCACGCGAAGCTAACTTCCGGGACTACAACTTTTATTCTTGCACCATTTTCAAATTCTAAACACAGAATTCCAGAAAATTCGTGCAAGGGCTGCTTCGAATCTGTTTTCCAGAATTTTGGCAGATTCGACACGACTACTTTGAACTGTCATAACTCCTTGCTCCGAAGTCAGAATCAGTCCGTTCTAGAGTCTATGGAAAGCTTATTCAGTGTACTACACATCCCCAAAAGCCCATAATTTTCTGGAAAGTCTAGCTTTCCCCGAATTTGTCCTTAGGGTCAGCAGTCTATAATTTTTTGGTTTCTAATATGTTTTAATAAAATTCTTCACTATAATTTCTTTTTAGCTCCTTTTTAATTCATTCTAATTGGATTATTTCCATAACTCATAGGAGCACAACCCACCATTACAAAACTAAAATTTTCAGTTCTATACCCTCATAAATTTTGGCTCAAGAACAGCCCCCAAAAACAGTTTTAATTTGTTTGTTATACATGATTTACTAGAAAATCCGTCATGATTTCATTACAACGGGTGTTTCCATCGTTCTAATTGGGTTGTGTTCATAACTCATAAGAGTACCACACATCATCCCGGAACTTAATTTTTCTATTTCAGAGCGCAACACAAATTGGTCCAAAACAGTCCACTAGTTGTCCACTAGAAACCAAACTTTCACATGTTATAAAGGGTATATCATAGCATTTTTTATAAAATACAACTTACCTGTTTCAGACATTTTAGATCAGTCTAATAGAGCCACCAAACTGCTCTGTTAAGACGATTTCTAGATTGAGCATGAAAATGGTATTCATTCCAAAACAGTTTTCCAATTACTTTGGGCCTACAAAAATCATTTAATTCACCTAGTATAACATGTATAAAGAGTTCTTAACCTCAATCCTCACTTAATTTCATGATTTAAGCTTAACAGTTCTTAAGAGACCTTTTAACAAACATCTTGTGTGCAACTATTTTCGGGACAAAATTCACCGAGGTTTAGGTTTGTCTAAACCCATATTTTCTTCCCTTAATACTTCATTTCATCTGCACATGATCCCTTAACACAATACAACCCAACCACAACAGTTTATCTATAATCAACATCACAATTCATTTTATTCGCATATACATATATACCTAATTTCTGAGAATGCAATACAATCACATACTTACCTCTTTAATTGCTGAAATTTTAAGATTGGTGATGCTTATTCATGGTTATACTTGTTGATAGATCTGATTAACGGCTCCCCAATTCTCTTCAATGTCGATGATAGCTTTTTTTACAATTTTGGTGGAAGTCTTAGTAATTAAGAGAGAGTAAAGAAGTGGATTGGGTAGGATATGGGGAACAGAGAGAGATAAGATAGAATAATTCTAAGAAAGAAAATAACACTGCAGATTGTTTAACTCTTCATAGCTCTCCTTTGGCAAATAACGATTTAGCTTACTCATGCTGCTAACTTTCTATTTATTTGACAGCTCAAGCTTATAGTTTAGCTCAAGGTTTTTAAAATCGGACTGGTCATCGAACCAAAAAAGTTACCGGATGGATGGGTCACTGGTCCAACCAGTGGTCGGACCGTTATTGACCTAGTGACGTCATTAATATGTAATAAATAATAAATAATTAATTATATTAATTATTATTATATATTGTATATAATATTTAGTAAATACGTAAAATTAATTAATTTATCTACAAAAAAAAACTAAACATCTCTATGATACATTCAAATTCCAAAATTCAACCACAAGTTCAAGTGTTTGATTAAATGAATGCAAAAATATGTAAAATACCAAACAAAGTCTCAACTAAATTACTAAAATAAAATAAAATCCATAATAAATTTTTTTTATCTTTAAGGAGAGAACCAGTCAAACCCGTGAACCGATCATTGGTTCACTGGGTCAACCGGTTCAACCGATGGTTTACCGGTTCTGAACGGTTTTTGAACAAAAGTGGTTTAGTGGTTCAAACCGGACAGTTGAGTGAACTGGGTTCGATTTTTTCCGATTCAACCGGCGGTCCGGTCCGGGTTTGAAAACAGTGGTTTAGCTTAGTCATCTTCATAAGGCTTAAAGTAAGCCATCTCATGCTTACCAAGCACTAACTTTCATTCCCAGCAACTAGCTTAACTTAATTTCAACATATCATGTATTGAAATACTACATTACAAAAATACATATATACACATCATATTATATCCTCCATACTTATCGCGTTAAATATTAAATACATAACGCACTTTAAAAATTAAAATAAAAATAAATCCTTTTCCATAAAAATAGAGATTATACATTAAATAAAAATAATTTATTTAATATAAATTATTTAATTAAAATAATTTAATCTTGCAAATTAATTTAATGCATTCTTTTCAACAGATACAAAATATTTTGTATACTTAAATTTAATATACTTTGTCCACTTATTTGCCAAATTTAATGCATACAATAATTTTGTATCATTAAATTTAACTACATCTTTCCCTTTAATAATTTGCTCCTCCACATATAATAAATGTATAATACTAATACATTTATTATACACAAAATCACATATTGCATAACACTAACTCTCTTATGCAATATAATATCACATAACATATCATCTAATAAGAATTTTATTTGTTTAATTCCTATTTTAATATCTCTAAAAAATTTGGGTTATCACGTTATAAGATCAACCTAACAAGTTTGATCTTTCTATATTTATAGTCCTTGTACATTATTTCTTTTTAAGGACTTTACAGAGCTGTTTTGCTTATATAGGATCAACCTAACATATTTGATCAATTCATTCTAAGTCCTTGTACATATGTTCCTATTATCTATCAAAGGACTTTACAACTTTTCTTAATGCAAGCATACTTGCATATTCATTCATACATATCATAATCAAATCATATATAAATAGGAATATCATTCACATGCTTATTCCTGACAGTTTCTTATAATGTTCAATGCTTATGTTTTGTTTAAGCTTTCTAATTCTTTTTGAAAGCATGACTTCGATATATGATATTTATTCAGTTATGATTCATTGATATCCTATCATTGCTAAAGTACCCCTTTACAGTATTATATTGTTATCGAACTCTTGAATGTTATCGAACCCTTTATGATTCAACACCTGAAAATCAAAGAAGAATATTTTCATTCATACTATTTCTGTATCTTTACATGTACATATTTATAGATAGTAGAGATCCTACAATCAAGCTATTCCAATAATTAAGTTATTTAGTTATTCCTATAATTAAGTTAATAGAGAATGTTTGACTATTAATCCAATATCGCAACACTCCCCCTCAAGTTGGTGCATAGATGTCACACATGCCCAACTTGCCCAAAAACTTTGAGACCACTCGACTTGAAATAGCTTTGGTGAGAATATCAGCCAATTGATCTTCGGATCGAATCTTAGGCAACTCAACAATTTTCTCATCCAATTTCTCCTTAATGAAGAATCCGTCTACCTCCACATGTTTTGTACGATCTTGTTGTACCGGATTATGAGCAATATCACATGCTGCTTTATTGTCACAATAAAGCCGAATCGGTTGACTAGGTTGATAGCCCAAATCCCTCAAGAGAAGTCTCAGCCACAATACTTCACATATTCCAAGTGTCATACCCCTAAATTCAGCCTCTGCGCTTGAACGTGCAACAATATTCTGCTTCTTGCTTCTCCATGTAATGAGATTATCACCTATAAAGGTGAAATATCCCGAAGTAGATCGTCTGTCATCTATTGCTCCAGCCCAGTCAGCATCACTATATGCATCCACACTTTGACAATCTACATTTTTAGTGAACAAAATGCCCTTTCCAGGAGCAGACTTCAGATACCTTAAAATACGCATAATTGTATTCATATGTTGTTCTCCAGGATTATGCATAAACTGGCTAACAATACTCAATGCATAGGCAAGATCTGGCCTAGTGTGGGCTAAGTACATCAATCTTCTAACGATCCTCTGATATTGCCCTTTATCAAAAGGCACCTGATTAGTCTCAACACATAACTTCAATCCTTCTTCTACTGGTGTATCAACTGGTTGACATGCTGACATAATAGTTTCCTGCAACAAATCTAAAGCATATTTTCTTTGAGACAAAAAAAATCCCTTTATTAGATCGAGACACTTCGATCCCAAGAAAATATTTCAAGTCACCGAGGTCTTTCATTTCTAATTCGTTTGACAAGTAACTTTGTAGAGCCTTCCTTTCATCAGGGTCATTTCCTGTAACCACCATGTCATCAACATACACAATAAGGGCATTGATCTTACTATGTTGTCTTTTCAATAATAAAGTGTGGTCTGGATTACTCTGATGGTAGCCAAAGGACCTCGTGGACTTCGTGAATCTTCCAAACCATGCTCTCGGAGATTGTTTTAGCCCATACAATAATTTCTTTAATTTGCACATTTTCTGACAATGCACTTCTGGTATCATGCACGAAGGACGATCAACAAGTTCCCAAGTGTTGATCGATTTCGCAATCAATGAATACGTGCAAGTATACACAGTCAACAAGTAATAAAGTGAAAGTATAGTATCGTTCTCACGAGAAATTATTTAATAAAAATCACCAAGTACTAACTCTTAACCAAACTAATTTTATTTAAACAATCTCAAATCGTGTTTTTTCTAAATAAGAAAACTAAATTAACTAATTAAAACTAAGATTTTAACAAATGAATTCAAATAAATAAAGATTAAGACTTCAATATCCTCAATTATGAATTATAAATCAATTATCCAATTATCCCAATTATTATGCCTACTGAATTGTTAACAGGAATTCTCAAATGCCAAAAGTCCTTTTCCAAGTGATCAATTGCCTTCTATTTAATCCAGATTAATCTTGCTATATTCCTATGCAAAACAATTAAATTAAACTTTTTCCAATCCCAATTCCTTATGTGTTATATGCGGTGAACAAATATTTCCATTCAATTCACAAACCTAATTATTCACTTTGCAAATAACTAAGTCACATGATATCATGCCCAGTTCTAACCCTAGAATTCCTCTTCCAATTCCTTCAAGAGTAACAAAGTAATTACTGATCAGATAATTAAGCAATATGCACAAGACAAGATAAACAACTCACTTTAACATAAATAATTGGAATATAATGAATAACTAATTCATAGCCATAAAAAGTTCAATTGAAATCTTAATAAAAAGAATTAGTTCATAATTAATGAATGGAAACCAAGAATCCACAACTGAATAGACATTAAAAGATAAAAGTAAGATGAGAGAAGAGAATAGAATCTGTTGTCATCAAATCTGATGCTCCCCTCTTGCTCTTGCTCTTGCTCTTGATCTTCAATGGTCTCCAAGTTGCTTCAATCTCCAAAACTAATAAGAACTAGGGTTATGTTCTAATCTAATGGAGTGTATCTCTAATCTAAGCTATGTAATCTCCAAGCTAAGCTATGTAATCTCCTCTTATTTTATGCCTTACATCATGTATTTATAGGTTACAAGTCCAATTTTTTAGTTTTGGAACAACTCCAATCCTATCTGGAGTCAAAAAAGTGTCAAAATTCGCCCAAAACGCGTCCAGGCCCGCACCAGGCCCTTCCCCAGCGCCCCAGCACTGGGCACGGCGCTGGGATTCTGACCCCCAGTGCCCCGGCTCTGCCAAATACACTAGAAATAGCGCCCCGGCGCTGGCCCAAAAACTTGATATTTTCTGCTCCGACGTCCTTTGGGAAAACGGCCATAACTTCTTCGTCCGAACTCCGATTTAGATGATTAAAGATGTTCTGGAAAGAGGAGAAGTAGATATACAACTTTCATTCTTGAAGTTTTTCGAAATAATGCCCGGAGCTATAGTCAAATTGGCTCTGAAGTGACTGCTGTGTAAATGACAAGCCAAAAACGCGAATCTAGTCACCCCGAACGTCGATCCATGCAACTTTTGTCCCAAATCCTACAAAACAATATAAAACATGCTTGATTAAACACAAACACATAAAAACATCCTAAAAGACTTGAGAAAAACAATAAATTAAGCCCGAATGTATCCAATTCATGTGTATAAAACTCACTCATCAAATACCCCCAAACTTAAGCCTTTGCTTGTCCTCAAGCAAAAACACAAAAATGTTATGCAATGCAATGTAATGAAACTAATCTATATGCCTACGGCTCCAACAGTAATGACAGAAACAAGTCTATTCAACTGACCTTAGAGAAATCAAGTAAACATGATAATACATCATATTAAAATAAATCAGTAATTTTCCAATCAATCATCAAATTTTAGACTGTTATCACTGATATAGTGCGTGTGTGCTCCACAACAATGTTAACTGATATAAAATCAAATTTAAGACATAATAGATATCTTCGAAGGCATCATACAGTGAAAACTCACAAAATTCATGAACAAGCTAGATCCAACTAAAGTCAAACATCCACCAAGTTTAAGAGTCCAATCTGGGATACTTATGTTTTACTTTTCATTACGGGGGCTTTTTGCTCTTTTCCCGTTTTATTATTTTTTTTTAACCATGACTGTGCAATGTCTCATTCCATTAGGCTAACAGTGTCACCCCTTAGCGAGCTTTCGACCAACGACTCCCAGACCATATAAGACCTTAGGGCGCTAGGTTTTAAGATACCCCTTCGGGCGTACTTACTCAAGTAACAAAGGCCCCGAAACAAAACTAGCCACGGTAAATTTTTTTTTCTTTCTCTTTTTTTTTTGATAGATGGTTGGTGAGTGCGTTTTACGCTCCATCTCACGCTTGTGTTTATGGGGAGTGTTTCTCCTCAACCCACCACAAGACTCAACATGTTTTTTTAAAGCTTATATACCCCAAAATTTCCCCCAAACTTAAGTTTTTATCAAAATTTAGCCATCTCCGCCTATTCATGTCTTTCATTCCTTCACACTAGTATTATCCTTAAGAAATCCATTATGTATCAATTTAAACTTAATCAGTTAACATAGCTGTTATTAACGTGCTAACCTTGATTATACCAGTTTCAAACAGGAAAAGATTCAATTCATAACAAGAAATCACATCAAAGCCTTAATATTCAATACTATACTTATCTACTTAATTCCAGTCTCATCATTGGCCAAAATAGACTTTTACTATCTAACAGTTGGAATCATGCAAATATAAAGTAAACGCAACAAACACAGTAAACTAACTACTATTTTTGCGATTTTTAAATTTTTTTTTTAACAAAAAAACTTAATGCAAAAACTAAATGTAAATAACCCGAAAACATAACGAACTACAATGTAAATAACTAACTATATGCAATACGACACTAAAATGCCCCCAAACTTAAACTAGACATTGTCCTCAATGGCTTCAATAGAAAAAATTAAAGCAGAGGACTTCCCTGAAAATATAGCAATCTTCCTCCTTGTCCGCTAAGTTTGGAGAATAGGCTAAGCACATGGAATAAATTGGGCACCACACTTGAATTTGACTTGAATAACCTGTAAAACCATGATAGAAGCAATTTTATTAAATCCTAAATAAATGCAAATTCAAAACTACTAATATAAAACTTAATAAAAACTAAAAATAAAAAATAAAAATTAAACTTGGGTTGCCTCCCAATAAGCGCTTGTTTTATAGTCTCATCCAGACTTTGTCTGGTCAATGCTATCCAATTCCTCTTTGAAAGTTGAGGAACCCTCCATCCATCGGAAATAATATAACTTTTGGTAGGTTCCCATTTACGATAGCCATTGTATTAAAGTCACCTAGCGTGCTTTCTTTAGATAAGATCACATTCAAGAACGTCCAACATCTAGGTGGTTTCTCCATTGTGTCTGTGAATATATTCTGGCATTGAGGCTTGTCAGACACAACAATTTCTTCTTCTATCTTCTCCAGCTCATCACACCATGGTTTCGAAGGTGTACTTGCTTTTACATCACAGAGAGTATTGCCGACGACATGACTACCAATCGGACAAGGTTTTGCAAATCTAACCGGACTCTTGAACTGTGGAGGAGAAGGCACTTGAGGCATAAATAACATTGGCTCATCATCATTGGGTCTCACAATTAGTTCTTCACCGACCTTGTTGTCATTATCCCCACTTGTCTCCTCTTTTTCATCTCGTGGCTCATCCAGTTGTAGATTTGGCTCGGGCTCACCATCAGTCTCGGAATCCATGTCATAGGGCCAGGTGTATTGAGGACGGTTGTTCAACGCATGTGCTATCTGTTCCACTTGATTTTCCAAATTTTTGATCAACGCCCCTTGGCTTTGCAAATTCAGCTCTACTTGACTCAATTTCTTATCTTGTTCCTCGTTCTTTTTGTCAGAAGCTCTAATGAATTTTTCTAAGGCTTCTTCCAAACTTGATATCCTCTCTGGTTGTTGAGTCAGATTTTGAAATCCGAAGGTGTGTTGTTGTCTAGGTGGTTGAGCTGCAGCTTGATTGTTACTCCATGAAAAATCCGGGTGATACCCCCAATCCTGATGATAGTTGTTGGGATAAACATAATTATTGGGGTAATCACCACTATATTGTACCTGCTCGAAACTGATGGCGCATTGATGACTCATATGATTTCCAGCACAATAATCACAAGTAACCGCCATACTTTGACGACGCTGAGCTTCAAAAGCTTCAAACATCCTCGAAAGTGTCTCAATCTGTGCAGACAATGCAGAAAGTTTCTCGAGTCTTTCAATCTCCGCTCCCCTTGGTTGAGTTATGTTCGTGTATGTCCATTGATACACAAAGTCATCCATGGTACCTGAAAAGAGAGAATTATAGAAAGAGAATTAAAAATAAAAATATAAATATTTAAATTAAGACTAATTTGATTGAAATTAATATTGGACAATAATTAATAAATTAATTCCCCGGCAACGGCGCCAAAAACTTGTTGATCGATTTCGCAATCAATGAATACGTGCAAGTATACACAGTCAACAAGTAATAAAGTGAAAGTAGAGTATCGTTCCCACGAGGAATTATTTAATAAAAATCACCAAGTATTAATTCTTAACCAAACTAATTTTATTTAAACATCTCAAATCGTGTTTTTTCTAAATAAGAAAACTAAATTAACTAATTAAAACTAAGATTTTAACGAATGAATTAAAATAAATAGAGATTAAGACTTCAATATCCCCAATTATGAATTATAAATCAATTATCCAATTATCCCAATTATTATGCCTACTGAATTGTTAACAGGAATTCTCAAATGTCAAAAGTCCTTTTCCAAGTGATCAATTGCCTTCTATTTAATCTAGATTAATCTTGTTATATTCCTATGCAAAATAATTAAATTAAACTTTTTCCCATCCCAATTCCTTATGTGTTACATGCGGTGAACAAATATTTCCATTCAATTCACAAACCTAATTATTCACTTTGCAAATAACTAAGTCACATGATATCATGCCCAGTTCTAACCCTAGAATTCCTCTTCCAATTCCTTCTAGAGTAACAAAGCAATTACTGATCAGATAATTAAGAAATATGCACAAGACAAGATAAACAACTCACTTTAACATAAATAATTGGAATATAATGAATAACTAATTCATAGCCATAAAAAGTTCATTTGAAATCTTAATAAAAAGAATTAGTTCGTAATTAATGAATGGAAACCAAGAATCCACAACTGAATAGACATTAAAAGATAAAAGTAAGATGAGAGAAGAGAATAGAATCTGTTGTCAGCAAATCTGATACTCCCCTCTTGCTTTTGCTCTTGATCTTCAATGGTCTCCAAGTTGCTTCAATCTCCAAAACTAATAAGAACTAGGGTTATGTTCTAATCTAATGGAGTGTATCTCTAATCTAAGCTATGTAATCTCCAAGCTAAGCTATGTAATCTCCTCTTATTTTATGCCTTACATCATGTATTTATAGGTTAAAAGTCCAATTTTTTAGTTTTGGAACAACTCTAATCCTATTTGGAGTCAAAATGGTGTCAAAATTCGCCCAAAACGCGTCCAGGCCCACACCAGGCCCTTCCCCAGCGCCCCAGCACTGGGCACGGCGCTGGGATTCTGCCCCCCAGCGCCCCGGCTCTGCCAAATACACTAGAAATAGCGCCCCGGCGCTGGCCCAAAAACTTGATATTTTCTGCTCCGACGTCCTTTGGGAAAACGGCCATAACTTCTTCGTCTAAACTCCGATTTAGATGATTCAAGATGTTCTGGAAAGAGGAGAAGTAGATCTAAAACTTTATTTCTTGAAGGTTTTCGAAATAATATCCGGAGCTATAGTCAAATTGGCTCTGAAGTGACTGCTGTGTAAATGACAAGCCGAAAACGCGAATCTAGCCACCCCGAACGTCGATCCATGCAACTTTTGTCCCAAATCCTACAAAACAATATAAAACATGCTTGAATAAACACAAACACATAAAAACATCCTAAAAGACTTGAGAAAAACAATAAATTAAGCCCGAATGTATCCAATTCATGTGTATAAAACTCACTCATCAAATACCCCCAAACTTAAACATTTGCTTGTCCTAAAGCAAAAACACAAAAATGTTATGCAATGCAATGTAATGAAACTAATCTATATGCCTACGACTCCAACAGTAATGACAGAAATAAGTCTATTCAACCGGCCTAAGAGAAATCAAGTAAACATGATAATACATCATATTAAAGCAAATCAGTAATTTTCCAATCAATCATCAAATCTTAGACTGTTATCACTGATATAGTGTGTGTGTGCTCCACAACAATGTTAACTGATATAAAATCAAATTTAAGACATAATAGATATCTTCGAAGGCATCATACAGTGAAAACTCACAAAATTCACGAACAAGCTAGATCCAACTAAAGTCAAACATCCACCAAGTTTAAGAGTCCAATCTGGGATACTTATGCTTTACTTTTCATTACGGGGGCTTTTTGCTCTTTTCCCGTTTTATTATTTTTTTTAACCATGACTGTGCAATGTCTCATTCTATTAGGCTAACAGTGTCACCCCTTAGCGAGCTTTCGACCAATGACTCCCAGACCATATAAGATCTTAGGGCGCTAGGTTTTAAGATACCCCTTCGGGCGTACTTACTCAAGTAACAAAGGTCCCGAAACAAAACTAGCCACGGTAAAAAAAAAATTTCTTTTTCTCTTTTTTTTTTGATAGATGGTTGGTGAGTTCGTTTTATGCTCCATCTCACGCTTGTGTTTATGGGGAGTGTTTCTCCTCAACCCACCACAAGACTCAACATGTTTTTTTAAAGCTTATATACCCCAAAATTTCCCCCAAACTTAAGTTTTTATCAAAATTTAGCCATCTCCGCCTATTCATGTCTTTCATTCCTTCACACTAGTATTATCCTTAAGAAATCCATTATGTATCAATTTAAACTTAATCAGTTAACATAGCTGTTATTAACGTGCTAACCTTGATTATACCAGTTTCAAACAGGAAAAGATTCAATTCATAACAAGAAATCACATCAAAGCCTTAATATTCAATACTATACTTATCTACTTAATTCCAGTCTCATCATTGGCCAAAATAGACTTTTACTATCTAACAGTTGGAATCATGCAAATATAAACTAAACGCAACAAACACAGTAAACTAACTACTATTTTTGCGATTTTTAAATTTTTTTTTTAACAAAAAAACTTAATGCAAAAACTAAATGTAAATAACCCGAAAACATAACGAACTACAATGTAAATAACTAACTATATGCAATACGACACTAAAATGCCCCCAAACTTAAACTAGACATTGTCCTCAATGGCTACAATAGAAAAAATTAAAGCAGAGGACTTCCCTGAAAATATAGCAATCTTCCTCCTTGTCCGCTAAGTTTGGAGAATAGGCTAAGCACATGGAATAAATTGGGCACCACACTTGAATTTGACTTGAATAACCTGTAAAACCATGATAGAAGCAATTTTATTAAATCCTAAATAAATGCAAATTCAAAACTACTAATATAAAACTTAATAAAAACTAAAAATAAAAAATAAAAATTAAACTTGGGTTGCCTCCCAATAAGCGCTTGTTTTATAGTCTCATCCAGACTTTGTCTGGTCAATGCTATCCAATTTCTCTTTGAAAGTTGAGGAACCCTCCATCCATCGGAAATAATATAGCTTTTGGTAGGTTCCCATTTACGATAGCCATTGTATTAAAGTCACCTAGCGTTCTTTCTTTAGATAAGATCACATTCAAGAACGTCCAACATCTAGGTGGTTTCTCCATTGTGTCTGTGAATATATTCTGGCATTGAGGCTTGTCAGACACAACAATTTCTTCTTCTATCTTCTCCAGCTCATCACACCATGGTTTCGAAGGTGTACTTGCTTTTACATCACAGAGAGTATTGCCGACGACATGACTACCAATCGGACAAGGTTTTGCAAATATAACCGGACTCTTGAACTGTGGAGGAGAAGGCACTTGAGGCATAAATAACATTGGCTCATCATCATTGGGTCTCACAATTAGTTCTTCACTGACCTTGTTGTCATTATCCCCACTTGTCTCCTCTTTTTCATCTCGTGGCTCATCCAGTTGTAGATTTGGCTCGGGCTCACCATCAGTCTCGGAATCCATGTCATAGGGCCAGGTGTATTGAGGTCGGTTGTTCAATGCATGTGCTATCTGTTCCACTTGATTTTCCAGATTTTTGATCAACGCCCCTTGGCTTTGCAAATTCAGCTCTACTTGACTCAATTTCTTATCTTGTTCCTCGTTCTTTTTGTCAGAAGCTCTAATGAATTTTTCTAAGGCTTCTTCCAAACTTGATATCCTCTCTGGTTGTTGAGTCGGATTTTGAAATCCGAAGGTGTGTTGTTGTCTAGGTGGTTGAGCTGCAGCTTGATTGTTACTCCATGAAAAATCCGGGTGATACCCCCAATCCTGATGATAGCTGTTGGGATAAACATAATTATTGGGGTAATCACCACTATATTGTACCTGCTCGAAACTGATGGCGCATTGATGACTCATATGATTTCCAGCACAATAATCACAAGTAACCGCCATACTTTGACGACGCTGAGCTTCAAAAGCTTCAAACATCCTCGAAAGTGTCTCAATCTGTGCAGACAATGCAGAAAGTTTCTCGAGTCTTTCAATCTCCGCTCCCCTTGGTTGAGTTATGTTCGTGTATGTCCATTGATACACAAAGTCATCCATGGTACCTGAAAAGAGAGAATTATAGAAAGAGAATTAAAAATAAAAATATAAATATTTAAATTAAGACTAATTTGATTGAAATTAATATTGGACAATAATTAATAAATTAATTCCCCGGTAACGGCGCCAAAAACTTGTTGATCGATTTCGCAATCAATGAATACGTGTAAGTATACACAGTCAACAAGTAATAAAGTGAAAGTAGAGTATCGTTCCCACGAGGAATTATTTAATAAAAATCACCAAGTACTAATTCTTGACCAAACCAATTTTATTTAAACAATCTCAAATCGTGTTTTTTCTAAATAAGAAAACTAAATTAAATAATTAAAACTAAGATTTTAACGAATGAATTCAAATAAATAAAGATTAAGACTTCAATATCCCCAATTATGAATTATAAATCAATTATCTAATTATCCCAATTATTATGCCTACTGAATTGTTAACAGGAATTCCCAAATGCCAAAAGTCCTTTTCCAAGTGATCAATTGCCTTCTATTTAATCCAGATTAATCTTGCTATATTCCTATGCAAAACAATTAAATTAAACTCTTTCCAATCCCAATTCCTTATGTGTTACATGCGGTGAACAGATATTTCCATTCAATTCACAAACCTAATTATTCACTTTACAAATAACTAAGTCACATGATATCATGCCCAGTTCTAACCCTAGAATTCCTCTTCCAATTCCTTCAAGAGTAACAAAGTAATTACGGATCAGATAATTAAGCAATATACACAAGACAAGATAAACAACTCACTTTAACATAAATAATTGGAATATAATGAATAACTAATTCATAGCCATAAAAAGTTCAATTGAAATCTTAATAAAAAGAATTAGTTCATAATTAATGAATGGAAACCAAGAATCCACAACTGAATAGACTTTAAAAGATAAAAGTAAGATGAGAGAAGAGAATAGAATCTGTTGTCAGTAAATCTGATGCTCCCCTCTTGCTCTTGCTCTTGATCTTCAATGGTCTCCAAGTTTCTTCAATCTCCAAAACTAATAAGAACTAGGGTTATGTTCTAATCTAATGGAGTATATCTCTAATCTAAGCTATGTAATCTCCAAGCTAAGCTATGTAATCTCCTCTTATTTTATGCTTTACATCATGTATTTATAGGTTACAAGTCCAATTTTTTAGTTTTGGAACAACTCCAATCCTATTTGGAGTCAAAAAGGTGTCAAAATTCGCCCAAAACGCGTCCAGGCCCGCACCAGGCCCTTCCCCAGTGCCCCAGCGCTGGGCACGGTGCTGGGATTCTGCCCCCCAGCGCCCCGGCTCTGCCAAATACACTAGAAATAGAGCCCCGGCGCTGGCCCAAAAACTTGATATTTTCTGCTCCGACGTCCTTTGGAAAAAGGGCCATAACTTCTTCGTCCGAACTCCGATTTAGATGATTCAAGATGTTCTGGAAAGGGGAGAAGTAGATCTACAACTTTCATTCTTAAATGTTTTCGAAATAATGTCCGGAGCTATAGTCAAATTGGCTCTGAAGTGACTGCTGTGTAAATGACAAGCCGAAAACGCGAATCTAGCCACCCCGAACGTCGATCCATGCAACTTTTGTCCCAAATCCTACAAAACAATATAAAACATGCTTGAATAAACACAAACACATAAAAACATCCTAAAAGACTTGAGAAAAATAATAAATTAAGCCCGAATGTATCCAATTCATGTGTATAAAACTCACTCATCACCAAGTTTCATTCTTCGGCAAGGATTTAATGTGACACCCCCAAATCCTGGTACATCATTTCCACGGGATTCAGTTTTCACTTAATCAAAACATTCATTTATAACTACCTAATTATAATAAAATTGAATAATAAAAACCTGCCCATACAGGATTAAACTCAAATAAAAATCTCCCCAGGTTGTCTTACCTTTAACAATAATCATTCAAATGCGGAAATTAAATAAACTTCATTACAATCTTTAAACCAAAGTCTAATAATAATACTATCAATTCTATTACAAGTCTTCAGTACTTGTTCATCTTTCCTTTTCCTTTACTGGTGCTAGGTACGTCACCAGTTTCAACTTTAGCTGTAAGAAATTTTAAAGGCAAGAGTGAGCAAACAAGGCCTACTTGAAATAACAATAAATAAATCTGTAAACTTTTACATCAATTGCCAATACTAGGCTCAATAGAACTGAAAAATATATTCTATTAACTTTCTTAAAATTATAACATTCACTGAGGGTCTAATGACCATGAATCATGTCCACAGTTATAAGTAATCTTTCAACTTTAACTTTAACAGTCATAAGACTATAAGGACTCCACGTACTTAGGGGGATCAACCCTTCGTACAATGTAATGCGCACAACCATTTCAACGCTAAGCATAAACCTCTATTAAAAGAGTTGTTCATCTCAGTATTTAGAATACAAGTCCGCACCAAAGTAAGTTTGGTTTGGATAAGCTTTCAAGAAAATTTAGAATTTAACGAACATCAACTAAGGAGTAGTTGAATAAGACCAATAACACTATACTACAGAATAATAGTGATTGAATCAATCATAGTAACTAAAGTCATGCATTATGAATAATCTAATAGCATACAATTTGAATAAATATAGCATACCTTACTTGAACAATATTAAGTCAAGGTTAATTAGGATTGAATACTAAGCATGCATGGAAATTCAGTTATGCATGTTAATCAATAATTGAAATACACGAATAACTTGTTCAACATCAAACCAAAGTTTAGTCCACTTACATCATTTTAAGATAATCGAATTGAAAACAATAATTAGCTCAATAAGACAAAGGATTAGAAAAATTGCATCGTCATGAGTAACTAGATACAATGACTTACTCAATCATCGGAAATCTAGCTCTACGAAAGTGTAGAAGTAGCAACTTACAACAATTGTAATTGGATTTAAAAACAATAATGTACCAAATGAAATTAAACTCGCACAATTAAGTTTTGAGTTAGAAACCTTGCCTTGCTCGTAGACTAAACCGAATCAATTTGAATCATAATATCCTATATACATATGTCATCGTGACATAGTTAGTCATTATCATATAACTAATACATTCATCTCATAGGTTTGATTATTTAATCACATAATCAACTTATAACACAAGTTAATCCTTAATAACATAATTATTCATAGTATAGAAATACTAAAATCTATATTTTACAGTCCTACTATCATCACAAAAATGTTTTCTTAAAATTTCGTGTATAAAAAGTACAATGTCAGACCATTCTGCTAACTCGCGCCGCGGCGCCACAGTTTACACTATTGGTCGCGCTGCGGCGTGGTGATGGCGCTGTGGCGCGGTGATTATACTACGAAGCCGCGTTGCGGCGTGGTGATGGCGCTGCAGCGCCATGAACGTACTGCTGGGCCGCGGCACGGCGCAAAACTGCAGTTTCGACTGACAGCTTCGACAACAGTACCAGAAAAAGCCAAATTGGCCTAAAAGCTCGAATCTAATAGACTGATTATCATGTAATTTACATATAGACTTCATATAAACATATTGTGAAGACTTTTAACATATTTATACTCATAAAATAATACAAACATCAAATATACAACACCCAATTTCAATGTTCTTGGCAAAACTTCATTTTTTATACTTTCAATAAAAATCAACACTGTGATTTTGTTTTTCAACCAAAACAGTAAATTCAAAACATCATGATTATGATTTTATACACTCTATCAATTCTAACAATCAATTTATCAATTTAACAAAAAATAAAGCCTTAATTTCTAATTTAAACTAAGCCATATTCATATATATTTTCATATGAACTCACTGTGATATATTTCTTCACAATTTATATACATACATAAAGTAATTGATTATAATCATACATAATCTCAACAAAACAGTTTTACAACAACAATCATCATCTAAAGCTATATACACAAGAATTCATCATCCATAATTATTTACAGAGAACTCTTTGGAGAAGAAAACTAAACTTTAAAAATAAAATACAAGGATTAATATCCTACCTTTGATTAAGAAGATGATACTCTAGGGTTTAGAAGAAAATGGTTATGATTACAATCTTCTTTTCCCCAATTCTTTTCTTAATTTTCTCTAAGTATTTCTCAACTTTTCTCTCTGTATTTTTCTTCTTCTTCTTTTTCTTCAACTGAGCCTTCTTCTTTTCCTAACTCTAACTACGTAATAAAAATATAACGTATATGATATAATATATATTAATGATATAATATAAATATAGATATAATTATATCAGTTATATTTTGTTTGAAAATCAAAAGCCATAAGGCTTGTTTGGCTAAGCTAATAAAATAACCCTTTAATCCTTACACCTTGTTTGGTAAACTGAATTAAAACAAATGGATTAATCCTTATACATTGTTTGATAAATCACTATTAGATTAAAGACTTATTATGCAATAAGACATGTTTGGCAAAACTAAATTAAACTCCCTTAATTTATTTAAATAACTCCTTTATAGCAAGATTATTTGTCACACTTCTATTTAATTAAATAATCAATTTAATAAATTCAAATATTAATCTATTAAATTACTTTAATACATAAATCATTATCACAAAACTATAATTTCTTTATAATTATAATTTTATTTAACCAACTAATATTTTAAATTATAATTTCCCATTTAAAATATTATAATTTATTTAAATCACTATAAGCTCTCTAGCTTACTTATTAAATTGCATTGGTATATAATCTCATAACAATTAATTTACTTAGCTCCTTAATTATTTATTCAACAAATAATTAACTAAACCACATCAACTCAAATTGCCATATAATTCAATAAATATTTAATATTGCAAATAAATATTTAATATTTAATTATTTATTCAACAAATAATTAACTAAATCACATCAACTCAAATTGAACAATTATTTATTCAATAATAAACATATCCATTAAATATTTATATAAATCAATAAATATTTAATATTACACTTTAAAATTCTGGAATGTTACATTTCATCTCCTCATTTATAGCAGCTTTCCACCTTAGGTCTGCTAAGGCTTCCTGCACACTGTTAGGAATAGATACAGTAGATAATTGATTTACAAATGACTTATATGATTCAGACAAGCGATGGTTAGACACATAATGACTCATGGGATATTTAACTTTACTAGAACGTTCGGGTTCATATGTGGGTGTGGGGATACCTCTGGTTTGACGCGGTGGTAGTTGTTTTCTTGGTGGTTCAGACACTACAGCAGGACCATCCTCAGCAGGCGATTGGTTTGGTGTATCAGTTGCCTGTGGTGCGAGAGATTCAGATGGAGGTTGATCCACAACTTCATTTTCTAGGTCTTCATCACGTTCATCACCACTGTGGTCCAAATTTATACCGCTACCAACATTTTCATTACCAAGTTCAGGGCGTTCCGTTTCATTCCCATTCAGATTGTTACCATGTGCAGAGAATTCCCCTTCTATAGAGATCAGAAAATCATAGTCTAGAGATTGAACTTCTTCCAGGTACTCCCCTTGAAGTTCAGGCTCAGAGGAAAAATACATTGAGTCTTCATGAAAAACTACATCCATTGTAAAAAACATTCATTTGCTTGGAGGATGATAGCATCGGTACCCCTTTTGATAAGCAGCATACCCTAGAAAAACACATCGCAATGCTCGAGGTGTCAACTTGTCGCGCTGACGCTGATGAAGATGTACAAATGCTACACAACCAAAGATATGAGGATGTAAGTTTGGAATGACTGGAGCCACAATTGCTTCAGTAAGAGCCTGAGATGGTGTCTGAAAATTAATAGTGCTGGAAGGTACTCGGTTGATTAAATATGTTGCAGAGGTAAGTGTGTGTCCCCAATAGGATAAAGGCATATGTGCTTCTATTAATGAAGCACGAACAACCTCCAATAAGTGACAATTTTTCCGCTCTGCCACCCCATTCTGTTGGGGTGTATCGTAACAAGTAGTTTGATGAATGGTTCCATGGGCTTCCAAGTACCGCTTCAATTCAAAACTCAAATATTCACCTCCATTGTCACTGCAGAGAACCTGAACCTGTGCATTGTACTGACTACAAATCATTTTATGAAATTTTTGAAATAACAAGTTTACTTCACTTTTGGACTTCATCAAACATACCCAAGTCATCCTGGTAAAATCATCAATAAAAGTAACAAACCAACGCGATCCATCCAAAGTAGCAAATTTAGATGGTCCCCAAACATCAGAATGTATAATCATAAAAGGAACTGGACTTTTATTCAAAATTAATGGAAACGAAGCACGATGGCTTTTTGTAAGTTCACAAACATCGCATTTAAAACTAGAAACATCAAAGTTTGCAAATAAACTAAGAAATAATTTCTTTATGTAACCAAAAGAAGCATGCCCCAGACGTCGATGCCATAACCATATCTCAGATTTCTTTTTTTCCTCTTCTGAACCCCCAATCTTTAAATCTTGACGTAACTTATCTGAACTTTTGGACACCAAGTCTAAGTAATACAGCTTCCCTCGCCTAACACCACAACCAATCGTCTTCCTTGTCCGGATGTCCTTAAATACACAAAATTCAGGCCAAAAAATGAGAACGCAAAATAAAGCAGTGGTTATTTGAGAAACTGAAAAAAGATTATAATTCAAAGAAGGAACAACCAAAACAGAATCTAAATTCAAGGTGTTAGTGAGGGACACGGATCCTTCCCCAATAATCGGAATTGAGGTACCATTGGCAGTGGAAACAGAACTTTGTAAGGAAGGTTTAATAGGTGAAACTTGTCTAGAATCAAATGTCATATGATCCGTAGCACCGGAATCAATTATCCATGAACTATTAGAAACAGGTGTAGAAATATTTAAAACCTTACCACCATTACCTGCTGCTCTTGCCAATGCCAAGAACTTTTCACCGCTATCATCCTCTGTCTTTGTTTCAATAATTGTAGCCGTAGAGGCATTCTTGGATTCTTCTTCCGGGAATCACGGCTATGATCCCATCATTCCGAATATCCCACAAGTTCATAGCATCGACTCTTTGTATGACCTGTTTGATCACAATGGGTGCATTTGTATGATGATTTGTCGCCACCATTAGAGTTCTTAGGATGTATGTTTTTTCTTTCTTGCTGGTGTTGAGGAGACCAATTTTGATTAGACCGGTTCCGAGTCACCATGGCTGAAGCTTCAAAATTTTCCAGTTGTCCGTTCATCACCCCGCGTCGAACATCTTCGCGGCGAACTAGGGCATAACACTCTTTTAATTCAGGGATAGGACCCTTCCTCAAGATTTTGCCGCACACTTGCTCGAAATCCCCCTTTAATCCAGCGAGAAAGATATGCACCCTTTGTCGCTGAAGCAATTTCTGATACGATGCAATATCTGTTTCATCCACCATAACCACCTTATCACGATGATCCAACTCACTAAAGATTTCAGTCAGTTCTCCATAATATATAGAGAGCGGTCTACCATTTTGTTTGGTAGAGAAAGCCCTCTGATTCAAGGTAAAAACTTGTAATTCATTCGCTCCATCATAAAAGTCTTTAGACAGAGCTTTCCAAATATATCGTGCGGTAGGTAAGCGAATGTATCGCTTCATAATCTCCAGGGACATAGACATCAGCAACCATCTTTTGACCTTCTGATTGTCTGAATACCACTTTTCATAGCCTTCGTCTTTCTCCTTAGGTGACGGCGATGTGTCACGAATGAAGGAGAGTTTCTCCTTCTTAGCAATTTGCATCTCTAACATTTGAGACCAAAGATCATAGTTGGTCTCATTCAATACAATTCCTGCATTGAATGATGAACCTTCGTGTTGAATAATGATGGGGGTAGAATTTGATTTGCTCATGGTTTAAGGATTCAAAGAAGAATGATTTAGAGTTTCGTAGCTCAGATACTAACCTGAAAATCAAAGAAGAATATTTTCATTCATATTATTTTTGTATCTTTACATGTACATATTTATAGATAGTAGAGATCCGACAATCAAGTTATTCATCCTACAATCAAGCTATTCCTATAATTAAGTTATTTAGTTATTCCTATAATTAAGTTAATAGAGAATCTTTGACTATTAATCCAATATCGCAACATCAACTAGCTAGTCCTTAGTTGATTAGTGTTCTAAAGATCTAAATTACCTTGAAGCTAATCCAAACCAATATTCCTTTGGTGCAAATTCTAATGTCAAAGTTGAGATGAACAACCCTAATATTGGGAATTATACTACGCAATAACGTTAAAATATTTGTTCACAATATATTGTACGAATGGTTGATACCCCGGAGTACGAGATAGATGGTCTATATTATAAGACCCCAACTTTTTAATGAATGAAATCGAATTTTCACTATTTATAAGGTGTTAATTTGATATAATACTTTGGTTATGGGTGAAATGTGCAAATTTTGCAAAATAAGCAAGTGGTTATAAAATATTAAATTGTCAGGGAATATTCGTTTGGTCGTGGAATATTCTATCTGTCGGGGAATATTCGTACGACGGCGCAGCCATTTGTGGGCCCAATAACGGATAGCTGTCGGATGAAGAAAACGACAAAGTTTGGGTTGTTATAAATAATGGTGTAGTTGTTACCGTTAACACTGTTGGAATACCCGGTGGTTAAAATACAGTAATACGCGTGGTTGCACAGTAGAACACGGTATTGCATAGTATTGTTGAATTATTGATCCTTACGTAAGAAGACACTACTCAATAATTGTCACAGTAGTTACTGTTCAATATTTTATTTTATTGATTCAATAATTGCTGCGTTGATATTTTATATTATTGTTGTTCAATAATTGTCACTGCACATTATCTCCATTATCAGATCAATAATTCATATTATTTGAATAATATTATTAGATTACATTATTGGAAATGTCTAGAAAGTTCTGTCAATGAGAGGTTTGGTCACCTAATTACGCGCCAGTAAGGAGAAATCCTTATCGGAAAGCCCCCTCTTTTCTAGGAACAGCCTGGTTGTCATAAATGTGATTCTATAATATTATTTGTGAATAATTAATTATTGATTCATATGATAAGGAAATATTTATTTTATGTGGATATAAATGATGGATTTATTTATGTGGTTATTAATGAAGGAATTAATGCTGAGATGTTTTATCAGTATTGTCGGATTGGAAGTATTTAAAAATCATCCGTTTATGGATTTCGGGTATTTTTCTGTTTGAAATTTAGAAAAACTCAAAGCTACAAAGTTGTAGTGAATTCGATTTCGTGTGGAATGGACATAAAATTCGTATTTTTCTTATAAACGTGTTATTTTCTATGAATTATTAAAGTTTCTGATTATTGTTTAAATGATAAAATATTTTGGAAAATTCTAGAATTGGTTGGTGAGAAATGTTCTCAATTGAATTTCAAATGTGGTTGTCATGTAGCAGGTTAGTCTTTTATGACGTTCTAAGCATTTTTCTATAAATAGGGTGCTTAGTTAGAATTGAAAATCACACCAGAATTCCTAAGTTTTCTCTCTTTCTCTCTCGATATTATCGAGCGTATTCTTGTGAGTATTTTGATACTTTGAGTGTTGTTATACGGTGCAAGTTTCTTCAGCACTATATCCAGTATTCCTGCCAGAAGTATTATCTTTTTGAGGTAAGGGATGCTATTATCTTCGTAAGTGATATTATTTCTTCAATATCATTATGCCAAAATATTGGTTGGAACTTTTTATCAAATTTGGAACTTTTCATGTCGGGATTACTATTCATGATTTACTATTCATGAGTTACTATTCACGAGTACTATTCACTAAGCATGATGATTTTTCTTGTGGAATTTTTATCTTTTGGTGTCAGAGTTACTATTCACGTATACGGCACTATTCACGTATACGACATTATTCACGAATACGGCACTATTCACCTAAAAAATAAAATTTTCTCCTTTTTATCCAAGATGTCTATTATGGTTACTATCTTTGATTGTATCCATGTTTTGATCTGTATTTTTGAATTCTGCTTCGAAATTGGTTATTATGGAGTATTATTGAACTTGGATAAACTGTAATACGACTCCTTAATATTTGTTCTTTTATCTCACTGGATTCGTTTTCTTTAAAATATTTTTCATCATCCTCAGTCCTAAATGATGATATTACTGAATATCTTTGGCCTGTAGTGCAAAGATGAATGATTAACTGATGAATATCTTTGGCCTGTAGTGCAAAGATGAATGATTACCTAATGAATATCTTTGGCCCGTACTGCAAATATGAACAGGTGTTGAGATGAACATGACCAACTGGTGATACAAATGAATATCTTTGGCCCACAGTGCAAAGATGAATATTTGATTAAAGATGTGTATTGATTGATGTTACAAGGATAAAATATTGATGATGGACTTTTAAATTCATAGAAGATAGTAGAATTCTTTCTATACTTGACTCTTCTAATGGATTGTTTATTCCGCTGCAGTTGTTGATCTAAAACTTGTTGTCTATTATATTTTATCAGATTTTTCCCTGTTGAAGACTAACAATAATTTATTTTATATTATCTTAGTCATAATATTTTCTTACTGGGCTAGTTGAGCTCACCCTTTTCCTTTTTGTTCCATTTTTCTTCTCAGGAGGTTAGAACATAGCAGGAACTAGCCGGGGTTTGAAGTGATTGTTCAGGATAGTTGCTTTAGTATTCCTCACTATTTTGTAAAATAGTGTATCAATAATTGTAACGAGAACTCCTTTTGAGTTTTTATACTCTCTATTAGACAATAGTTGTATTCAAACTCACAGTATATGTGTTGTCGTATTTTGCACAACAATTGTATTATTGAAGTTGTATTTATTTTTGTACCATGTTTTTGGCGACTCAGAATGGGTTGGATGGAATGGACCTATTTTGGGGTCATCACAGTTGGTATCATAGCTTAGGGATATGATCCCTGACTGAGATGTGAGACAAGAACTAGGAGGGGAGAGACGGGGAATTCCTTCACTAGTATGACCTACCTAAGTTTATTTGGTATTTAATTGGTCGGTCAGAGTATAGGGATAATATGTGATTTGTTAATTAACCCTTGTTTTATGGCAGTATTTAAGAATGGCATCAGGAAATATTAACGATGGAGTGAATGAGACAGTGGAGACACCTTTAATCAATACCCAGGATAAGGTGCAGCAGGAAGACAATAATCCTCTGGTAAACAATAACACCGATGAAATGGTGAACGATGGGATGTTCAGAGGCTTTATGCAATTCATGCAACATCAGGTGAAAGCGGTTCCTATTCAAAATGCATGTGGAAACAATGGCAACCCATGGTTGGTCATCGCTAAGCAGTTCAAAGAGCTAGGACCACCGGAGTTTTTGGGAAAGCCAGAACCACTTACGGCAGAGACGTGGATAAAGCAGAGCACCAAGATATTTGATGTCTTGGGATGTTCCGAGGAGCAAAAGGTTCCCTTTGCCAACTTCATGTTGCGAGGAGAGGCAGATTACTGGTGGGAATCTGTAAAGCGTACTCAATCTGCCGCACTGAAGATGTCTTGGGAGAAGTTCCAAGAATTATTCAACGACAAGTACTTTTCGAAAAGTATTCGTCACATGAAGAAGGTTGAGTTCATCAAGTTGGAGCAAAACAATATGAACGTGTCGCAGTACGAAGCTAAGTTTGCGGAGTTATCCCGATTTGCATCCCATTTGGTTGATAATGAGGAACGAATGACAAGAATGTTTCTGCGAGGTTTGAAACCCAAAATACATCAATACCTCAATTCTCACAAACTTTGTTTATATTCAGATGTTGTGAATAGGGCTCAGTTAGTGGAGCACGGTAATGAGCCAGCCCAACCGAAGGATAACGAGCAACAACACGTTAATAATTGTACCGGTGACAACAGTCATCGGAACAATGATAACCATCGTGGAAGAAATTATCATGCCAAAAATGGTAACCACTTCGGTGGTAATCATGACCAAGATAATAGAAGAAATGATTCAAGTGGAAATTTCAAGAAGAGAAGATTTAACGATGACGGGAAGACGTCAACAACAACACCAGCACCATCAACAAATTCTAGGGGAGGAGAACGACCGTCAGTTAGATGCTACAGATGCGGAGAGGAGGGACATATAAGTCCAAACTGTTCACAGCTTTCCAAGATATGTTTTAGTTGTGGAAAAGACTATCACATAGCTCGATTTTGTCCTGTAGTGAAATCAAGTCCAGTTGGGACGGTGGCACCAAAGGTGGATACGGACAAAACAAAGTCGGTGGTTTAAGGAATAGCGTTTTTCGTGACTTCTCAAAGAGCGAGTAACCCGAACGAAGTTAGCACGGGTTATGTAAGACCCCGAATTTTATGAAATAAAAGTATTAAATTTTTCTTATAATTACTATTCAGTAAATGGTTAAATTGATAAAAGTTAAAGTTAAGGGTGATATATGAAATTTTTTCAAAATACACAAGTGGTTATAAAATATTCATTGTTATCGGGGAATATTCGTTTGGTCGTGGAATATTCTTTCTGTCGGGGAATATTCGTACGACGGCGCAGCCATTTATGGGCTCCATAAAAGAATAACTATCGGATGTAGAAAATGACAAAATTAAGTTTTTATAAATAACGGGGTAATCGTTACCGTTAACACCGTTGGAATACCCAGTTGGTAAAATAAACTAATACGCGTTGTTGCACAGTAGCACAAGGTATTACACAGTATTTTTGAATTATTGATTCTTACGTAAGAAGGCACTACTCAATAATTTTTACAGTAATTACTGTTCAATATTTTACTTTATTGGTTCAATAATTGTTGCGTTAATATTGTATATTATTTTTGTTTCAATAATTATCACTGAACAATATTTCTCATTATCGGATCAATAATTCATATTATTTGAATAATATTATTAGATAGCATTATTGGCAATGTCTAGAAAATTCTGTCAAGGAGAGGTTTGGTCACCTAATTGCGCGCCAGTAAGGAGAAATTCTTATTGGAAAGCCCCCTCTTTCTTGGGAATGGCCTAGTTGTCATAATTGTGATTCTGTAATATTAATTGTGAATAATTAATTATTGATTTATATTACAAATAAATATTTATTTGATGTGGATATAAATGATGGATTTACTTATGTGGTTATAAATGAAGGAATTAATGTTGAGGTATTTTATCAGTATTTTTGTCGGATTGAAGGTATTAAAAATTAAACCAGTGTTTTTGAGATATATTGCGTGAGTTATAATTTTTAATCTGACCGTTGGATCGTTGTAATTTTTGGATATGTTATACATATATAAGTTGAGTATTTGTCCACAAATTTTTAACCGTTAAAAATGAACATATGATTTGTTATGAATTTTAAGAGGTGAATGGTTCAGAAATTGTTGAAGTATCCGAATTTAGCATTTTGGTGGAAAATTCTAGAATTGAGTGGGCCCAACTTGTGGTTGGTGAAGAAATATGCTGAATTTTATTTCAAATGTGGTGGGTGAGAATAGTAGCAGGTAAAGTCATCAGGTTGCAGGTCAAGTCTGCTAAAATTTTCCTATAAATAGAGGGCTAAGTTAGAATTGAAAATCACACCAGAAACAAGTTTTCTCTCTTTCTCTCTCTAGATTACTGAGTGTATTTTGTGAGTATTTAGATACTTGGTGAGTTGATATTCATCAATACAAGTTTCCTTCAGCGTCATATCCGATATCTAATCAGAAGTGCAGCTCTTTTGAGGTAAGGGATAGTAAGGGATTTTAAGGGTTGTTGTGTTTTTCATGTTTCGTAACTTTTCGGACTTTCAAAAATTCTGGAAAAATTTGAAATGATATTTTGATGAGTTTTATTGATTGTGTCCAAAAATGTTGATTTTGGATGTATATATTAAGAGTTGTGAATTTTATAAGAAAAGACTATTTTAAAAGTAACCGCTTATAACTCCTTGTGGTTAACTCTAAAATTTATGAAATTTTTATTGGGAGTACATCTATATAATATCAGTGTGTACTCTGTGAATTTCGGAATTTTTGGATAAAAGTATAATTTATGATAAATGTCTAAATATTCGGCAATTTTGGCCATATGAAAAATAGTAAATGAATTTTAAAAATTTTGAGAAAAATATATGTTCAATATGGGACTATATTCTGCTAAATTCCAGAAAAGAAATATTTTTGGAACTGATTTGGTATTTTTTTATAAAAATGGACTAGTTATGAGTAAATGAATTAAATATGTTATGTGAAGTGAGAAAATTGGAAAATATGATTTTATGGCTTGAGAATCATACATGAGTTATATACAGATTTTTGATGAGGGTTTTAGTTATTGGTGATGAAATCTTATGAGTTTGGAATTTTAGAATGATTAAATGCATTATTTAGTAAAGTGTAAACAATTAAATTAAATTGTTTATAAGTTTAAGAAATGTTATTTAAATATCATTATACCGAAATATTAGTATGGATTTTATTATGGAATTTCTACATTTTTGTGTTAGAGTTAGTATTCATGACTAACTATTCACGAGTTACTATTCATGAGTACTATTCACTACAAAATTAGTTTCTTTTTCTAACCAAATTATAATTGATTTATTATTATTACTCTGGATATTAAACTATATATTGATTTTATTATCATATATAATATTTTTATAACCCTGATGTTGAAATTCTCTTTCACTGGAGTGTAAAGATGAGTAGATTATTGGTATGATCATGACTAGGGTTCTCTTTGGCCAGTAGTGAAAAGTTGAATTGTGACTGGTATGATCATGACCATTGAATTTATAATTGAATATCTTTAGCTTAAGTGCAAAGGTAAATTGATCAACATGGTTATAATTATTGTTTATATAAATTCTGAAATGATTATATATTTCTTTGAATATTAATATCTTTGGCATGTAATGCAAAGATGAATTGTTGATGAATATCTTTGGCCAGTAGTGCAAAGATGAACTGTTAATGAATATCTTTGGCCCGTAGTGCAAAGATGAACTGTTGTTGAATATCTTTGGCCAGTGGTGCGAAGATGAACTGTGGATGAATATCTTTGGCCCGTAGTGCAAATATGAATTTATTAGTATGATTATGAACAGGAACTGTGATTTGGTATAACCATGATCTTTGATATTTCAGGTAAAGACATGTGATGAAAATTATATTCGTCCTGGGTACGAAGAAGAATTTAGAATGACAATTATGATCATGAGATATTCATATAATTGTGGAAAGGAACTATTGATTGATGTTACAAGGATAAAACATTGTTGGTGGACTTTTAACATGGAGAAGATAATAGACTGTATTGTCTATTTGACTCTTCTAATGGATTGCTCGTTCCGCTGCAACTATGGTTGAAATTTGTATCATCTACCATATCTTCTAAATCTCTGATTTGTTATTGATGAAGGCTATTGATTATTTAATTATATTTAGTCATGATATTCTGTATTGAGCTAGTTGTGCTCACCCTTTTGCTTCACAATTCTTTTTAGGTAATAAAAGTGTAGTTGGGTCGAGCGGGGGTAACAAGGGAATAGAACGGTGGTCTCTAGTTGTGGAGTTCTCCCTAAACAGTATAGACAAGTGTGTTGTATACATCTTTTAGTAGTTATATTTGGTGAATCATATAGGGAGAGGCGAACCCAACGTTAGAAGGGTGTTTTGCCACTATCATACAAGATGTCTAATGACATACAACCTCGTGTCATCATAAGACAGGGTTATGCTCATCCACTTATTGAGTATATTTACGAGCACTGCCTATATAATCTTGGTGTTTGTTTGAAGTATAATTCTCAATTTGAGACAGTAGAGATAATGATAAGTCAAGAGAAGACTCACCATTGGGAAGAATATGATAGTAATCTTCTCATTTTTCTTTGGGATCTATTGGGTCACCCAAGGTTAATTCTGTGGCCATATGATATCTATCATAACCTAGAAGCATGGCCTCCCATGTACGAAGGTTTCTTTGAGCACTTCCCAAAAATTCCAATTTCTAAAACAATTTTTGACTATACCTTTATGTAAGGTGTCATTGTGACGTGTTATCCACGATTGGGACATGAGTCACAGTTGGTATATATTTGTATCCAAACTCACAGCATATGTGTTGTTGTATTTTGTACGACAATTGTTGTAATAAAGTTGTAGTTATTTTCTGTACCATGTATTTGGCGACTCAAAATCGGTTTGATGGAATGGACCTATTTTGGGGTCGTCATAGTTGGTATCAGAGCTATAAGTAAAGAGCCCTGAGCCTCTCGCTGGTGACTTCCTGTTGATAGGGGATGCACCGAAGCCAGACTCTCCGTAGGGGACGCCGTTCTGCGGTGGCAAACTGATAGGTACCAATATGAGGTGCTGTCCACTGATGGGACATTTGTCACAGTTGGTATCAGAGCTTAGGGATATGATCTCTGGCGGAGATCGGGGAATATAACTAGTAGGGGAGAAATGAGTAAATCCTTCGCTAGTGTGTCTTACCTAAGCTTATTTGTTGGTCATTCATAATATCGGGATATTATGTGATATGTTAATTTGTTTAATTAACCCTTGTTTTATGGCATTATTTGAGAATGGCTGCTGAGAATGTTAACAATGGAGTGAATGAGACCGTGGGGATACCTCTAATCACTAACCATGATAATGTGATTAGAGATATTCATGTGGTGAGTGAAGAATTGATAGTTGCACCCGAGATAGTCACAGAGGTAACAGCTGAGAGTGAGGAAGAAGATGTACCTGAGGAGAGTTTATTAGAGGTATTATATGATCAAAATGTAGAATTTCAAAGTCGTATTCATGAATTAGAAGTGCAGGCTGAAGAACGACAGGCGGTCGTGGAACAAAAGGATGCAACAATTCAAGCTTGTGTTACCCGATATGTGATGCTTGAACAGAAGCATTCTTTGGCAGAGTATAAGATGATAAAGATGGAATCTGAGCTGAAAGAAGAAAAAACTGAACGAGTAAGAATGAGTGATGCATGGGTAAAAGCCACACGACACGTGGATATTGTGGAAAGAGATGTCCGATATAAGAAGGCTAAAATAGATGACATGAATTTCTCTTTTTGGAAAGCAATTGGGAGAACCCAACATCAAGTTTTTAATAACCCTGTATATAGCGGTCAACCTGAATTCGATATGGATCAAAGATTGATGATTCAGATCATGAAACAGGAGTACGACGAGGCAGTTGAGGGAGGAATATGTCCTATAGAAAAATATATTCCAACGGTAGTGATGACGCCAAATGCTGCCCAGACAAGTCAAAGTCGGGTAGTTCGAGGGATGGCGGTTGTCATGACTTCCCAACAAATGAGGAACCCAAATGAAGTTATCACGGGAGATGGAGAAATCATGATGACCGGGGAGATAGAATCTGAATTGGAAGCAAAGTATTCTCAACTTTTCAAAATATCAGGTACGTAAATTTCGGGGACGAAATTTCATAAGGAGGGGAAATTGTAAGACCCAAAATTTTATGAAATAAAAGTATTCAATTTTTCTTATAATTACTATTTAGTAAATGGTTAAATTGATAAAAGTTAAAGTTAAGCGTGATATATAAAAAAAATTTCAAAATAAACAAGTGGTTATAAAATATTCATTATTGTCGGGGAATATTCGTTTGGTCGTGGAATATTCTTTCTGTCGGGGAATGTTCGTACGACGGCGCAGCCATTTGTGGGCTCCATAACAAAATAACTGTCGGATGAAGAAAATGACAAAGTTAAGTTTTTATAAATAACGGCGTAATCGTTACCGTTAATACTGTTGGAATACCCCGGTTGGTAAAATAAAGTAATACGCGTTGTTGCACAGTAGCACATGCTATTACACAGTATTTTTGAATTATTGATTATTACGTAAGAAGGCACTACTCAATAATTGTTACAGTAATTACTGTTCAATATTTTATTTTATTGGTTCAATAATTGCTGCGTTGATATTGTATATTATTGTTGTTTCAATAATTATCACTGCACAATATTTCTAATTATCATATCAATAATTCATATTATTTGAATAATATTATTAGATAGCATTATTGGCAATGTCTAGAAAATTTTGTCAATGAGAGGTTTGGTCACCTAATTGCGCGCCAGTAAGGAGAAATTCTTATTGGAAAGCCCCTTCTTTCCTAGGAACGGCCTGGTTGTCATAATTATGATTCTATAATAATAATTATGAATAATTAAATATTGATTTATATGATAAGGAAATATTTATTTGATGTGAATATAAATGATGGAATTATTTATGTGGTTATAAATGAAGGAATTAATGTTAAGGTATTTTATCAATATTTTTGTCCGATTGAAGGTATTAAAAATTAAACCTGTGTTTTTGAGATATATTGCGTGAGTTATAATTTTTAATCCGACCGTTGGATCGTTGTAATTTTTGGATATGTTATACATATATAAGTTGAGTATATGTCCACAAATTTTGAACCGTTAAAAATGAACGTATGATTTGTTATGAATGTTAAGAGGTGAATGGTTCAGAAATTGTTGAAGTATCCGAATTTAGTATTTTGGTAGAAAATTCTAGAATTGAGTAGGCCCTACTTATGGTTGGTGAAGAAATGTGCTGAATTTTATTTCAAATGTGGTGGGTGAGAATAGTAACAGGTAAAGCCATCAGGTTGCAGGTCAAGTCTGCTAAAATTTTCCTATAAATAGAGGGCTAAGTTAGAATTGAAAATCATACCAGAAACAAGTTTTCTCTCTTTCTCTCTCCAGATTATTGAGTGTATTTTGTGAGTATTTAAATACTTGGTGAGTTGATATTCATCAATACAAGTTTCCTTCAGCGTCATATCCGATATCTAGTCAGAAGTGCTGCTCTTTTAAGGTAAGGGATAGTAAGGGATTTTAAGGGTTGCTGTGTTTTTCATGTTTCGTAACTTTTCAGACCTTCAAAAATTCTGGAAAAATTTGAAATGATATTTTGATGAGTTTTATTGATTGTGTCCAAAAATGTTGATTTTTGGATGTATATATTAAGAGTTGTGAATTTTATGAGAAAAGACTATTTTAAAAGTAACCGCTTATAACTCCTTGTGGTTAACTCTAAAATTTATGAAATTTTTATTGGGAGTACATCTATATAATATCAGTGTGCTCTGTGAATTTCAAAATTTTTGGATAAAAGTATAATTTATGATAAATGTCTAAATATTTGGCAATTTTGGCCATATGAAAAATAGTAAATGAATTTTAAAAATTTTGAGAAAAATATATGTTCAATATGGGACTATATTCTTCTAAATCCCAGAAAAGAAATTTTTTTGGAACTGATTTGGTATTTTTTTTATGAAAATGGACTAGTTATGAGTAAATGAATTAAATATGTTATGTGAAGTAAGAAAATTGGAAAATATGATTTTATGGCTTGAGAATCATACATGAGTTATATGCAGATTTTTTATGACGGTTTTGGTTATTGGTGATGAAATTTTATGAGTTTGACATTTTAGAATGATTAAATGCATTATTTAGTAAAGTGTAAACAATTAAATTAAATTGTTTATAAGTTTAAGAAATGTTATTTCAATATCATTATACCGAAATATTAGTATGGATTTTATTATGGAATTTCTACCTTTTTGTGTCAGAGTTAATATTCATGAGTTACTATTCACGGGTACTATTCACTACAAAATTGATTTCTTTTTCTAACCAGATTATAATTGATTTATGAATATTACTATGGAGATTAAAACTATATATTGATTATATTGATTTTATTATCATATATAATATTTTTATAACCCTGATGTTGAAATTATCTTTCACTGGAGTGTAAAGATGAGTAGATTATTGGTATGATTATGACTAGGGTTCTCTTTGGCCAGTAGTGAAAAGTTGAATTGTGACTGGTATGATCATGACCATTGAATTTATAATTGAATATCTTTAGCTTAAGTGCAAAGGTGAATTGATCAACATGGTTATAATTATTGGTTATATAAATTCTGAAATGATTATATATTTCTTTGAAATATTAATATCTTTGGCCTGTAGTGCAAAGATGAATTGTTGATGAATATCTTTGGCCAGTAGTGCAAAGATGAACTATTAATGAATATCTTTGGCCCGTAGTGAAAAGATGACCTGTTGTTGAATATCTTTGGCCAGTGGTGCGAAGATGAACTGTGGATGAATATCTTTGGCCCGTAGTGCAAAGATGAATTTATTAGTATGATTATGAATAGGAACTGTGATTTGGTATAACCATGATCTTTGATGTTTCAGGAAAAGACATGTGATGAAAATTATATCCGTCCTAGGTACGAAGAAGAATTTAGAATCACAATTATGATCATGAGATATTCATATAATTGTGGAAAGGAACTGTTGATTGATGTTACATGGATAAAACATTGTTGGTGGACTTTTAACATGGAGAAGATAATAGACTGTATTGTCTATTTGACTCTTCTAATGGATTGCTCGTTCCGCTGTAACTATGGTTGAAATTTTTATCATCTACCATATGTTCTAAATCTCTGATTTGTTATTGATGAAGGCTATTGATAATTTAATTATCTTTAGTCATGATATTCTTTATTGAGCTAGTTGTGATCACCCTTTTGCTTCACAATTTCCTTTCAGGTAATAAAAGTGTAGCTGGGTCGAGCGGGGGTAAGAAGGGAATAGAACGGTGGTCTCTAGCTGTGGAGTTCTCCCTAAACAGTATAGACAAGTGTGTTGTATACATCTTTTAGTAGTTTTATTTGGTGAATCATATAGGGAGAGGCGAACCCAACGTTTGAAGGGTGTTTTGCCACTATCATACAAGATGTCTAATGACATACAACCTCGTGTCATCATAAGACAGGGTTGTGCTCAACCACTTGTTGAGTATATTTACGAGCACTACCTATATAATCTTGGTGTTTGTTTGAAGTATAATTCTCAATTTGAGACAGTGGAGATAATGATAAGTCAAGAGAAGACTCATCATTGGAAAGAATATGATAGTAATCTTCTCATTTTTCTTTGGGGTCTATTGGGTCAACCAAGGATAATTCTGTGGCCATATGATATCTATCATAACCTAGAAGCATGGCCTCCCATGTACGAAGGTTTCCTTGAGCACTTCCCAAAAATTCTAATTTCTAAAACATTTTTTGACTATACCTTTATGTAAGGTGTCATTGTGACGTGCTATCCACGATTAGAACATGAGTCACAGTTGGTATATATTTGTATCCAAACTCACAGCATATGTGTTGTTGTATTTTGTACGACAATTGTTGTAATAAAGTTATAGTTATTTTCTGTACCATGTATTTGGCGACTCAGAATGGGTTGGATGGAATGGACCTATTTTGGGGTCGTCACATGTTAGTTAATTATAAATTCTTGTGAAGTCTATACCTTATTACATACCGGTTCTACCCATTATTTTATCTCTCTTGGAATGGACTTATCGATTGAAACTTCGTTAGTAGAAACCTTCATTTCCTGTGCTATCCAAGTCTTGGATGAGAGTCACGGTTTTTAAATGATATTTCTATTGTTAATAAATCTCTTCACGTATTCTTGAAGGACTTCTTAGCCTACCCCTAGAGCGTGAAATCAAATTTTGTATTGACCCCAGTACAAAACCCATTTCTAAAACCCTTAAATATTTCTTCAACCAAAATGAACATATAATGCGCCATAGACGTTGGCTCGAGCTGTTGAAGATTACGATCATACCATTCAATACCATCGTGGGAAAGCGAAAGTGGTAGCTGACGCGTTGAGTAGAAGATCGTATGCGTTTACGAGTGCGATGTTGTTAACACAAAAATCTATTTTATATGACTTACAAATGATGAAGATAGAGTTAAAGACTCTATGGACCCACGTGAAGATAACGAATATACGAGTAGAATAGACTTTAATCGATAAAGTTAAAACCGCTCAAGCTACACACTGGAGCTGATGGATATAAAGAAGAATATTCAAGAATGTGTTATTCTAGAAGTAAGAGTTGATGAAGAGAAGAAAGCTCAAGCCTTCGATTTATTTGAAATCCTCGATCAAGTAGAAACTGTGGCCTATAGACTCGCCTTAACGCTAAGTATGCCGCGTGTTCATAATATTTTTCACATATCGATGTTACGTAAATATTTGGACGACCCAAACCACATTATTGCGTTAGAACCAGACGAGATAGGCGAAGATTTAACGTACGAGGAGGTACTTGTTAAGATATTGAATAGGAAAGAGTATGTCCTACGCACGAAGGTTATACCATAGGTTAAGGTTTTATGGAGAAACCATGCTATTGAAGAAATGACCTGGGAGTTAGAATCAGAAATGAAAGCGAGGTATCCTCACCTTTTCGAAACACCAGGTACGTACGTCAATTTCGAGGACGAAATTTCATAAGGAGGGGAGGTTGTAAGACCCCAACTTTTTAATGAATAAAATCGAATTCCCTCTATTTATTATTATGAATAATAAGGTGTTAATTTGATATAATACTTTGGTTATGGGTGAAATGTACAAAATTTTCAAAATAAGCAAATGATTATAAAATATTAAATTGTCGGGGAATATTCGTTTGGTCGTGGAATATTCTTTCTGTCGGGAAATATTCGTACGACGGCGCAGCCATTTCTGGGCCACATAATGGATAACTATAGGATGAAAAAAATGACAAAGTTTTGGGTTGTTATAAATAATGGCGTAGTTGTTACCGTTAACACTGTTGGAATACCCGATGGTTGGTTGCACAGTTGCACACGGTATTGCACAGTATTGTTAAATTATTGATCCTTACGTAAGAAGGCACTACTCAATAATTGTCACAGTAGTTATTGTTCAATATTTTATTTTATTGATTCAATAATTGTTGCGTTGATATTTTATATTATTGTTGTTCAATAATTGTCACTGCACAGTGTCTCCATTATCAGATCAATAATTCATATTATTTGAATAATAATTTTAGATAGCATTATTGTCTAAAAAGTTCCGTCAATGAGAGGTTTGGTCACCTAATTGCGCGCCAGTAAGAAGAAATCCTTATCGGAAAGCCCCCTCTTTCCTGGGAACAGTCTGGTTGTCATAAATGTGATTCTGTAATATTATTTATGAATAATTAATTATTGATTCATATGATAAGGAAATATTTATTTTATGTGGATATAAATGATGGATTTATTTATGTGGTTATTAATGAAGGAATTAATGCTGAGATGTTTTATCAGTATTCTTGGATTGGAAGTATTTAAAAATCATCCGTTTGTGGATTTCGCGTATTTTTCTGTTTGGAATTTGGAAAAACTCAAAGCTACAAAGTTGTAGAGAATTCGATTTCGTGTGGAATGGACATAAAATTCGTATTTTTCTGATAAACGGGCTATTTTCTATGAATTATTAAAGTTTCTGATTATTGTTTAAATGATAAAATATTTTGGAAAATTCTAGAATTGGTTGGTGAGAAATGTGCTCAATTAAATTTCAAATATGGTGGGTGGCAATAATAACAGGTAAAGCCATCAGGTAGCAGGTTAGTCTTCTATGTCGTTCTAAGCATTTTTCTATAAATAGGGTGCTTCGTTAGAATTAAAAATTACACCAGAATTCATAAGTTTTCTCTCTTTCTCTCTCTATATTATCGAGCGTATTCTTGTGAGTATTTTGATACTTTGAGTGTTGCTATACGGTGCAAGTTCCTTCAGCACTATATCCAGTATTCCAGCCAGAAGTATTATCTTTTTGAGGTAAGGGATGTTATTTTCTTCGTAAGTGATATTATTTCTTCAATATCATTATGCCGAAACATTGGTTGGAACTTTTTATCAAATTTGGAACTTTTTTATGTCGGGGTTACTAGTCACGAGTTATTATTCACGGGTTACTATTTATGAGTACTATTCACGAAGCGTGATGATTTTTCTTATGGAATTTCTATCTTTTGGTGTCAGAGTTACTATTCACGTATACAACATTATTCACGTATACGACACTATTCACGAATACGACACTATTCACCTAAAAAATGAAATTTTCTCCTTTTTATCCAAGATGTCTATTATGGTTACTATCTTTGATTGTATCCATGTTTTGATCTTTATTTTTGAATTCTACTTCTAAATTGGTTACTATGGAGTATTATTGAACTTGGATAAACTGTAATACGAATCCCTAATATTTGTTCTTTTATCTCACTGAATTCATTTTCTTTAAAATATTTTTCATCATCCTCAGTCCTAAATGATGATATTACTGAATATCTTTGGCCTGTAGTGCAAAGATGAATGATTAACTGATGAATATCTTTGGCCTATAGTGCAAAGATGAATGATTATCTAATGAATATCTTTGGCCCATAGTGCAAAGATGAACTGGTGTTGAGATGAACATGACCGACTGGTGATACAAATGAATATCTTTGGCCCACAGTGCAAAGATGAATATTTGATTAAAGATGTGTATTGATTGATGTTACATGGATAAAATATTGATGATGGACTTTTAAATTCATAGAAGATAGTAGAATTCTTTCTCTACTTGACTCTATTAATGGATTGCTTATTCCGCTACAGTTGTTGATCTAAAACTTGTTGTCTATTATATTTTATCAGATTTTTCCCTGTTGAAGACTAACGATAATTTGTTGTATATTATCTTAGTCATAATATTTTCTTACTGGGCTAGTTGAGCTCACCCTTTTCCTTTTTGTTCCATTTTTCTTCTCAGGAGGTGATAACATAGCAGGAACTAGCCGGGGTTTGGAGTGATGGTTCAGGATAGTTGTTTTAGTAGTCCTCACTATTTTGTAAAATAATGTATCAATAATTGTAACGAGGACTCCTTTTGAGTTTTTATACTCTCTATTAGACAATAGTTGTATTCAAACTCACAGTATATGTGTTGTTGTATTTTGCACAACAATTGTATTACTGAAGTTGTATTTGTTTTTGTATCATGTATTTGGCGATTCAGAATGGGTTGGATGGAATGGACGTATTTTGGGGTCGTCACATATATAGCCTATAAGACTATTAAAGGTTACAGTAGAGATACTTTGTGACGCCCCCAATATAGGTCCAATCCACCCAACCTATTCTGAGTCGCCAAATACATGGTACAGAAACAACTACAACTTCATTAATACAATTATCGTGCAAAATACGACAACACATAAACTGTGAGTTTAGATACAAATATTATCTTTTAGACAATATCCACATATAAATAAATCCTCATTATTGATACACTATTTTACAGAATAGTGAGGACTACTAAAATATCTATCTAGAACCATTACTCCACACCCCGACTAGTTCCTGCTATAATCTCACTTCCTGAGAAGAAAAATGGAACAAAAAGAAAGGGTGAGCTCAACTAGCCCAGTAAAGAATGTTATGACTAAGATAATGTACAACAAATTATCGTTAGTCTTCAAAAGGCAAAAATCTGATAGAATACAATAGACAACAAGTTTCAGATCAATATTCACAGCGGAAATAATAATTCATAGAAGAGTTACGTAGAGAATGAAATCTACTATAATCTATGAATTTAATAGTCCATCATCAATATTTTATCCCTGTAACATCAATCAATATTAATCTCAAATCAAATATTCATCTTTGCACTACATGCCAAAGATATTCATCAGTCGGTCATGTTCATCTCAACACCTGTTCATCTTTGCACTACGGGCCAAAGATATTCAACAGAAATCATTCATCTTTGCACTACAGGCCAAAGATATTCAGTTATATCATCATTTAGGACTGAGGATGATGAAAAATATTTTAAAGAAAACGAATCAAGTGAAGCAAAAGAACAAATATTAAGGATTCATACTTTAAACAATTCCCATTCAAAAAAACTTCTTAAATAACCAGAGTGGAGTAAAATTCAAGAATGGTCAAAACATGGATACAATCAAAGCTAGTATCCATAATAGATATCTTGGACGAAAAATGAAAATTTAATTTTTCTGTGAATAGTGTCGTATTCTGAATAGTATCGTATACGTGAATAGTGTCGTATACGTAAATAGTAACTCCGACACCAAAAGATAGAAATTTTGCAAAAAAACATCATCATGCTTCGTGAATAGTAACTCGTGAATAGTAACTCATGAATAGTAACTCGTAAATAGTAACCCCGACATAAAAAAGTTCTAAATTTGATAAAAATTTCCAACCAATATTTCGGCATAATGATATTGAAGAAATAATATCATTTTCGAATAAAATAACATCCCTTACCTCAGAAAGAATAGTACTTCTGACCGAAATATTGGATATAGTGCTGAAAGAACTTGCACCGTATAGCAATACTCAAATACTAAAATACTCACAAAATACACTCGATATTATAGAGAGAAATAGAGAGAAAACTTCAGTTTCTGGTGAGATTTTCAATTCTAACCTAAGCACCCTATTTATAGAAAAATGCTTAGAACACCAAAACAGAAAATTTAATATAATATTAATATAATTATACAAATTTTCCTTAGCCCACCTTTTGGTCAAAAACACCAGCCACACATGTTAATGATGTCTAAAAAAATACAAAAAACGTTTTTCTAACAAAAATAATTTAAACTTCAAAAAATCAATTCACACCCGATATACCGAAACTTCAATAATTCATAATAAATAGCCCTTTTATCAAAAAATTTAAGTCTCTCGACTTTTTTATAGGAAATTCAATTCTCTACAACTTTACAGAATAAAGTTTTTCCAAATTCCAAATAGAAATTGACCGAAATCCATAAACGGACGATTTTACAGGCTATAATCAAATTTCAGTCAAGAAATGGGGTCCACCGACACACAAAACATGTGTTAATCATTTAATGCAACAAAAATACTCTTCCTCCTCATATACTCATATATCACACATTCATTATAAAAATATCATCATTATTATATTATAATAATATAATAAAATATTATTTTATCAGAAAAGATAAAATATCAATTTTCAACAATTGTCACTTTAAAAATTTTCTCCATCTATATCCACATAAAATTAATATTTTCCTCATCATATAAATCAATAATTAATTATTCACAAATAATATTATAGAATCACAGTACTGGCAACCAGGCCATTCCCAAGAAAGAGGGGGCATTCCAATAAAGATTTCTCCTTACTGGCGCGCAATTAGGTGACCAAACCTCTCCTTAGACAGAACTTTCTAGACATTGCCAATAATGTTATCTAATAATATTATTCAGATAATATGAATTATTGCTCCGATAATAGAAAATACTGTGTAGTGATAATTATTGAAACAACAGTAATATAAAATATCAATACGGCAATTATTGAATCAATAAAATAAAATACTGAACATTAATTACTGTAACAATTATTGAGTAGTGCCTTCTTACGTAAGAATTAATAATTGATACAATACCGTGTGCTACTGTACAACAACGCTTATTACTGTGTTTCAACCACCGGGTATTCCAACAGTATTAACGGTAACAACTACGTCGTTATTTGTAAATAACTTATACTTGTCGTTTTCTTCATCCAATCGCTTTCCGTTATGGTGCCCATACAAGGCTGCGCCGTCGTACAAATATTTCCCGACAGTACGAATATTTCACGACCAAACGAATATTCCCCGACAACAATGAATATTTTATCACCACTTTCTTATTTAAAATATTTGCGCATTTTACCCATAACTAACCACATTAATCAAATCCACCCTTACTATTTCAAAATAATAAATAAAAGAAATTCGTTTTTATTTAAAAAAAATTTGGGGTTTTTCAACCTCCCCTCCTTATGAAATTTCGTCCTCGAAATTGACGTACGTACCTGATGTTTCGAAAAGGTAAAGATACATCGCTTTCATTTTCATTTCAAACTCCCAGGTCATTTCTTAAATAGCATGGTTCCTCCACAAAACTTTAACTTATGGTATAACCTTTGTGCGTAGGACATGCTCTTATCTATCCAAGATCTTGACACTTACCTCCTCGTACGTTAAGTCTTCGGCTATCTCATCTGGTTCTAACTCAATAACGTGGTTTGGGTCATCCACATATTTACGTAACATCGGTACGTGAAAAACGTTACGAACACGCGACATACTTAGCGGTAAAACGAGTCTATAGGCCACAGTTCCTATTCGATCGAGGATTTCAAATCGACCAATAGATCGAAGGTTTGAGATTTCCTCACATCGTTGATTCTTGCTTTTGGAATAACAACTTCTTGTACCTCTTTATTCAAATTCATCAGCTCCGATGTGTAGCTTGAGCGATTTTAACTTTATCGATTAAAGTCGATCATCACGTGGGTACCTAGAGTCTTTAGCTCTATTTCTAACATTTATAAGTTATACGAAATGGGTCTTTAACAACATCGCACTCGTACTCGCATACGATCTTCTACTCAACAATTCAGCTACCACGTTCGCTTTTCCAGGATGGTATGGTCAGAACATGTGCCGAAATGAGTCTCCTCTTGAGTTCTTCGAAGTTCTTCCCACATTTCTTGGTCCATTCGAATTTTGTATCTCTACGAGTTAGCTGAGTTAATGGAGTAGCGATTCGAGAAATTTTTTCCACGAATCTTTGATAATAACCAACTAAGCCTAGAAAGATACTTTTTTTGATTACTGACTTAGGTTGCTCTCAACTATGACTCATATCCCAATCTTAGATAGCACGTCACAATGACACCTATCAGTTTACTACCGTACGAATATGGCGTCTCCTACGGAGAGTCTGGCTTCGGTGCATTCCACAAAGGAAGTCACCAGATAAAGTCTCGGGTACCAAATTCTATAGTTGAATTTTTAACTCCTGAAGTTCAATAGGAGTCGCTCAATGTGAGATTTTAGAAATGGGTTTTGTACCGGGTTCAAAGTCAATACAAAATTTAATACCACGCTCGGAGTAAGCCAAGAAATTCTTCAGGAAATGCATCAGGAAATTAACAAACAACAGAAATATCACTCAAATCTGACGTATTTTTTGTTCAAGTCCATGACATGGCTAAGAAAGCTTGACATCCGTTTTTTAATAAACGAATGACTTTATGGCTTGATATGAAAAAGTTTGACTTCAATGGTTTAGTTGCTTGAATTCGAATAATAGTTTGTTTAGGAATATGAAAACTAACAACCTTACGAAAGCAATCAATTTGGCATGATGAGTAATTAACCAATCAATCCCTACAATCACATCAAAAGCAAGTATCTTTAAAGAGATAAGATCAACAGGTAATGTGATGATGCCAACTTGGATCAAACAAGATTTATAAACAGTGGATGTAACGAAAGTTTCTCCTAACGGAGTTTCAACAAATAAGTCAAAGTCTAATTTTCTCCAGAATCAAGTTTAAACGTTGAGTATAAGAAGGAGAGATAAATGAATGGGTAGAATCGGTATCTAATAAGGTATAAACTTCGCAAGAATTTATAATTAACTAACTCGTGCTAACTTCGTTCGGGTTCCTCGCATTCTGACCGATCACGATAAACGCTCTTCCAGGAACCGTTGACTTTGTCTTTTCCATATCCGCCTTTGGTGCCACCGTTCCAGCTGGACTTGATTTCGTTACAGGACAAAATCGAGCTATGTGATCTTCTTTTCCACAACTAAAACATACCTTGGAAGGCTGTGAATAGTTTGGACTTATATGTCCCTCCTCTCCGCATTTGTAACATCTAACTGGCGGTCGTTCTCCTCCCCTAGAATTTGTTGCTGGTGCTGGTGCTGATGCTGCTGCCAACGTCTTTCCGTCATCGTTTAATCTTCTCTTCTTGAAATTTCCACTTGAATTATTTCTTCTATTATCTTGGCCATGATTACCACCGAAGTGGTTACCATTTCTTGCCTGATAATTTCTTTCACGATGGTTATCATTGTCCCAATGGCCGTTGCCACCAGTATGATTTTTATCGTGTTGTTGGTCGCCCGGTTGAACAGACTCATTATCTCGCTCTAATATTTGAGCCATGTTCACAACATCTGAATATAGAGAAAATTTATAAGAAATGAGGTATTGACGAATTTCGAGTTTCAAACCTCTCAAAAACATTCGCGTCATACGTTCCTCATTCTCTACCAAATGAGGTGCAAACCTGGATAACTCCGCGAACTTCGCCTCATACCGGGACACCGTCATGTCGTTCTATTCTAGTCTAATAAACTCTACCTCCTTCATATGACGAATACTTTCAGGAAAGTACTTGTCATTGAACAGTTTCTGAAATGTTTCCCAAGACATGCTGAGTGCAGCTGGATGGGTACGCTTCATAGATTCCCACCAGTAATCTGTCTCATTAAGGAACATAAAAGTGGCGAATGGAACATTCTGTTCCTCCGTGCATCCCAAGACATCGAATATCTTGGTAATCTGCTTGACCCACGTCTCCGCCTTAATCGGATCCGGCTTTCCCCAGAATTCTGGTGCTCCCAACTCTTTGAATTGTTTGGCCGTGACAAACCGCGCGTTACTATCATTTCCACCCATATTTTGTACACGAGTCTCCCTCGTCTAATTTTGCATGAACTGCAAAAAGCTTCTAAACATCACGTCATTCATCGTCTGATCAGTGGTGTTATTTACAGGAGGAAAATTTCCAGCCTGTTGCACGTTCTCCTCGTTGGTGAGTACAGGCGTCTCCACAGTCTCATTTACTCCACTGTTAACATTCTCAGTCGAATTGTCAAATACTGCCATAAAACAAGGGTTAATTAAACAAATTAACATACCACATTATATTCGTATACTCTGACCAACTAACAAATAAGCTTAGGTAAGACACACTAGCGAAGGATTTACTCGTCTCTCCTCTCCTAGTTCTATTCCCGATCTCCGACAGAGATCATATCCCTAAGCTCTGATACCAACTGTGACGCCCCCAAAATAGGTCCAATCCACCCAACCTATTCTGAGTCGCCAAATACATGGTACAGAAACAACTAAAACTTCATTAATACAATTGTCGTGCAAAATACGACAACACATAAACTGTGAGTTTAGATACAAATATTGTCTTCTAGACAATATCCACATGCAAATAAATCCTCATTATTGATGCACTATTTTACAGAATAGTGAGGACTACTAAAACAACTATCTAGAACCATCACTCCACAGCCCGACTAGTTCCTGCTATAATCTCGCTTCCTGAGAAGAAAAATGGAACAAAACGAAAGGGTGAGCTCAACTAGCCCAGTAAAGAATGTTATGACTAAGATAATGTACACCAAATTATCATCAGTCTTCAACAGGGAAAAATCTGATAGAATACAATAGACAACAAGTTTCAGATCAATATTCGCAGCGGAAATAATAATTCATAGAAGAGTTACGTAGAGAATGAAATCTACTATAATCTATGAATTTAACAGTCCATCATCAATATTTTATCCCTGTAACATCAATCAATATTCATCTCAAATCAAATATTCATTTTTGCATTACAGGCCAAAGATATTCATCAGTCGGTCATGTTCATCTCTACACATGTTCATCTTTGCACTAAAGGCCAAAGATATTCATCAGTCGGTCATGTTCATCTCAACACCTGTTCATCTTTGCACTACGGGCCAAAGATATTCAACAGAAATATTCATCTTTGCACTACAGGCCAAAAATATTCAGTTATATCATCATTTAGGACTGAGGATGATGAAAAATATTTTAAAGAAAACGAATCCAGTGAAGCAAAAGAACAAATATTAAGGATTCGTACTTTAAACAATTCTCATTCAAAAATACTTCTTAAATAACTAGAGTGGAGTAAAATTCAAGAATGATCAAAACATGGATACAATCAAAGCTAGTATCCATAATAGATATCTTGGACGAAAAACAAAAAATTTAATTTTTCTGTGAATAGTGTCGTATTCGTGAATAGTGTCGTATACGTGAATAGTATCGTATACGTGAATAGTAACTCCAACACCAAAAGATAAAAATTTCACAAAAAAAAAACATTATCATGCTTCGTGAATAGTAACTCGTGAATAGTAACCCCGACATAAAAAAGTTCCAAATTTGATAAAAATTTCCAACCAATATTTCGGCATAATGATATTGAAGAAATAATACCATTTTCGAATAAAATAACATCCCTTACCTCAGAAAGAATAGTACTTCTGACCGGAATACTGGATATAGTGCTGAAAGAACTTACATTGTATAGCAATACTCAAAGTACTAAAATACTCACAAAATACACTCGATATTATAGAGAGAGAAATAGAGAGAAAACTTCAGTTTCTGGTGTGATTTTCAATTCTAACTTAAGCACCCTATTTATAAAAAAATGCTTAGAACACCAAAGCAGAAAATTTAATATAATATTAATATAATTATACAAATTTTCTTTAGCACACCTTTTGGTCAAAAACACCAGCCACACATGTTAATGATGTCCAAAAAAATACAAAAAAAGTTTTTCTAACAAAAATAATTTAAACTCCAAAAAATCAATTCACACCCGATATACCGAAACTTCAATAATTCATAATAATTAGTCCTTTTATCAGAAAATTCGAATCTTGCGAATTTTTATAGGAAATTCAATTCTCTACAACTTTACAGAAGAAAGTTTTTCGAAATTCCAAACAGAAATTGACCGAAATCCATAAACGGACGATTTTACAGGCTATAATCAAATTTCAGTCAAGAAATGGGGTCCACCGACACACAAAATATGTGTTAATCATTTAATGCAACAAAAATACTCTTCCTCCTCATATACTCATATATCACACATTCATTGTAAAAATATCATCATTATTATATTATAATAATATAATATAATATTATTTTATCAGAAAAGATAAAATATCAATTTTCAACAATTGTCACTTTAAAAATTTTCTCCATCTATATCCACATAAAATCAATATTTTCTTCATCGTATAAATCAATAATTAATTATTCACAACTAATATTACAGAATCACAGTACTGGCAACCAGACCATTCCCAGGAAAGAGGGGGCTTTCCTATAAAGATTTCTCCTTACTGGCGCGCAATTAGGTGACCAAACCTCTCCTTAGACAGAACTTTCTAGACATTGCCAATAATGTTATCTAATAATATTATTCAAATAATATGAATTATTGCTCCGATAATAGAAAATACTGTATAGTGACAATTATTGAAACAATAGTAATATAAAATATCAACGCAACAATTATTGAATCAATAAAATAAAATACTGAACATTAATTACTGTAACAATTATTGAGTAGTGCCTTCTTACGTAAGAATCAATAATTGGTGCAATACCGTGTGCTACTATGCAACAACGCGTATTACTGTGTTTCAACCACCGGGTATTCCAACAGTATTAACGATAACAACTACGCCGTTATTTGTAAATAACTTTAACTTGTCATTTTCTTTATCCAATCGCTTTTCGTTCTGGGGCCCATACAAGGCTGCGCCGTCGTACGAATATTTCCCGACAGTACGAATATTTCACGACCAAACGAATATTCCCCGACAACAATGAATATTTTATCACCACTTGCTTATTTAAAATATTTGAGCATTTAACCCATAACTAACCACATTAATCAAATCCACCCTTACTATTTCAAAATAATAAATAAAGGAAATTCCTTTTTATTTAAAAAAATATTGGGGTCTTACATACTTGCTAACCTAGGACATAGTTCGTGGTCTTGTGACTCTCATATATATTTTTGATCTTGCTTTCTAATCATGATTCAAAAGCCGAGTTTTCTATTGAGCTTTAAGTTCTTGATTATCGTTGACTGATTTCAGGAAAGATTATATTATTCAGTTGAAATCTATTCATTGATTATTCATATGTTATCATTGTCGGCAATTGTTTTGCTTACCCTTGCATAAAACATTACAGCTAAGATTGAGAAGTCTGATGAGCCGTCCACGAGCAAGGACAAGGGCAAGATGAACAAATAATGAAGAATCACTTACTTTTATTTGATAAAGCTTATGTAACTAGACCATTCAGATATAATGTCAAAAAAAAACTCATGGATATTGAAGTTATGGTTCTTATAATGTTTATTAATGTTGGAATGGTGATTCTTATGATGAAATGTTGAATCAACTTATTCTTTTTATTAATGTCATTTTTAATAATCTTTATATTTATTTTTTAATAATCTTTATATTTATTTTAACTGATAAGTTATTATCAGGCAAACAACTTCACAAATTATTTTAACCTAATTTTAAATTTATAAACTAAACTAGTGTAGAACGTTTTTACTTTCAAGTTACAACTAAAACTGACTTATAATTTATTTTAAGTTTTAACTTATAAATCGGTTTAAAGTAAGTCATTGTTGAATAGGCCTGTAAGCTCATTCGATAACCTCATTTTTTTTTCTTTTTAAATTAAACATCAGTTAACAATTCAAAACAAAATGAAAAATATACAGATAAAAGAAAATAAGGAGAAGTACAATAATTACAAGTACCTTTTAGCCAAGGGAAAAAAATCTAACAGCTAAATAACCGAACTGATACAAAAAAAAGTAATATACAATACACCTTAATTATGAACTTTATTAACACTGATGTATCATTTCAGTCCCCCCATGCCTCAAAATTTCCCAGATGACTACAAAAATCTTACCGGCAACGTTTTGGAGCATTCCAGGGTGATGATTTCGCCGTCATCGTCGTATTATTCGATCTAGACGACAAATATTTTTGCCAATCGTCGAGCAAAATTTGGAGATCAGAAACTTTCTTTTCTAAACCAACACAACAATTTGCATGCATTGTACAAACTTTATTTATATCTTTGCTAGGCTCACAAAATCCACCAAAATAAGCAGTATCCAAAAACTTGATGTTGAGTCCAATATTGGTAATGTAGGGATCATGCTTTATTTTATTGAGAACATCTTGATCGTGCAAACCTGGATAAGTGAGTCTTGAGTTGTACCAAAACTTGTAAAAATGTGAGGTTTTTGTGTTTGATTTCACATAGGTGAAACCTCCATTTGGCAAGTTATTTATATCTGATGGTTTGCCTCTAAAAAAATCACATGCAATTTGGAAATCAGCATCTGGATAAAACTGTGGAAATGGATCCCGGAACCACATTATATCGGTATCCTGAAGAGATAAGAAAAGACGACGACTAAGTGCGCGTTTTGAACTCAGAAAATTACGAATATGTATATTGGTAATAAAATATATTTGAGTGCCTCCAAAAAAGATCATTGTTTTTATGAATTATTAAACTCATAATATATAACTTGAAAGTCAAAATATACTTTTTCACTGGGCTCACTAACTAACGAGTAACGACCACTTGAGTTAATCTCTTTAGACGCGGCTGCTATAGCTAGCAAATTATATTCAAAAATTTATTGACTTTTGAAAGTAATTTAAAATATTTTAGATAGTTTGCACATTTCATATCATACTATTTACTAAAGTTATGAAACTATAAATTTACATAGTTTGCATATTTCATCGTAATATCTACTAAAGTTAAAGGTATTTATGTCAATTTTGAGTTTAAAAATATTTTAAATTAATTTAAAAAAGTCAATAATGATCTTATATTTTGGAACGGATGGAGTATAATATGCTCAACAAAAGCAAAAATCATTCTTTTCTTGTTTGCTGAAAAAATAAGGAAAGCTTAAAACTTTTAAGGGTATTTTTTCGCTTGATACACTCTAAATATAATTTAAACAACAACGAGATAGAGAGCTCGCTAAACTCTATTTCATGACAACATACAAGTGATGAGTGAGTTTCATACCTACGAATTCGGTATTATTAAATTTAATTATTTTTATCTTTAAGTGTTTGAGTATCTTTTTATTTGTTTTTTGTGTTTAATTCTTGCAGGATGGAGGTGGATGGGGAAATGGGTCATTTTGGAGGAGAAAAGAATTAAAATTTATTTAAAATGATCATAATGACATTTTTTGTAAATATGGGGTCTCAGTCAAGGGCCTACGCGTCCAACCTTGCTAGCACATTCTGATTTGAAGGGCCTAGGCGCTTGGATCAGTACAAATTCAAGGGCTTAGGCGCTCAGGCACGTCCAGACTTGGAAATTACGTTTCTGGGAAGATTTCTAAGCCAAAAAGAAATCTGAATGAGGGTTTGGACCAATACTAATAGGAGAAGACTTCAGAAAAGACATATCAATCAAAATATCAATCAATTTTTCAAGAGAATTCACTACTAGAAAAATAAGAATACGTGACGGAATTTTGTGACAATTTTAAAAAATAATCACAAAAGATAGTAATTTGTAATTGACTTTTTAAGCAATCACAAAATAATAGTATATATGATGACTCTTAGTGATGACTAATTTTGCCATCAATGTATTATAATTGTGATGACCATGTCAATCACACCAATTTTTTTCACGTAAAATAAATTTTCTTTTTGTGACGCACTAAGTCATCACTTATAGATATACTCTTTTCGTGATTGCATTTAAGCTATTACTAATATTTTAATATAAGAAATAATCAAAACAATATTTTATGACGGTTGCGATAATCATTAAAAAGTTAGATTTTTGTGACGACTTTTATTTGCAATTACAAAAAGAAGGTATTTTGTGATGGAATTTTCAAGCCGTCACAAAACAATACAATATATGATGGCTCTTAGTGATGACTAATTTTACCATCATTTTAGAGTATTTGTGACTGTCATTGCAATCACCAAATATTATTTAAAAGTAATTTTATTTAGTAAGTTAACTCAAATATGTTTCCTTTTATATTTTGTTTTAAAATTATAACCATGATCTGGACTTTGGTGTAGTGGTAATACTCGTTATTTAGTTTGCAAATGGGAGAGGGTTCAAATCCTACAAGTATCATTTGATACAATTAATATAGATATAATTAATATAGTTAAATAAATTATACGTAAATAGAGATTCACATTCTTACATTTTATCCCTAAAGTCTTATTTTTTTTTTGTGTGATGACTTTAACAATCACAATAGATTATATGTTAATGTGATTGTATTAATCATCACAAAAGCACTAAGCGTTTACGTAATTGCCAAAACCATCACGTAAAATCTTTCATGATGGGCGTATACACGACGGACATTGTGATGCTTAAAGCCATCACGTAAACCTTTTGTGATGATTTTTCTACTTTTTGTGATGGATTTAGACCATCATAAATGACCATTTTTTTAGTAGTGATTGCAGAGAGAGAACAACGAAAGAAAAAACGAAGAAGGATTGTAAGGGCTAAAGATCAAAGAGAGTGTCTAGAAGCAAATTCAGAGTTTCTTCTTTTCTTCTCTAATTTTTATCCTTTGTAATTATCTGGGATGTTTGGATTATTAATTTGGATGATGTTTTTCCTTATTATTATCATGAACTAAATTTTAAATAAGATTGCAACAAAACTTGGTATGTAGTTTAAATTAAACCTTCTCATTAAATGAAAGTTAGTTTTTATTGAATTATTTATTATATCTTGAGTTTATTAATTAATTATTTGGCCAACAATAACTGTGATAATCTTTATAAAATTGGAAGATGGAGTATAAATTTAGATATGGATATAATAACATCTGTTCATATAATCTGAATAGGGTTAATATGATTAGCATGTAGGATAGGAATATACATGTGTCTTTTGTATCCATTGAAAGAATTTGTGCGTAAAACCTTAATTAACTTGATTCACATAGGAATATAGTGAGTTGATTAACTAGGGAGTTCCTTATAATTCTGCGTCTTGGAAATCGGATTTAGGAGGATTTGTCCACGTGTCTTTCAGAAGAAGTGCGTGAGTACTAATAAGCATTCTTGGATAATGATTCATACTAATTAATTGATTTAAATAGGAAGTAAATTGATTTAAATGAAATACCAAGTGAAGTTGTAATCATAACCTGTTAAATCTGCAGTTACTCTTGTGAAATTCTGATTTTAGTTAATAATTGTGCTAATTTAAATTTTCAAATCACAAATATTATTTCATAGTTTAAAGTAGGATTAATTGAACTGGAATTGATAATTGATAAATATTAACATATTTCCTCGTGGGAACGATACTTTTCTTATCATTGTATTACTTATTGACCATGTATACTTGCGTGTATTCATTGATTATGAAATCAACCAACAAGTTTTTGGCGCCGTTGTCAGGAATTTATTTTATTAGTTTGTTATTATTAATTTCAATTAAATTAATCTTAATTTAAACATTTTATTATTATTTTATTTCTCTCACTAGTTTAATTCCTTTTCAGGCACCATGGACAACTATGACTATCAATGGCCTGATACAAGAATGACCCAGCCAAGAGCGGCAGGGAATTATGGAATCAATAAATTTGTCAACACAATTTGAGACACTTTCGAGGAAGGTTGACATTCTAGCAGCACAACCTATTCAAAGTGTAGTGGTGATATATGAGTATTGTGCTAGAAATCATCTGAGTCATCAATGTGCCATCAGTTTCGAGTCAGTATAGTATAGTGGCAACTTCAACAATTACCCCAACAATTATGAATATTCCAATAATTATCACCATGGGTGGGGGAATCCGCTAAATTTTTCATGGAGCAATGACAATATAGCCCAACCCTTTACTCCAAGCCAGTCTTACACTCCTGAATTACAAGTTTAAACTCCTAATCATGAAGAAGAAAGGATGTCAAACTTGGAGGGACTTATTTCTAAGTTCATTATTTTGATTGAGGAGCAGACGAATAGTCAGGAGATGTCGATTCAAAATCTTGAGAACCAGGTGGGACAACTTTTCAATGCCATTATCAATCACCCACAAGGTGAAGTGTCAAGAAATATGGTTCCCGAGTTTGATGGATTGCCCGCGCTGAATCTGGAACAGGATGAGCCAAAAGAAAAGGATGTGGAAAAGGAGGAGACCAGTGGGGAGCAGGAAAAGAAGGTCGTCAAAGATCTAGTCTTGAGTTCCTACATAGATGAGCCAATTTTGATAGTGCCCTATGTATCGTCTCTACCAAAGTTTAAAGATCCGACTAGATTTACAATCTCGTGCCCAATTGGAAGTTGTTTTTTCGAGAAAACTATATGTGACATGGAAGCTAGCTTAAAATTGGTGTCATGGTGTGAAGAGAAAGGGAAGAGAGATTTAGAACCATTTGTTCTGGAAAAGCTTCAACGCAAAAATTCGTTCACAGATACAATTGGGAAAATGCCTAGTTATTTGAAGGTTTTAGAAGAGAGTCTACCTATAAAGAACAAGCTAGGTGAATTTGAAACAATGACCCTGAAGCAAAACTCTCAAAAGTTACATTTCCAAAAATGGATGGAGGGTTCCTTAATTTTTGAAGGGGAATTGGATAGAGAAAATTGAAGCAGTCGAGCTGAGGACGTTAAACTAAGCGCTAACTGCGAGACAACCAAGATTTTTTTTTTTTTTAGTTTTTTGAGTTACAATTAGTTTATTTATTTATTAAACTTTTATTTTTTATATCTTAGGATTTTAAAGAACTAATTTTAGTAGTTAAATCCCTTATGTTCTTTAATATGATCTTCAATTGGTTTTAGGATTGGCAACGAGTGGCAACTGACTCCGTAATTACGCCCAACTCCCTCTTAGAGCCAGCATAAGTACACCCCTATTAAAGGAAAAAAGAAGAAGCGTGACTTATACCTTGATGAAGATGAATAAATGACGAGGAATAAAGCCTCGATCAGAGAAGTCCTTAGCTCAAAATCTTTAATCTTTATACAATGAGGACATTGCATATGTTAAGTTTGGGGGTGCATTCTTCTAGTTGCATGTTTATTTAAATATTCAGGGCATGTTGCATGATAGAAGTGCATTTTAGGTTGTCTTTGACATTTAGTAGCATGAATCAAGTGGTAAATGATATAGTATCTAAATTTTGGCCAATGAAAAGACTAGATTGATAGTTTTAACTTGAATAGAATTGAAAATTGATGCTAAGTGAAGACTTTAATTGTGAAATTAATTATGCTTATCTGAAACTCATGTTAGCAAGGAACACATTTTATTTACTATTTACTCAATCAAAATTCAAATCTTTACATCATCTACTTATGGTAAGAAAGTCAGGGATAAAACCTAATAAAATCAATGAAACATCTAGGAAGACTAAAATAAGCAATAAACTAAGTTTGGGGGTACTTTGAGGTGTCTATTATTTAGAAAAAAGAAGAAAAAAATATTAAAAACTGACTTAGTTTAATTTTGTGGCATCTGTTACTCGAATAAGTACGCTCTTATGAGTGTTTCTACACCCAGTGCCCTAAAGCCAACTGGCTTGGGAGTCGTTAGTTAAAAGTTTGCTACATGAGTAACTTAAAAAGCCTAAGAGAGTTGAGCATTGCACAAGTTAGATAAAAAAATAGATAATAATAATAAATATAAAAACAATCACTTGATTAGTTTAGTTTTGTGGCTTTTGCTACTCGAGTTATTAGATCTGTAAGGATATCTCAACACCTAGTGTCCTAAAGTCAACTGGCTTGGGAGTCATTGGTTGAAAGCATGATACATAGGTAGCTTTGAAAAATCTAATAAAACTAGACATTTCACACATTGGTGAACTAATGAAGGATTTTTTTTAATAAACCTCATTATTACCCCTTTGTTTAGAATTTGCTTGCGATATTTTGATTGGATGTATGTACTGATAGAGTTAAGTAAAATTAAAATTTATTTTTAAGAAGTTAATTATGTGGGTGAACTGAGTTGTGATTTATCAAAATAGTCTATTTTTACACACACACACACACACAACATGGGTGATGATAGGTATAGTTTGATTAATTGGTTAGGGTTGGAAACTTTGCATTGGTTGGATATTATGTTTGAGTATTATATGTTATCTTTGAGGCCTGTTATTGCATGATATGTTATTTGATTACTTGATTCGTAGGTATATAGTTAGGTTACATGTTCATTTGCATTGTTTGGGGACAAACAATTGGTTAAGTTTTGGGGTATTTGATGAGTGGGTTTCATACCTATGAATTCGGTATTATTAAACTTAATTATTATTAACTTTGAGTGTTTTAGAATCTTTTTATTTGTTTTAGGTGTTTATTTCTTGCAGGATGGAGGTCGAGGGGCAATTGGGTTATTTTGGAGGAGAAAAGAATTAAAATTAATTAAAAAAATGATCAGAATGATATTTTTGTAAATATGGAGTCTCAGTCAAGGGCCTAGGCGCCCAACCTTGCTAGCACATTATGATTTCAAAGGACTAGACGCTTGGATCAATACAAATTCAAGGGCTTAGGCGCTCGGGCACGTTCAAACTTGGAAATTATGTTTCTGGGAAGAATTTTAAGCCAAAAAGGAATATGAATGATGGTTCGGACCCAATACAAATAGGAGAAAACTTTAGAAAAGACATATCAATCAAATTATTGTTCAATTTTTCAATAGAATTGTAGAGAGAACAACGAAGGAAAACACGAAGGAGGATTGCAAGGGCTGAAGATTAAAGAGAGTCTAGGAGCAAATTCTGAGTTTCTTCTTTTCTTATCTAGTTATTATCCTTTTAAATTATTTAGGATGTTTGAATTATTAATCTGGATGATGTTTTTCCATATTATTATCATGAAATAAATTTTAATCAAGATTGCAACGAAACTTTGCATGTAGTTTAAATTAAACCTTCCCATTAAATGAAAGTTAGTTTTTATTGAATTATTTATTATATCTTGTGTTTATTAATTAATTTTTTGACCAGCAATTATTGTGATAATCTATATAAAATTGGAAGACGGAGTATAGATGTGAGACCCCAGATTTTAAGAATAAATATTTAATTTTCTCGAATTATATTTTTGAAAATTATGGTGTGGATTTGATATAATGTTATAGTTGTGGGTAATATTTATAAATGTTGCAAAGTACGCAAGTTGTTATAAAATATTCGTTTGGTCGGGGAATATTCTTTTTGTCAGGGAATATTCGTACGACGGCACAATCATTGGTGGACCCCACAACGGAATTATTGTCGGATTGAGAAAACGACAAAAATACTTTATGAAAATAACGACAGAGGTGTTACAGTTAAAACTGTTGAACTACTCGGTAGTAAAAGTACAGTAATACGCGTGGTTGCATAGTAGCACACGGTATTGATTATTGATGCTTACGTGAGAAGTCACTCAGCTATACTCAATTATTGCTACAGTAATTGCTGCATCATATCTCTTATATTATTGATTCAATTATTGTCACAGTATCATCTGTATAATATGTTATATTATTTAAACAATAATTGAGACGACAAGTTATAATGATTAATAATTGTTGAAAGATTAATTATGTGTTGATTAAAAAATAAAATGATTTCTGGTAATTTTTATTCAATCCTTGATGTATATAAAGAGTCTATTATGAGACGTTGGTGATAAGTTTAATTATTTATGGGGGGCCATATGTCGTCATCTAAGAGTCTCTTTCATAAATAGTAATTATTTTCATAAATAGTAATTACCTTCGTAAATAGTAATTACCTTTGTAAATAGTAATTACCTTTGTAAATAGTAATTACCTTCGTAAATAGTAATTACCTTCGTAAATAGTAATTACCTTCGTCAATAGTAGATACCTTCGTCAATAGTAGTTGTCCCTTCAATATTACCAAGAGTTAACTGCCTCTTCGGTGTTCCAAGGGTTAGTTACCCCTTCACAAATAGTAGTTATCTCTTCAATATTACCAAGAGTCATTTTGACCCTTCGTTAAGACCAAGAGCCACTCTCAGTTTTTCTATAAATAGAAAGCTCATTCCTTCATTATTTCTTACGAATTCACTGAAGCTCTAGAGAGAGAAACTATAGAGAGAAAGAAGAAAAGTATTCTGCTACTTCACGTATATCCAGTTCTTCTAAGGTAGGAAATATTATTTGTTGTACCCGTAAGGGGTGTTATTCTTTCTTATTCATGAAGAGAACTGTTGTTATTCCATTGCTTATTATTCTGTTGGAATAACCTGTATACGCGGTTTACCCTATACTTGGTGACATTCTTCTATTATTCTGTTGGAACATCATGTCTGTCTGTTTTACACCGGACCTGGTTCCATTTACTATTCCGTCTTTACATTTCTGTCGAAATATCCTGTCTGTGCTATACGCCGGACCTGGTTCCATCATTTATTATTCCGCATTTATTATTTTGTTAGAACATCCTGTCGGTGTGAATTTCACCTGACCTGGTTCCGTTATTATTATTCTGCTGGAATAACCTGTTTGTGCGGTCTCTATCGCATGCATGGTGATATCTTTTGTTATTGTATTCGATGTTACTCAGTTGATCAAAATTCTGACTTCTATACTCCATGAAATTAGTGGAATATTCTTGATATTTGCGCTTCATCCAGTATCTTTTCATGGAAATATTCTTCTGGGCATTCTTGAATTTTACACCACAAAACAGTATCGTGTTGACAATTTGGACGTTAATAATTTATGGATAAAATAATTCTTGAACTTGTTTTATTGAATTCTTATAAAATTGTCATCATCCTCTTATTTATATTTTTGAAAGTCATCTGTGGCCTGTAGAGCATGGATGGACTTGGTATGATTATGACCAGGGATTATTCGGTATAATCATGACCGTAATGTTACAAATGATGTGGTAAAAGTCTCATTTGCCGTAGTGCATTGATGGACAGTTGTTGGCATGATCATGACCATTAATGAATACACAAATATTCTTGGCTGTAGTGCATGAATAATTGTGGTCGTGATACTAAAGAATATCATTGGCCGTAGTGCAGGGGTGATTCGATGATGTGGAATATTTATTAAGCTGAGTCTCAGCTATAACAGTGATGAAAAACCTTTTAAATCATAAAAGATAGTAGATTTTATTTTCTACTTGACTCTTTTAATGGATTGCTGGTTCTGCTGCAGTTAAACTTGGTGTTTATTGTATTTTATCAGTTTAACACTGTTGAAGGCTAATGATAATTTATTCTGCATTATCTTAGTCATAATATTTCTTACTGGGCTTGTTGAGGTCACCCTTTCTTTCACTGTTCTCTTCAGGAAATGAGAATATAGCTGGGACGAGTCGGGAAACGGAGTAATGGTCCAGAGGATAGCATTAGTAGTCCTCACTATTCTGTGAAATAGTGTGACAATAATTGTATTGAGGACTCCTTTTGAGTTTGTATGATCTCTAGTAGACAATAATTGTATTCAAACTCACAGTTATATTTTGTCGTATTGTACACGACAGTGGTATTAGTAAGTTGTATTTGAATTATGTACCATGTATCTGGCGACTCAAGATGGGTGATGTATACCTAATTTTGGGGGTGTCACAGTTGGTATCAGAAGCTTAAGGATATGATCCCTGGCTAAGATGTGAGAATAGTACTAGGAGGGGAGAGACGGGGAATTTCTTCGCTAGTATGACCTACCTAAGTTTATGTGCTATTTTATTGGTCGGTCAGAATATAGGGATAATATGTTATATGTCAAGTAACCTTTTATTTTATGGCAGTATCTGAAAATGACATCTGAGAATGTTGAGAATAGCAATGGAGCACAGGCGATCGTTGATTCACCACATATTAATAATCAGGATAATGTGCATCAGGAAGGCGACAATCCTCATGCAAACAACAATACTGACCAAATGATGAATGATCAAATGTTTAGAGGTTTTATGCAATTCATGCAACAGCAGGCGAGATCGACTCTTGTCCAAAACGTAGATGGAAACACGGGAAACTCTCGGGCGGTCACCGCTAAACAGTTCAAGGAGCTGGGACCACCGGAGTTTAAGGGAGAGCCAAAACCACTTATGGCGGAAACATGGATAAAGCAGATCACCAAGATATTTGATGTCTTGGAATGCTCCGAGGAGCAAAAGGTTCCCTTTGCCACCTTTATGTTGCGCGGAGAGGCTTATTACTGGTGGGAATCGGTAAAACGTACTCAACCTGCTGTACTGAAGATATCTTGGGAGAAGTTCCAGGAGCTGTTCAACGACAAATACTTTCCCGAAAGTATTTGCCACATGAAGGAGGTGGAATTTATCAAGTTGGAACAAAACAATATGACCGTGTCGCAATACGAGGCAAAATTTACGGAGTTATCCCGGTTTGCGTCCCACGAATGTTTTTAAGAGGTTTAAAGCCGGAGATACGTCAACATCTTATTTCTCATAAATTGTGTTTATATTCAGATGTTGTAAATAGGGCTCAGTTAGTGGAGCGCGATAACGAGTCAACGCAACTAAAAGAGAGCAGCCGACAAAATGATAATACCAGCGAGAGTAGTCATCGAAGCGGTGACAACAAGCGTGAAGGAAATCAACAGGCCAAAAATGGTAACCACTTTGGTGGTAATCAGGGCCAAAATAATAAGAATGTACATTTCAAGAAGAGAAGATTCAACAATGATGGAAAGACGTCAGCACCAGCACCTGTCGTTAAGGAAGGAGAACGACCACGTATCATATGTTTTAAATGCGGAGGGGAGGGACACATCAGTCCAAATTGTGCGATGCCGTCCAAAGCATGCTATAATTGTGGAAGAGAAGGTCACCTAACCCGATTTTGTCGTTCACCGAAGACAAGTTCAGCTAGGATGGAGGCACCAAAGGATGTCCCAGGTAAGCCAAAACCGGTAGTTTAAGAGAGAGCGTTTTTTTCCCGTGACGAGGAACCTGAATAAAATTATCACGGGTATGTTAGTCATAAACTCTTGCGAATTCTATACCATGTTAGATACCGATTCTACTCACTCTTTTATTTCACCTAGTTGTGTTCAATGTTTGAAGTTAACTCCGAGAAACTTTCGTTACCTCCACTATTTATAAATCTTGTTTGATTCAAATCGACACTTTCATGTTACCTGTCAATCTTATCTCATTGAAAATACTTACCTTTGATGCGATTTTAGAAATCGATTGGTTAACTACTCATCATGCTTTTTGTAAGGTTGTTAGCTTTCATATTCCTAACAAACCTGTTATGCGAATTCAAGCAACCAAACCACTAAAGTCAATCATTATCATTTCAAGCCATAAATAAAGAGCCCCAGTCCTTTCATTGTTGACTTCCTTATGTGGAATGAACCGAAGACAGACTTTCCGTAGGAGACATCGTGAATGACGATGACAAGTTGATAGGTATCAATGTGAAGTGTTATCCAAGTCTTGGATGAGAGTCGCAATTTTGAATGATATTTCTAGTGTTAATAACTTTTCTGACGTATTCTTGAAGACTTCTTAGCTTACCCCTAGAGCGTGAAATCGACTTTTTTTATTGACCCCAGTACAAAATCCATTTCTTAAACCCTCAAATATTTTCTTCACCTAAAACGAACGTAACATGTGCCAAAGACGTTGGCTCGAGCTGTTGAAGATTACGATCATATCATTTAATATTATCTTGGGAAAGCGAACATGGTAGCTGACGTGTGAGTAGAAGATCGTATACGTTTACAAGTGCGAATATACGAACTCACGTGAAGATAACGAATATACAAGTAGAATCGACTTTAATCGATAAAGTTAAAGCCGCTCAAGCTACACACTCGGAGCTGAAGAATGTGAAGAATTAAGAAGGTTCAAGAGGGCGTTATTCTAGAAGCAAGAATTGACGAATAGAGGAAGTCAAACGCTTAATTTTATTGGCCCATTTGAAATCCTTGATCAAGTAGGAATTGTGGCTTATAGACTCATTTTACCGCCAAATATATTGCGTGTTCATAACTTTTTTTTTCGTATCGATGTTACGTAAATATGTGGACGACCCGAACCACATTATTAATTTAGAACCGGACGAGATAGAGGATGATTTAACGTTTGAAGAGATAGGTATTACAATCTTTGATAAGAAGGATCATATTCGACGCTCAAAGGTTATACCTCAAGAGTTAGAAATTGAAGTGAAGTCAAGGTATCCTCACATGTTCGGCATACCAGGTACGTACGTAAATTTCGAGGGCGAAATTTCATAAGGAGGGGAGATTGTGAGACCCCAGATTTTAAGAATAAATATTTAATTTTCTCGAATTATATTTTTGAAAATTATGGTGTGGATTTGATATAATGTTATAGTTGTGGGTAATATTTATAAATGTTGCAAAGTACGTAAGTTGTTATAAAATATTCATTTGGTCGGGGAATATTCTTTTTGTCAGGGAATATTCGTACGACGGCACAATCATTGGTGGACCCCACAACGGAATTATTGTCGGATTGAGAAAACGACAAAAATACTTTATGAAAATAACGGCAAAGGTGTTACAGTTAAAACTGTTGAACTACTCGGTAGTAAAAGTACAGTAATACGCGTGGTTGCATAGTAGCACACGGTATTGATTATTGATGCTTACGTGAGAAGTCACTCAGCTATACTCAATTATTGCTACAGTAATTGCTGCATCATATCTCTTATATTATTGATTCAATTATTGTCACAGTATCATCTGTATAATATGTTATATTATTTAAACAATAATTGAGACGACAAGTTATAATGATTAATAATTGTTGAAAGATTAATTATGTGTTGATTAAAAAATAAAATGATTTCTGGTAATTTTTATTCAATCCTTGATGTATATAAAGAGTCTATTATGAGACGTTGGTGATAAGTTTAATTATTTATGGGGGGCCATATGTCGTCATCTAAGAGTCTCTTTCATAAATAGTAATTATTTTCATAAATAGTAATTACCTTCGTAGATAGTAATTACCTTTGTAAATAGTAATTACCTTTGTAAATAGTAATTACCTTTGTAAATAGTAATTACCTTCGTAAATAGTAATTACCTTCGTCAATAGTAGTTACCTTCGTCAATAGTAGTTGTCCCTTCAATATTACCAAGAGTTAACTGCCTCTTCGGTGTTCCAAGGGTTAGTTACCCCTTCACAAATAGTAGTTGTCTCTTCAATATTACCAAGAGTCATTTTGACCCTTCGTTAAGACCAAGAGCCACCCTCAGTTTTTCTATAAATAGAAAGCTCATTCCTTCATTATTTCTTACGAATTCACTGAAGCTCTAGAGAGAGAAACTATAGAGAGAAAGAAGAAAAATATTCTGCTACTTCACGTATATCCAGTTCTTCTAAGGTAGGAAATATTATTTGTTGTACCCGTAAGGGGTGTTATTCTTTCTTATTCATGAAGAGAACTGTTGTTATTCCATTGCTTATTATTCTGTTGGAATAACCTGTATACGCGGTTTACCCTATACTTGGTGACATTCTTCTATTATTCTGTTGGAACATCCTGTCTGTGTGTTTTACACCGGACCTGGTTCCATTTACTATTCCGTCTTTACATTTCTGTCGGAATATCCTGTCTGTGCTATACGCCGGACCTGGTTCCATCATTTACTATTCCGCATTTATTATTTTGTTAGAACATCCTGTCGGTGTGAATTTCACCTGACCTGGTTCCGTTATTATTATTCTGCTGGAATAACCTGTTTGTGCGGTCTCTATCGCGTGCATGGTGATATCTTTTGTTATTGTATTCGATGTTACTCAGTTGATCAAAATTCTGACTTCTATACTCCATGAAATTAGTAGAATATTCTTGATATTTGCGCTTCATCCAGTATCTTTTCATGGAAATATTCTTCTGGGCATTCTTGAATTTTACACCACAAAACAGTATCGTGTTGACAATTTGGACGTTAATAATTTATGGATAAAATAATTCTTGAACTTGTTTTATTAAATTCTTATAAAATTGTCATCATCCTCTTATTTATATTTTTGAAAGTCATCTGTGGCCTGTAGAGCATGGATGGACTTGGTATGATTATGACCAGGGATTATTCGGTATAATCATGACCGTAATGTTACAAATGATGTGGTAAAAGTCTCATTTGCCGTAGTGCATTGATGGACAGTTGTTGGCATGATCATGACCATTAATGAATACACAAATATTCTTGGCCGTAGTGCATGAATAATTGTGGTCGTGATACTAAAGAATATCATTGGCCGTAGTGCAGGGGTGATTCGATGATGTGGAATATTTATTAAGCTGAGTCTCAGCTATAACAGTGATGAAAAACCTTTTAAATCATAAAAGATAGTAGATTTTATTTTCTACTTGACTCTTTTAATGGATTGCTGGTTCCGCTGCAGTTAAACTTGATGTTTATTGTATTTTATCAGTTTAACACTATTGAAGGCTAATGATAATTTATTCTGCATTATCTTAGTCATAATATTTCTTACTGGGCTAGTTGAGCTCACCCTTTCTTTCACTGTTCTCTTCAGGAAATGAGAATATAGCTGGGACGAGTCGGGAAACGGAGTAATGGTCCAGAGGATAGCATTAGTAGTCCTCACTATTCTGTGAAATAGTGTGACAATAATTGTATTGAGGACTCCTTTTGAGTTTGTATGATCTCTAGTAGACAATAATTGTATTCAAACTCACAGTTATATTTTGTCGTATTGTACACGACAGTGGTATTAGTAAGTTGTATTTGAATTCTGTACCATGTATCTGGCAACTCAAGATGGTTGATGTATACCTAATTTTGGGGGCGTCACAATAGATTTAAATCTGGATATAATAACATATGTTCATGTAGGATATGAATATACCTATGTGTCTTTTGTATCCATTGAAAGAATTTGGGCGTAAAACCCTAATTAACTTTACTCACATAGGAATATAGTGAGTTAATTAACTAGGGAGTTCCATGTAATTCTGCGTCTTAAAGATCGGATTTAAAAGGATTTATTCACGTATCTTTTGAAAGAAGTGTGTGATTACTAATAAGTATTCTTGAATAATGATTCATATTAATTAATTGATTTAAATGGGAAGTAAATTGATTTAAATGAAATATCAAGTGAAGTTGTAATCTTAACCTGTTAAATTTGTAGTTACTCTTGTGAAATTCTAATTTTAGTTATTAATTATGCTAATTTAAATTTTCAAATCACAAATATTATTTCATAGTTTAAAGTAGGATTTATTGAATTGGAATTCATAAATGATAAATATTAACATATTTTCTCGTGGGAACGATACTTTTCTTATCAATGTATTACATGTTGACCACATATACTTGCGTGTATTCATTGATTGTGAAATCAACCAACAACAGGATAACATATACAAATGATGCCCACTTACCATTTGTAAGTAGTCTTGGTAAATCATATATGCATTTACCTAATTTTTTTCAAAGTTTTTTTTATCAATTATATTTAATTATGCTAATAACTTGTTATTATTAAATTATATAAGTATAACTGTTTGAATTTAAATATAATTTACTATTACATAAGTAGATGAATATATAAATAAATAAATCATCAAATACTATTATTTATATTATATGAATAGATGAATTATTATTATTAAATTCATATTAGTTAAATAATATATTTTAGAAAGAAATAATTTTTTTGTGTAAGAATTATAGTACACAATATTAATCACTTATGACTATAGTTAATATATTATTATAATAAAATACCAAAAATATAATTAAAAAATGAGGTAGATAATATTTATATAATTTGAAGTCAAATATGCAAAAAAATTAGTTAGAGACCAAAACTTATTAGAGAATATAACTATAATTAGTTAATTCTAGAAAATTGTAATTTTATCTCATTGTCACATTAGGATTAGGATAGAGTACATTTTGAATTATGAGATTATTATTCAAGTATTTGTATTATTTGAGAACTCTTCAAACTTATGTATATATATTAAGATGATATACTATTATTTTATATACAATAATATAATAATCATTTATTGGTGTTTACATGGTATCAGAGCTACAATGCCTAATGGTTTATGATCCATTTTGTTTTATCTTCCACTGTATATTTTATGTTATCACATCTTTTAACTACTAATCCAGACAATCTCAGCGCCAATCCTGCTAATTTATCTCCCACTTCAGACAACATGCTGATCACTCTTCTGATCGAGACACAAACACTTTATATCTTTTTTTGATCTTCAAATTTTTCTTCTATCAATGGCTTCCTAGCTTTGGCTTCTAATTTTCATTCTTCTTCCTATGATTTGGAAAGGTGACTTAACCCAAAATCATTCCAGGAACCCTATCTCCGATCATATACTTCCGATCCCAAAATTGGATCCGCCTCCATGGTCGATCAAATATACGGTCCATTTTAAAATTTTGACGACTCTTGGTCCATGAAAAAGATGATTGCAAATTCCTAGATGACTGCAAATTCCTAGATGATGCGACGTCGTGGTTTATGAATGATCTCCTTGATCAAATATTTTATTTACAAAAGTTACCCACTCAGTCTGTCAAAAGTTATCTTGCCGAAGCGACATCGCTTCTTTATGCATTTGAAAGCGCGGGAGGTTCTTTGAGTGAGTCAGAGCTTACCAATTTTTTAGTTAAAGATCTTGATGATACTCTTTACAATAGAGTTCATGTTTATTATCATTTGATGCACCCTTCATTTAATGATTTGTCAATTCTTCTATTTGGACATGAAAAATTGTTACAATAGTTCACCTTCTCTTGACACTTCTAAAATTGAGCCTATTATTGTTAAGCCTAATGATATTCATTTTTTTGTGGTTTTACATCTTGAGGATCCGACAAGTCCGATTGGTTCTTCTTCATTGTTGACCGATAATTTTATATTAGTAGTTCCCACAAATTGTACTAGTCCCAAGTCTGAGTTATTATCCTCATTTTTCTCTACAACTGATGGCTATTCTCATTCTCACTCGAACATATTCAATGATTCATTTTTAGTTTTTTTCCATCATCTTCACCTCATTTAACACATGTGCGAATGTTTTCTCTTGATATTTACATCTCACATTTCAAATCTTGATGGATTAAAGTGTTCTAAGTGTGTTCATGGAAGTCTAATACAAGAAGTACAAGAAAGTTTCTATTTGTTGAAAATGTGCAAACAACCAAATACGTTCCAGTCTTACTAGTTATCTGCAGTACTTATCATGCATAATATGTTTCTTTTTTACTTCTCATGAAAATTGTTCGTGTTCTCCATTCTTCGAGGCGTTATTATTTCATTGGTTTTACAGTCACATGACTATTTTAATTCCCAAGTTCAAGCTCAAACTCCAATTAACTTTGTTTCGCTTGAGGGAGCGTATTAGAGAATATAACTATAATTAGTTAATTCTAGATAATTGTAATTGTGTCTTATTGTTACATTAAAATTAGGATAGAGTAGATTTTGAATTATGAGATAATTATTCAAGTATTTGTATTATTTGAGAACTCTCCAAACTCATGTATATATATATATATATATATATATATATATATATATATATATATATATATATATAATAAAACAGAACCCATTTTGAATCTTTCATTTGACAAAGCACAAGGACGGTTCAGATTCATTCTAACTTAATTTTCCCAACTTAATCTAAAGGCTCATATTTCTTCCCGCCCAAATCAAATTCACTCATACACCATACTCTCTCTCATGTTCACACACAAAATCTTTCTCTCTCCTCTCTTCTTCACACACACAAAAACAAATAATAATAGTACTAAAAATAAATATCTATATAATAAAACAGAACCCATTTTAAATCTTTCATTTGACAAAGCACAAGAACGGTTCAGATTCATTCTAACTTAATTCTTCCAACTTAATCTAAAGGCTCATATTTCTTCCCGCCCAAATCAAATTCACTCATACATCATACTCTCTCTCATGTTCACACACAAAATCTTTCTCTCCCCTCTCTTCTTCACACACACAAACAAATAATAATAATAATTATTATTATTATTCTTATTATTATAATAGTACTAATACTAATAATAATAGTAATAATAATAATATTATTATTATTATTATTATTATAATAGTACTAATAATAATAATAATTATAATTATAATAAAAATAATTATAATATCTATATAATAAAATATAAACAATTTTGAATATTTCATTTGAAAAACCACAAGAACGGTTCAGATTTCATCTCAATTCTTCCAACTTAATCTAAAGGCTCACATTTCATCTCACACTAAAAATTCCCGCCCAAAACAAATAACAATAATAATAACAATAATGATAATTATAATAATAATAATTATTATAATTATAATAATAGTAGTAATAATAATAATAATAAGAATAAGAATAAGAATAAGAATATTAATATTAATATTAATATTAATATTAATATTAATATTAACATTCTTATTATTATTATTATTATAATTATAATTATAATTATAATTATAATTATAATAGTACTAATAATAATAAATATATATAATAAAACAGAACCCATTTGACAAAGCAAGGACGATTCAGATTCATTCTAACTTAATTCTTCCAACTTAATCTAAAAGCTCATATTTTTTTCTTCCCAACCTAATCAAATTCACCCATACACCATACTCTCTCTCATGTTCACACACAAAATCTTTCTCTATCCTCTCTTCTTCACACACACAAATAAATTATTATTATTATTATAATTATTATTATTATTATTGTACTAATAGTACTAATACTACTACTACTAATAATAATAATTGTACTAATAATAATAATAATTGTACTAATAGTACTAATACTAATAATAATAATAGTACTAATAATAATAATAATTATTATTATAATAAAAATAATTATAATATCTATTTAATAAAATAGAAACCATTTTGAATATTTCATTTGACAAACCACAAGAACGGTTCAGATTTCATCTCAATTCTTCCAACTTAATCTAAGGGCTCACATTTCATCTCACACTAAAAATTCCAGCCCAAATCAAATAACAATAATAATAACAATAATTATAATAATAATAAATATTATAATAATAGTAGTAATAATAATAATTGTTATTATGGTGGTGTGGTGAATTATAAAAATTATTATTGATGATTTTTAAGTTTTGTAAACATGTTTACATTTTTTTGGATATCTATTTTTAAAGAAAAATTAATTATTGTGGAGGTTTAGTGAATTATGATAATTGCTATGTCTGACTGTAAGTTATTTTAGATTGTAAAAAGCCTTTAAGTAATATAGTATTTTTCGAATTTTAATCTAATTTTTCGTTACATCGTGCCTTTAGGCACGGACAATTACTAGTATATAATAAAACAGAACTCATTTTGAATCTTTAATTTGACAAAGCACAAGAACGGTTCAGATTCATTCTAACTTAATTTTTCCAACATAATCTAAAGGCTCATATTTCTTCCCGCTCAAATCAAATTCATTCATACACCATGCTCTCTCTCATATTCACACACAAAATCTTTCTCTCTCTTCTCTTCTTCACACACACAAAAACAAATAATAATCTTTCATTTGACAAAGCACAAGAACGGTTCAGATTTATTTTAACTTAATTTTTCCAACTTAATCTAGAGGCTCATATTTCTTTCCGTCCAAATCAAATTCACTCATACACCACTCTCTCTCATGTTCACACACAAAATCTTTCTCTATCTTTTCTTCTTCACACACACACAAAAACAAATAATAATAGTACTAAAAATAAATATAATAATAATAATAGTACTAATAATTATTATAATAGTAATAATAATAATAATAATAATAGTAATCTATATAATAAAGATTCTGATTCATTCTAATTGATTTGAGCGGGAAAGCACAAGTACGGTTCAGATTCATTCTAATTTTAATTCAAAATAATAATAATTATAATATAATAATAATAATATTATAATAGTAATAATAATAATAATAGTAATAAAGTAATAATAATTATAATAATATTAATATTAATATTAATAATTATAATTAAAATTATAACAATAATAATAATAACAACAACAACAACAATAATAATTATTGTGGTGGTGTGGTGAATTATGATAATTTTTATTGATAATTATAAGTTTTGTAGACAAGTTTAATTTTTTTTGAATATCTATTTTTAAAGGAAAATTAATTATTGTGGTAGTGTGGTAAATTATGATAATTATTATGTCTGATTTTAAGTTGTAAAGAGTCTTTAGGTAATAAAGTATTTTTTGAATTTTAATCTAATTTTTCGTTACGCCGTGCCTTCAGACACGGGTAATTACTAGTATATATATATGAGAATCCATCCATGGCAACCGGTTGCCATGTACACTATTATAGCAACCCACTTTTGGACCGTTGATCAACTTATTAGAAGTCTTAGATTGAATGCCATAATTGCCCAGCCGGCACAAGCTTTACCGGCTTTTATTTTAATATATTGCACTGTATGGTCAACTGTTGTCATTTTAATAATTTTAAAACAATTTTTTAATATTAAAATACTCCAGCCGGCACAACTTGTACCGGCCGATTAATTTTTTTTAAGCATTTTTCTATTAAATGGGATGACTCAGCACATTAAAGTTGCATTAAAAAAATTAAAAATAATCCAACCGGTACAAATTGTACCGGCTGAGAGACTATTACTCTATTATATGTCTATTTGTGTATTTCATATGTTATAACAGTTTCTAATAAGTTGGCATATTTTTTATTGTTAATTAGTTAAAAATATATTGTTTTGACATATATTTTTTTTATTGTTAAATTAGTTAAAAATATATTGTTTTGACATATATTTTTTTTATTGTTAATTAGTTAAAAATATATTCTTTTGACATATTTTTTTTATTGTTAATTAGTTAAAAATATATTGTTTTGACATATTTTTTTTATTGTTAATTAGTAAAAAAATATATTGTTTTGACATATTTTTTTTATTGTTAATTAGTTAAAAATATATTGTTTTGACATATTTTTTTTTATTGTTAATTAGTTAAAAATATATTGTTTTGACATTTTTTTATTGTTAATTAGTAAAAAAATATATTGTTTTGACATGTTTTTTTTATTGTTAATTAGTTAAAAATATATTGTTTTGACACATATTTTTTTTATTGTTAATTAGTTAAAAATATATTGTTTTGAGATATTTTTTTTATTGTTAATTAGTTAAAAATATATTGTTTTGACATATTTTTTATTGTTAATTAGTAAAAAAATATATTGTTTTGAGATATTTTTTTTATTGTTAATTAGTTAAAAATATATTGTTTTGACACATATTTTTTTTATTGTTAATTAGTTAAAAATATATTGTTTTGACATATATTTTTTTATTGTTAATTAGTTAAAAATATATTATTTTGACATATTTTTTTTATTGTTAATTAGTTAAAAAATATATTGTTTTGACATTTTTTTTATTGTTAATTAGTTAAAAATATATTGTTTTGACATATATTTTTTTATTGTTATTTAGTTAAAAATATATTAAGTTGACATATATAATTGCTGCAATACAAATAAACATATAATAGAGAAATAGACAAATTGACATATAATAGAGTAATAGTCTCTCAGCCGATACAATTTGTACTGGTCGGATTATTTTTAATTTTTTTAATGCAACTTTAATGTGCTGAGTCATCCCATTTAATAGAGAAATGCTTAAAAAAAATTACTCGGCCGGTACAATTTGTGCCGGCTGGAGTATTTTAATATTAAAAAATTGTTTTAAAATTATTAAAATGACAACAATTGACCATACAGTGCAATATTTTAAAATAAATGCCGGCAAAGCTTGTGTCGGCTGGGCAATTATGACATTCAATCTAAGTCTTCTAATAAGTTGATCAACGGTCTAAATGTGGGTTGCTATAACAGTGTCCATGGCAACCGGTTGTCATGGATGGATTCCCTATATATATATATATATATATATTAAGATGATGTACTATTATTTTATATACAATAATATAATAATCATTTATTGGTGTTTACAGTTAAAATAAAAGGATGACAAGATTTAAAATGTTTTCTCTATTTTGTTTCACAACAGGATACACTACATGCACCGTTGCTATATACATGCATTTGTTATACAAGATAAGAAGATAAAGAGATAAGTGTAAATATTATCACAACTCAGAGCCGGCCCTGGGCAAGGGCCACCAGGGCTACCGCCCAGGGCCCACAGTTGAGGGGGCCCAATTTTTTTATAAGTTTATTTATTTATGTGTATAAAAAAATAAAAAAATAAAAAAATTAGGGATATTATGCATTGAAAATGATATGTTAGAAAATATTAAATATAATAGTATAATTGATGATTTTGCATCTAAAAGTGTAACAAAAAGACATTTTAAATAATGTTTTGTGGTTTAGATTTCATTGGTCAAAACTAAAGAAATACATACTGTAGTTGGTAGGTTTTACTGATTACACCATTTAACTTTTAATTTTTCAAATTACACCACTATACTAATTATTATTTTGAAATTGTGTCATTCCGTTAAAAAAATAAACGGACGTTAATTTTTTATCTACAAAACTAATTAATTACCTACTATAGTTGGCACATTTTACTGATTACACCATTAAACTTTTAATTTTTCAAATTTCCACATCAAACTAATTAAAAATAATTATTTTTAATATTTTTTAAAATAAGTATTATTTTAAGTAAAAAATATTAGAAACTTTTTTTCTTCAGAAAATGAGTAGAGTTTCATAAAATATAGATTCAAAAAAATTAAAGTGATTTTAAATTAAATTAATGTCTACTTAATTTTTTAACAGAATGACCCATTCTTAATATTAGAAATTTTTTAAAAAACCTAAAAATATAAATTAAAATAAAAAACAGTAAAAGATAAATAAAAAAACTGATTCAATTTTTTTAAAAAGAAATTATTAATTTTTATAAATAAATATTATTTTCAAGAAAAAAATTGGAAAATTCTTCATATTTTTAAAAATTGAGTAAAATTTTATAAAATATAGATTCAAAAAATAAACTTTATTTTTCAAAAGAAAAAAAAAAGATTTTTTTTTTTAAAATCAATATGGTTTCATAAAATTTTAATTTTTTTAAATCTATATTTTATGAAACTTTACTCATTTTATGAAAAAAATTAAAGTTTCTAATATTTTTTACTGAAAATAATTATTTTTAAAAATATTTAAAATAGTCATTCTTTAATTAGTTTAATGGGGTAATCTAAAAAATTAAAAGTTTCATGGTCTAATCAGTAAAACGTGCCAACTACAGTGGGTAATTCATTAGTTAGATAAAAAATTAACGTCCGTTTATTTTTTTTAACGGAATAACCCAATTTCAAAATAATAATTAGTTTAGTGGGCTAATTTGAAAAATTAAAAGTTCAATTGTGTAATCAGTAAAACTTACCAACTACAGTGGGTATTTCATTAGTTTTACCGATTTCATTGATATTTTTATTTTGTACGTACATGTGATAATTCTTTGCTTCGATGACATTTTAAAATGTTCTTCCTTATCTTTTGTAAATTCTTATAATTTTAATAAAATTAATTAGTTGATAATTTATTTATTTATTTAATTTATATAAAGGGGCACACTTGAAAATATTTGCCCTGGGCCTTAAAAAACTCAAGACCGGCTCTGTCACAACTACCATAGTTATCTAATCTATATATTCAAAACCCATTTGAGTGGATAACTGCCGAAAATTATAGTTATATTCTCTAATAAAACTTAAAAACACAGTTATAACTTGTGGACGGGAGTATATTAACAAGGAGAAAGAAACGTACCGTAAAAATGAAGTTGTATCCCAAATCAAGAACAGTTCCAAGAAAATCAATCCTCATCCACATCATTTTCAAATAATCTGGCGTCATAAAACCCGCCTCACCGGAAAAATTAGTTCCATCGCTAGTGAGAGCATAACAATGCGGATGTATTTTCAAGCAACGAGCATACGCCTTTTCATCCAATCCTATAACCACAACATGATCCAAAAGCTTAAGAGTTTGATTTCCAATTTGGAAGCTCTCAAGAAAAAGATCAAATACAGAGTTGGGTGCTGCCCAGGCTTCATTTAAAGTGGTTAGGATCACAGTTCTGTTTGCCATTGATGCCTTTTCCAGTACTGTCTTCAAGTTAAGATCTATGCTACTAACCTTTAAAATGTAAAAACAAAGTAAGATTAATAAGCATAAAGAGAAATGATTTATATGTAATTTTGTGGGGCTATTAATGATAAACTTGAAACTTTTTCTACTTGCTTTTCTTAATTTGAATGCCAAATATATTTTTGGACATCATTTAGAGGACAGAGAGAATATTAATATTTACGTAAAGTGATGAGTCTTTATTTTTTTAGATATCAGTGGACTCTACTAAATAATATATTTGACTTTTATTTTATGTACTTATGGCTATTTTTTTGAAGTCAAAACAATTTTACATTTGGACGCCCTTTTAATGACGGAGGAAGTAAGTTAAATTGTGACTAACGTAGAATTGTGATAAAATAAAATAAATTGAGAGTAAAAATTTACCTTTAATTAGGTTGAGAAACCTAATTAACTTCACCACCCAAAAATACCTCAAGCAATAAAGTCTTCAAACTTTCAATAGAACGGAGATAGTGGCGGATATACCCACGAGCAACAAACTGTAATCCTCTCAATTTATTCATTTGATACCTTCTTGCTACCAAACTACTCTCATGTGAAAAATAAAACTTTCTCATAGCCTTATTTATAGTATTTTTCATAATCCATTCCTATTATGGTTTAGAAACAATTTATTCTCCTAATAAATTTAGGGATCACGTCTCCTTGTCATAGTCATCAATCAATCTAACAAGTAAATCCTTTTTCAACTTGAATTCTTTTCATGGGTGATGTTGGACAGCTGTCTTTGAAGTTTGAGGAAGAGTTAGATAAGAAATAGGGAAGGAGAACTGGTCCGAGAAAATGACCATAATTCCCAAAGAACTGAAGTTGTTCTCGAAGAGCTGGGTTCGAATGGCTTCGGGAGATCGAAACTTCTTCAGAAATGGTGTCATGGCTTGGGGAAGACTAGATTGTTTGTTTATTATTATTATTTAGTTCTTTTATAGTAATAGTATTTTATTAGGTGGTAAATCATTTATAATAAGTTGTTAGGATTTTATTTTCGTATCTTTAGGAAGATTTGTTTCCATATCTCTAGGAATTCTGTTATGACTTGGGCAACTTGGGTAAGTCGGGCAGAAAGATAAGACTTGGAGAGAAAGTTTTTTTAAGCTATACAACCCGTCTTGTGGGTTGAAGGAGATTCATTCATTAATAATTTACCTTTTACAATTGATATTGTATTATTTTCCTGGTGGATTCCAGTTTATGTTCTAAGAGTTTATGCTGGTAAACTTTTTGCGTATTCCGTTATGTGTCAATTGGTATCAAAGCCAAGGATTTTGCCTTGTCAATGGCCAACAATGAAGATGGGAGAGAAAAACTTGATGACGCTGGTCGCAGGGATGCCAAATTATGGGCGGCGATTGATGAGCAACGTCAGTAGATGGCAAAGGTGGAAACCATGTTATAATAATTGATGTTGCGACAACCCAGACCAAACGATCCTATCAATAATAGAGATGGAGGCGAGGGATTTTCCTTTGGCCGTATTGGAGGTGAACGTCCCCATGAAGCAGCAAGACGGGAACAGTTTGAAGACCTTAGTGATGAAGATTCTGATGCGGAGGTTATAGGATATCAAAGAAACCTTCATTGTGAGACCCCAGATTTTATAAATAAAGATTTAATTTTCTCGAAATATTTTTTTGAATATTATGGTGTGGATTTGAGATAGTGTTATAGTTGTGGGTAGTATTTATAAATTTTAAAAAGTATGCAAGTTGTTGTATAATATTCGATTGGTCGGGGAATATTCTTTTTATCGGAAAATATTCGTACGATGGTACAATCATTGGTGGACCCCACAACGGAATTATTGTCGGATTGAGAAAACGACAAAAATATTTTATGAAAATAACGGCGGAAGTTTTACCGTTAATACTATTGAACTACTCGGTAGTAAAAATACAATAATATGCGTGGTTGCATAGTAGCACACGACATTGATTATTTATGCTTATGTGATAAGTCACTCAGTTTTGTTTTATTAGTATTATTAATGTAATAAAACAGAAATTTTTTTTATATAAAACAGAATACTTTTATAAAGTTATTCGTTTTATTAGACTATAATTAGAATATATTATATTTTATTATGCATAGTGTTGCATAGTACCTGCATAGTGCCTGAATAGTATTTTGTATAGTAAAATCTTTTTATATAAAATAGAATACTTTTATAAAGTTATTCATTTTATTAGATTATAAATAGAATATTTATACTTTATTTAAAAGATTTTGCTTTAAATATGGACCGTCTGATTAAAAGTAAATCAATCTGGATCGTTCATGAATTAGTTACTGTGCAGTCCATTCTTCTATAAATAGAAGCTCATTCATTCATTATTTCTTACGAATTCACTGAAACTCTAGAGAGAGAAACTATAGAGAGAGTTCTTCTATAATCTTGAGCGTATTTCTTTAGAGTTTAAGAAAGCTTTGAGCGTAGTGCAAGTTTTCTTCGAGTATATCCTCGCCCTACCAGTCGGAATAATATTCATTCAAAGATAAGGGATATTATTTGTTGTACTCGTAAGTGGTATTATTTCTTTCTTATTCATGAAGAGAACTTTTGTTATTCCATTCTTTATTATTCTTTTGGAATAACCTGTATACGCAGGCTACCCTATACTTGGTGAGATTCTTCTGTTATTCCATTCTTTATTATTATGTTGGAATAACCTGTCTATGCAAAGTACTGCATACATGGTGAAATTCTTCTGTTATTTCATTCTTTATTATTCTGTTGGAACATCATGTCTGTGCGTTTACGCATGACCTGGTTCCGTTGTTTATTATTCTATTGGAATATCATGTTGATGCATATTACGCCTGACCTAGTTCCATTATTTATTATTCTGTTGGAATATCTTGTCTGTGCTTTATGCATAACCCGGTACCATTATTTATTATTATATTGGAATAACCTATCTGTGCGGTCTATCCCATGCCTAGTGATTTCTTTTGTTATTCCATTCTTTATTATACTCAGTTGGTTAAAGTTTTGACTTCTATACTCTATGAAATTAGTGGAATATCCTTGATATTTGCGTTTCATCCAGTATCTTTTCATGGAAATATTCTTCTGAGCATTATTGAATTTTACTCTACAAAGAAGTATCATGTTAATAATTTGGACATTATTAGTTCCTGGATAAATTAATTCTTGAACTTGTTTTATTAAATTCTTATATCATTGTCATCATCCTCATGTTTATATTTTGTTAAAAGTCATATGTGGCCTGCAGTGCATAGATGAACTTGGTATGATTATGACCAGTGATTATTCGTTGTAATCATGACCGTAATGTTACAAATGATGTGGTAAAAGTCCTCATTGACCCGTAGTGCATTGATGGACATTTGTTGGCATGATCATGACCATTGATGAATACACGAATATCCTAGACTGTGGTGCATGGATAATTTGTGGTTGTGATACTAATGAATATCCTTGGCCGTAGTGCAGGGATGATGTAGATTATTTATTAAGCTGAGTCTCAGTGATAAAAGTCATGAAAAACCTTTTAAATCATAGAAGATAGTAGATTTTATTCTTTACTTGACTCTTCTAATGGATTGCTTGTTCCGCTGCAGTTAAACTTGATGTTTGTTATATTTTATCAGTTTAACACTGTTGAAGACTAATGATAATTTATTCTGCATTATCTTAGTCATAATATTTCTTGTTGGGCTAGTTGAGCTCACCCTTTTTCTTTCATTGTTCTCTTCAGGAAATGAGAACGTAGCACGGACTAGTCGGGGAACGGAGTGACGATCCAGATGATAGCATTAGTAGTCCTCACTATTCTATGAAATAGTGTAATAATAAATGTAATGAGGACCCCATTGAGTTTGTATATTGTCTAGATGACAATATTTGCATTAAAACTCACAGTATATGTTTAGTCGTATTTTACACGACTGTTGTATAATTAAGTTGTATTTAAATTTTGTACCATGTATTTGGCAACTCAGAATAGGTAATGTATACTCATTTTGGGGGCGTCACAATTGTCATCATCCTCATGTTTATAATATGATGAAAGTCATCTGTGACTTGTAATGTATAGATGGACTTGGTATGATTATGACCAAGGATTATTCGGTATAATCGTGACCGTAATGTTACAAATGATGTGGTAAAAGTCCGAATTGGCCGTACTGCATTGATGGAAAGTTGTTGGCATGATCATGACCATTGATGAATACTCGAATATCCTTGGCCCGTAGTGCATGGATAATTTGTGGTCGTGATACTAATGAATATCCTTGGCCGTAGTGCAGGGATGGTGTGGTTTATTTATTAAGCTGAGTCTCAGCGATAAAAGTGGTGAAAAACCTTTTAAATCATAGAAGATAATAGATTTTATTCTCTACTTGACTCTTCTAATGGATTGCTTGTTCTGCTGCAGTCAAACTTGATGTTTGTTATAATTTATCAGTTTAACACTGTTGAAGGCTAACGATAAATTATTCTGCATTATCTTAGTCATAATATTTCTTACTGGGCTAGTTGAGCTCACCCTTTCTTTTACTATTCTCTTCAGGAAATGAGAATATAGCTGGGACGAGTCGGGGAACGGATTGATGGTCCAGATGGTTGTTTTAGTAATTCTTAATATTCTATAAAATAGTGTGATAATAAATGTAATGAGGACTCCATTTAGTGTGGATATTATCTAGATGACAATACTCTTATTAAAACTCTTAGGTTATGTTTTGTCGTATTTTACACGACTGTTCTATAATTAAGTTGTATTTGAATTTTGTACCATGTATTTGACGACTCAAGATGGGTGATGTATACCTATTTTGGGGGCGTCACAGTTAGTATCATAGCTTATGGATATGATCCCTGGCTAAGATGTGAGACTAGAACTAGAAGGGGATAGACGAGGAATTCCTTCGCTAGTATGACCTACCTAAGTTTATTTGGTATTTAATTGGTCGGTCAGAATATAGGGATAATATGTTACATGTCAATTAACCTTTGTTTTGTGTTAGTATCTAAAAATGACATCCAAAAATGTTGAGAATAGCAATGGAGCACAGGAGACTGTTGATTCTCTACAGATCAATAATCAGGAAAATGTGCAACAGGATGGCGATAATCCTCCTGTAAACAACAACACTGATCAATTGACGAACGACGGTATGTTTAGGAGCTTTTTAGAATTCATGCAACATCAGGCGAAGGCGGCTCCTGTTCATAATGCAGGAGGAAACAATGGCAACCCACTGTTTGTCACCGCTAAGCAATTCAAGGAGCTGGGACCACCGGAGTTTTTGGGAAAGCCAAAACCACTTAAGGCGGAGACGTGGTTAAAGCAGATCACCAATATATTTGATATCTTAGGATGCTTCGAGGAGCAAAAGGTTCCCTTTGCCACCTTTATGTTGCGTGAAGAGGCAGATCACTGGTGGGAATCTGTAAAACGTACCCATCCTGACGCACTTAAGATGTCTTGGGAGAGTTCCAAGAGTTATTCAATGACAAGTACTTTCCCGAAAGCATTCGTCACATGAAGGAGGTGGAATTTATCAAGTTGGAGCAAAACAACATGACCGTGTCACAGTACGAAGCCAAGTTTGTCGAGTTGTCCCAATTTGCGTCCCATTTGGTTGATAATGAAGAGAGAATGATACGGATGTTTTTAAGAGGTTTGAAGCCGGAGATACGTCAATATCTTATTTCACATAAACTGTGTTTGTATTCAGATGTTGTAAATAGGGCTCAGTTAGTGGAGCGCGATAATAAGTCAACGTAACCAAAAGAGAGCAGCCGACAAAATGATAATACCGGTGATAACAGTCATCAAAGCGGTGATAATAAGCATGGAGGGAATCAACATGCCAAAAATGGTAACCACTTCGGTGGTAATCATGGTCAAAACAATAAAAATGAACATTTCAAGAAGAGAAGGTTCAACAATGACGTGAAGAAATCGTCACCAGCACCTGTTTCAAAGGAAGAAGAACGACCACCGGTCGTATGTTTCAAATGCGGACAGGAGGGACACATCCGTCCAAACTGTACGTAGCAATCCAAAACGTGTTTTAATTGCGGAAGAGAAGGTCACCTAGCTCGATTTTGTCGTATGGTGAAGTCAAGTCTAGCTGGGATAGTGATGCCAAAGGATGTCCCAGACAAGCTAAAGCCGGTAGTTTAAGAAAGAGCATTTTTTTTCGTGACAAGGAACTTGAATAAAATTATCACGGGTATATTAGTCATAAACTCTTGTGAAGTCTATACCGTGTTAGATACCGGTTCTACTTACTCTTTTATTTTACCTAGTTGTGTTCAGTGTTTGAAGTTAACTCTGGAGAAGTTAGACTTTGATATATCTGTTTAAACTCATTTGGGAGAAACCTTCTTTACCTACACTATTTATAAATCTTATTCAAATCAACACTTTCACGTTACGTGTCGATCTTGTCTCTTTGAAAATACTTGCCTTTGATACGATTTTAAGAATCGATTGGTTAACTACTCATCATGCTTTTCGTAAGGTTGTTAGCTTTCATATTCATAACCAACCTGTTATGCTAATTCAAGCAACCAAACCACTAAAGTCAATCATTGTCATATCAAGCCATAAATAAAGAGCTCCGGTCCTTTCGTTGTTGACATTTTTGTGTGGAATGCACCGAAGCCAGACTTTTTGTAGGCAACGTCGTGAATGACGATGACAAGTTGATAGGTATCAATGTGACGTATTATCCAAGTCTTGGATGAGGGTCACAGTTTTGAATGATATTTCTATTGTTAATAAATTTCCTGACGTATTCTTGAAGACTTCTTAGCCTACCCCTAGAGTGTGAAATCAAATTTTGTATTGACCCCAATACAAAACCCATTTCTAAAACCCTCAAATATTTCTATACTTAAAACGAACGTAACATGCGCCAAAGATGTTGGCTCGAGCTGTTGCAGATTACGATCGTACCATGCAATATCATCGTGGAAGTAAGAACGTGGTAGCTGACGCGTTGAGTAGAAGATCGTATGCGGTTACAAGTGTGAATATACGAACCAACGTGAAGATAACGAATATACGATTAGAATCGACTTTAATCGATAAAGTTAAAGCCGCTCAAGCTACATACTCAGAGCTGATGAATGTGAAGAAGAAGGTTCAAGAGGGCGTTATTCTAGAAGCAAGAATCGACGAAGAGAGAAAATCTTAACCCTCGATTTAATTGGCCCATTTGAAATCCTCGATGAAGTATGAACTGTGGCCTATAGACTCGTTTTACCGCCAAGTATGTTGCGTGTTCAGAACATTTTTTTTTACGTATCGATGTTACGTAAATATGTGGACGACCCGAACCACATTATTAATTTAGAACCGGATGAGATAGTAGAAGATTTAACGTATGAGGAGAAACGTGTTAATAATTTGGATAAGAAGGATCATATTCGATACTCAAAGGTTATACCTCAAGAGTTAGAATTTGAAGTGAAGTCAAGGTATCCTCACCTGTTCGGCATACCAGGTACATACGTAAATTTTGAGGGAAAAATTTCATAAGGAGGGAAGATTGTGAGACCCCATATTTTATGAATAAAGATTTAATTTTCTCGAAATATTTTTTTGAATATTATGGTGTGGATTTGAGATAATGTTATAGTTGTGGGTAATATTTATAAATTTTGAAAAGTATGCAAGTTGTTGTATAATATTCGATTGGTTGGGGAATATTCTTTTTGTCGGGGAATATTTGTACGACGGTACAATCATTGGTGGACTCCATAACGGAATTATTGTCGGATTGAGAAAACGACAAAAATATTTTATGAAAATAACGGCGGAAGTTTTACCGTTAATACTGTTGAACTACTCGGTAGTAAAAATACAGTAATACGCGTGGTTGCATAGTAGCACACAGTATTGATTATTGATGCTTATGTGATAAGTCACTCATTTTTGTTTTATTAGTATTATTAATGTAATAAAACAGAAAAACGTTTTATATAAAACAGAATACTTTTATAAAGTTATTTGTTTTATTAGACTATAATTAGAATATATTATATTTTATTATGCATAGTGTTGCATAGTACCTGCATAGTGCCTGAATAGTATTTTGTATAGTAAAATCTTTTTATATAAAATAGAATACTTTTATAAAGTTATTCATTTTATTAGATTATAAATAGAATATATTATACTTTATTTAAAATATTTTGCTTTAAATATGGACCTTCTGATTAAAAGTAAATCAATCTGGATCGTTCATGAATTAGTTACTATGCAGTCCATTCTTCTATAAATAGAAGCTCATTCATTCATTATTTCTTACGAATTCACTGAAACTCTAGAGAGAGAAACTATAGAGAGAGTTCTTCTTCTATAATCTTGAGCGTATTTCTTTAGAGTTTAAGAAAGCTTTGAGCGTAGTGCAAGTTTTCTTCGAGTATATCCTCGCCCTACCAGTCGGAATACTATTCAATCAAAGATAAGGGATATTATGTGTTGTACTCGTAAGTGGTATTATTTCTTTCTTATTCATGAAGAGAACTTTTGTTATTCCATTCTTTATTATTCTTTTGGAATAACCTGTATACGCGGGCTACCTTATACTTGGTGAGATTCTTCTGTTATTCCATTCTTTATTATTATGTTGGAATAACCTGTCTATGCAAAGTACTGTATACATGGTGAAATTCTTCTGTTATTCCATTCTTTATTATTCTGTTGGAACATCATGTCTGTGCGTTTACGCATGACCTGGTTCCGTTGTTTATTATTCTATTGGAATATCATGTTGATGCATATTACGCCTGACCTAGTTCCATTATTTATCATTCTGTTGGAATATCCTGTCTGTGATTTACGCATGACCCGGTACCATTATTTATTATTATGTTGGAATAACCTGTCTGTGCGGTCTATCGCATGCCTAGTGATTTCTTTTGTTATTCCATTCTTTATTATACTCAGTTGGTTAAAGTTTTGACTTCTATACTCTATGAAATTAGTGGAATATCCTTGATATTTGCGTTTCATCCAGTATCTTTTCATGGAATTATTCTTCTGAGCATTATTGAATTTTACTCTACAAAGAAGTATCATGTTGACAATTTGGACATTATTAGTTCCTGGATAAATTAATTCTTGAACTTGTTTTATTAAATTCTTATATCATTGTCATCATCCTCATGTTTATATTTTGTTGAAAGTCATATGTGGCTTGCAGTGCATAGATGGACTTGGTATGATTATGACCAGTGATTATTCGTTGTAATCATGACCGTATTGTTACAAATGATGTGGTAAAAGTCCTCATTGACCCGTAGTGCATTGATGGACAGCTGTTGGCATGATCATGACCATTGATGAATACACGAATATCCTAGGTTGTGGTGCATGGATAATTTAGGTTGTGATACTAATGAATATCCTTGGCCGTAGTGCAGGGATGATGTAGATTATTTATTAAGCTGAGTCTCAGTGATAAAAGTCATGAAAAACCTTTTAAATCATAGAAGATGGTAGATTTTATTCTTTACTTGACTCTTCTAATGGATTGCTTGTTCCGCTGCAGTTAAACTTGATGTTTGTTATATTTTATCAGTTTAACACTGTTGAAGACTAATGATAATTTATTCTGCATTATCTTAGTCATAATATTTCTTGTTGGGCTAGTTGAGCTCACCCTTTTTCTTTCATTGTTCTCTTCAGGAAATGAGAACGTAGCACGGACTAGTCGGGGAACGGAGTGACGATCCAGATGATAGCATTAGTAGTCCTCACTATTCTATGAAATAGTGTAATAATAAATGTAATGAGGACCCCATTGAGTTTTTATATTATCTAGATGATACTATTTGTATTAAAACTCACAGTATATGTTTAGTCGTATTTTACACGACTGTTTTATAATTAAGTTATATTTGAATTTTGTACCATGTATTTGGCGACTCAAGATGGGTGATATATACCTATTTTGGGGCGTCACATTCATCAACAACAAAACTAAAACCAAAATCAATCTGATTATCGAATACGCGCGGATATACCATTGTTCCATGGTATAAGTTATAGATTGAAGAGTTTTTGGATTGGCTTTCTAAGGTCGAGAGATTTTTCGAGTTGATGGAGGTTCTAGCAGATTGACAAGTTAACCTAGTAGCATACAAGTTGAGAAGCGGGGCTACTATTTGGTGGGAGAAGTTACAGTTGGATCGACGACGACAGGGCAAAACTGCTATCCGATCTTGTAGGCGAATGAAGCAACTTATGATGAATATATTTTTATCCCCAGATTATGAACAATTTATTTTCTGAAGTTATCAGAATTGTGCACAGGGTAATAGGATTTAGGCTGAATATACAAAGGAGTGGTCTAGGCTATCAGTGCGTAATAACTTGAATGAGACCGAGGGTCATCAAGTCTCTAGGTACTTGGAGGGATTGAAGCCTTCTATCTGAGATAGATTTGGACTACAAGTCATTTGGACAGTGGATGAAGCACATAATATGGCTTTGAAAGAAGAATTAATGGAGATGACATCCAATCGATTTGCTTATCACAAGAAGGACATGACGGAGACGTTAAATAGATTTCTGGCGAACAATGGGAAGAATCGGTCTACTACTAATGTCGTTCAGTCACAAAAGGGTTCAGAACCTACTAATACTTCTACGACATCGGCTAAAAAGGAAGCCCCATGAGCACCGAACCCGTATGCTAAATCAGGTGGTTTTAAGTGCTATCGGTGTGGACAACCAGGTCATCATTCAAATGAATGTCCAACGAGGAAACCGGTGAACTTCGTGGAAGTTGGTGAGGACGAAGAGGATGACCATTACAGTGAAGAAGAAATTGATATAGGTGAATTTTGGGATGGTGCAGAAATAGCCGAGGAACATGGAGAGCATGTAAACTGCGTAATTTAGTGAGTCATATGATCAACAAAGATAGAAGACTCCTCACAAAGAAACAATTTTTTAAGGCATGCTGCAGTGTTCAAGGGGAGGTGTGCGACCTAATTGTAGACAGTGGGAGCTGCAAAAATTTTGTGTCAAAGAAGTTGGTATAACACCTGAAAGTGCAGGTAGAGAAACACCCAAAACCGTATGTAATTGGGTGGATTTAGAAAGGAAAGGTGTACGTAATTGAAGTGTGCAAAGTCCATATATCGATCAGACAGCACTACCAAGACGAAGTGGTGTGCGACGTAGTTGACATGGATGCTATTCACTTGTTATTGGGACGACCATGGCAGTTTGATGTGGATGTCACTTACAGAGGGCGCGACAATGTATTTGTTTTCAATTGGGGTGGCAGAAAGATTGTGATGGTTCCAAAACAAAATTCGGGTGGTGGTGTAACTAAGAACCAGAAAGAAGAGCAACCTTTACTATAGGTAATTATGTCAGCGACTAATTTGGAGTTATAAATTAAAGAGGCACAAGAGGTACATGTTGTGGTGGTGCGAGCTTTAATGGTAGAAGGGAAAGAAGAGCCAAAATTTGTGATACCCGATAAGGTACAGTCCCTTTTTGGTGAATTTTGTGAGTTGTTATCTGATGATTTACCAAATGAACTTCCACCACTGAGGGATATTTAACACATCATCAATCTAATTTCGGGGCCAAGCTTACCTAATTTGCCACATAATCGAATGAGTCCCAAAGAAAATCAGATCTTATAGGAAAAGGTGGAGGAGTTACTGAAGAAAGGATTTATTCGAGAAAGTATGAGTCCATGTGCGATTCCTGCATTACTAGTCCTAAAGAAAGATGGCAGCTGGAGAATATGCGTTGATAGCCGAGAAATCAATAAGATAACTGTCAGGTACAGTTTTTTGATTCCGAGGTTGGATGACATGTTAGATATGTTGGAGGGTTCCAAGTTATTCTCGAAGATAGATCTTCGGAACAGGTATCATCAAATTCGGATCAAGCCTGGTGATGAATGGAAAATAGCGTTCAAAATAAAGGATGGACTCTACGAGTGGGTAGTTATGCCATTCAGATTGTCCTGTGCCTAGTACTTTTATACGACTTATGAATCAAGTATTACGACCTTTCATCGGGAAATATGTTGTTGTTTATTTTGATGATATACTGATTTATAGCCAGAACGAGGAAGATCATATGGAACACCTTAGGGCCACGTTGGAGGTTTTGGCCGATAATAAACTCTTCATTAGCTTTAAAAAGTGTAGTTGGCTGGCCGAACATCTGTTATTTTTTGGGTATGTAATTAGTTCAGAGGGTATCATGGTTAACGAAGAGAAGGTGAGGGCTATACGTGATTGGCCTACTCCTAAAAACGTAGGAGATGTGAGAAGTTTTCATGGGTTGGAAACATTTTATCGCCGATTTATTAAAGATTTTAGTAGCATTATGGCACCCATTACCGACTGTTTAAAGAAGGTTAAATTTCATTGGGGAGAAGCAGTTGATACATCTTTTGCAGTTATCAAGGAGAAGTTGTGTACTACTCTTGTTCTTGCTCTACCTAGTTTTGAGAAGCTATTCGAGGTGGAGTGTGATGCTAGTGGTATTGGAGTGGGAGCCATTTTGTCACAAGAGAAGAGGCTAGTGGAATTTTTTAATGAAAAACTCAGTGATGCGAGGCGAAAGTGGAGTACGTATGACCAAGAGTTTTATGTTATTATTCGGGAATTAAAACATTTGGAGCACTATTTGATTTAGTGTGAATTTATACTATATAATGATCATCAAGTGTTAAAGTATCTGAACAATCAAAAATTTTTGAGTAATATGCACGTTCGATGGGTAACCTTTTTGCAGAAATTTCCTTTTGTTCGAAGGCACAAATCAGATGTTGTAAATAAGGTAGCAGACACGTTGAGTCAACGTGTGAGTCTATTAGCCACTATGCAACAAGAGATCATTGGGTTTGAATTTTTAAAAGAGTTGTATTCAGATGATGAAGACTTTTCGAAGTATGGGAGAAATTTATTCAAAAATAAACGAAGGGAGAGTTTTATGTGGTTGATGACTATCTGTTTCATGGAAATCAGTTATGTATACCTCAGGGTTCATTGAGAAAAAAAAACTGATTTGGGAACTACATAGAGGAGGTTTGAGTGGTCATTTGGGACGTGACAAGACCATCATTGGAGTAGCCGAACGGTATTATTGGCCTTAGCTGAAGCGCAATATAGGAAACTTGGTTTACAAGTTCTATGTGTGTCAAACTGTAAAGGGTCAAACTCAGAATATATGTCTTTACATGCCTCTACCAGTACCAAATGTTATATGGGAGGATTAATGGATTTTGTTCTGGGTATCCCTCGGACTCAACGGGGAGTGGATTCTGTGTTTTTGTGGTTGATCGGTTCTCTAAGATGGGACATTTCATTCCTTGTCAGAAGACCTCTGATGCATCCCACGTGTTTTAGTTGTTCTTTCGAGAAGTGGTTTGTTTACATGGAGTTTCTCAGTCTATCACTTCTAATAGACATTCGAATTTCGTTAGCCATTTTTGGATCACACTATGGCGATAGATGGATACTACTTTGAAGTTCAGTAGCACTGCACATCCACAGACTGATGGACATACTAAAAATCTGAACTGAACGCTTGGCAATTTGATTCGGAGTATTTGTGGTGATAAGACAAAGAAGTGGGATGTGACATTGGCACAAGCTGAGTTCGCATATAATAATGATATTCACACTACTACGGGTCAATCTAGTGTATCAAAAATCTCCTAAACATGCGTTAAATCTGGAACGTCTTCCTAAGGTTGCTCAAAATAGTGTTGCTGCTAAAAACCTTGTTGGGCAAGTTTGATATGTTCAGACCAAAGTGAAAGCTAGGTTGGAAGAGAAGAATATGAAGTATAAAGCCATAGCTGATGCCAAGAGGCGTTCAAATTTGTTTGAAGAGGGTGATCAGGTTATGGTATTTTTGTGAAAGAAAAGGTTTCCAGTCGGTTCATATAATAAGTTGAAGCCATGAAAGTATGGTCCGTACAAGGTAATCAAGAAGATCAATGATAATGCCTACGTGACAGATTTGCCTGCCAAAATGAACATCTCTCATTCTTTTAATGTATCCGATCTTTATGAGTTCTGTGAAGATGTTCCACTTTATTCAGAATATAACTCAAGGTCGAGTTCTTCGTAGGAAGGAAGGACTGATGTAGGACAATTGGCTTTGGAGTTTGAGGAAGAGTTAGATAAGAAATGGGAAAAAAGAAATGGTCTTAGGAAACAACCATAATTCCCAAAGAACTGAAGTTGTTCCCGAAGAGTTGGGTTCGAATGGCTTCAAAAGAGGTCTCTGGGTTCCGAAATGGCATCATGGCTTCGAGAGAATGGAACTTCTTCAGAAATGGCGTCATGGCTTCGGGAAGACTAGATTGTTTCTTTAGTATTATTATTTAGTTCTTTTATAGTAATAGTATTTTATTAGGTGGTAAATCTTTTATAATAAGTTGTTAGGATTTTATTTTTGTATCTTTAGGAAGGTTTGTTTCCATATCTCTAGGAATTCTATTATGACTTGGGCAACTTGGGTAACCCGGGCAGAAAGATAAGACTTGGTGAGAAAGTTTTGTTAAGCTATATAACCCGACTTGTGGGTAGAAGGAGATTCATTCAATAATAATTTACCTTTTATGATTGATATTGTATTGTTTTCCTGGTGGATTCCAGTTTATGTTTTAAGAGCTTACACTAATAAACTCTTTGCGTATTCTTTTCTGTGTCAATGGGTTAGGACCCACACCCAACAATCTCCCCCTCCCAACTTATGAGAGGAGGGATCACTAACCACAACTCCTCACTCGGAGTTAATTCCAATAAAATCTTGGTCAATTCAAGTTTCTTGGAAATTTCAACTTTCTTCATGTCCGGCTTTGTCTCATCGGCATGGTTCTTTTCATTGGGATGAATCCAAACGTCTTGACAGATTTTTACTGTCAAATTCATTCACAATCGCTTTGTACCCTTGTTGTGAGCTATCATTTTCCTTCTTCACTTTCGGCACCCATTTAAAGCGAAGAGCTTTTTTCTCGTGGTTCTCATGCAAGGATTTTCTCTTATCTCACATGGCTTTGTACCACAACCTTTTCCACCTAACTCATTCATCTTCAACACCTCTCACATGTGCTTGCGTCACGTAAAAAGTGTCTACCTTCTTACCTCTAGTCACCACTAGAGACCCTTTAGTGAGCTTCCACTGACTTTCACTAAAGTAACTTTTATAACCATTCTCATCAAGCTTACCATTATAGATCAAATTAAGATGGATATCCAGAACATGTCTGACTTCTCTCAACATCAACCTGCAACCATTGTTAATCTTTAAACAAATATCTTCAATTCTTATAACCTTAGATGCACTTCCGTTTCCCATCCGTACATAGCTAAAATCACCACTAGTGTATGATGTGAAGATTTCACCACGCGAAGTAGCATGGAACGAAGCACTTGAATCAATAATCCAATCATTAACAATGCACTTGGTTTATCATCACAAATAATGGCTACATCAACATCAAATAGATACACAATCGAATCTTTATCCTCATCTTTTTCCTTAGACTGGTCCTTTAAAAATTTGTACTCTTGCCTTATATGACCTGGTTTCTAGCAGTGAAAAAAAAATCACTTCTTTTCTATTTCTTGACCTTCCCTTGGATTTATCATCTTCAATAGAGTTTCTCACTTTATTTCTATCTTTACTCTATGCGACAAAAACTTGTGACTCAACACTAATCACCATGGAATCTCTTCCCCTTTGTTCCTTACTAAACAAATTATCCTTGGTTATATCTATGGTCAGCTTGCCATTAAGAGCCGAGTTACTCAACGATACAACACTCATCTCCTAGCTATCAGGCAAAAAACTGAACAATAACAAAACCTTCATCTCATCATCAATGACCATCTTCATCGTACTCAACTAATTTATAAAACTATCAAAATCACTCAAGTGTTCTGCAACGAAGTTTCCATCCTTGAACTTAGAATTCACAAGCTTCCTAATCAAAAAAGCTTTATTTTGCTTCGTCTTTCTTTCATACATGAACTCCAATTTCTGCAAGAGAGCATAAGCTTTATGATGAAACACACTTTGATCAATCCATGATCTAATTAAACAAATAGTCTTCCTGTTCATCTTGCTCCACTATGTGTCACTCTTATTTGTGGGCTTGACTCCTTTCTCAAGTTGCTCGTACAAATCCTTACAGTAAAGCAAATCGTCCGTTATTGGCTTCCAAATTGCATAATTTGTAGCAGTGAGTATAATCATGCAACCTGTTGTACAATCCTAAATTTAATTCGCATAAGAAAATCACAAAAATAACCAAGAATTGATACCAGTATTGTGAAAATCGTAACTAAAATAATCTCAATCCCATGAGTTACTTTTCCCTCTTTGTGAAATTAAATAAGAAATCAACAAACCCAATAATGAGAATAAAAAAACATTTACAATAAAGATATAATATTTAATGTGGAAAACCCTTAAAGGGAAAAACAACAGGTCAAACTCTGAATCTCCACTATATCAAAATAATGAGCTTACAATAATCCTTCCAAGTTTTATGCCCTAAAAAGGTTACAAAATAAATTGAGAGTACAAATTTACCTTTAATTAGTTTAAGAAACCTAATTAACTTCACCACCCAAAAACACCCCAAACAATAAATTCTTCAAACTTTTAATTGAACAGAGAAGACGGCAGATTCCCATTAACAACAAACTATTATGCTCTCAATTTATTCTTTTGGTACATTTTTGCTACCAAGCTACTCTCATTAGAAAAATAAGACTCCCTCATAGCCTTATTTATACTCTTTCTAATCCATTCCTATTATTGATTAAAACCTTGTAATCGGAGAAACTCTACCCGTTGTTCTTCCACTTCGAGTTGTCGGCACACCCTTTATGAATCCTATTCCTCCTCAGCAGAGTCGCTAATGAAATGTGTTCGTGAAATCGAAACTTATTAGGGTTAGAGTTTTGTGTTGGCTGATGATGAGAGAAATATATAAAGAATACAAAATTGATTGATGAATTGAAAAGAGGTGAAGAACAGATGAATAATTACTCTAGTAACATGTGACAGAACTCTTAGGGTTAAAGAGCATTCTCAGGTGTCTATGGTCTAGAGAGAATCCAAAGTCCCTTCTTTAGGAATGGAATGAGTATTTATAGAGTTTCCTAAAAAGTGATTATGTGCTTGAAACATGTCATTAGGGGAAATTCTAGAAATACCCTTAGTTACTCGAGTAATGCACAAATCGTCATCTTCTTCTTGCCACCAATCCAATCCCTCAATCAATTATGAAAATGAGTTGCCTCCACAAGACTTCTTCCTAAGGAGTAATGGAGGCCCCTCTCAGTTCTCGTGTTACAAGGTTCTTGTTGTTCAATCCATGTCTTTCTGCTCTTCTTTCTTTATTTGAAAATCTCGTCGTCGAAAACCTCAAAAGAGCTCGACACGAAACAGGGGAGGACCATGTCCTAGGGGGCCGAACCCTAGGTTTGTGCCTCCTTCGGTTCTCTTAATCCGTCTTGGCTTTTCTCAATCAACTTTCATTTTTTCTCCTGATTGTTGACCATGTGAGAAGTTTCTCTTGTCATGGAGGCTTTAAAGACAACCACTTCTAGAGCATCACAAGTTTCCTAGCTTTTTTCGATGGTTTGGGCTCGTTATTCCAACATTGAACTACTTAAAAAAATTTCAGTACGATTTTCAGGAAAATGAAGTTGTGCGCCCCCTAGGAGGCCAACCGCTAGGGTGGATGAACCCTAGGGTGCTTTTGGCCTCCTAGGGGGGCCCTTAGCTTCTTTGTTCCTCCTCTATTCGATTTCCTTGTTTCGTTTCGGTATTTCAAATCAAGTTAAATTGTGAAAAATGTTGTTAACTTTTGTCCTGAGGTGGGCCACCTAGGGGGCCAACCTCTGGGTCTCCCCCTTTGTTCATTTATTGTTTTTCTTCATTTATTTTAATCTTGTTCATTTATTTATAACTTTTCTATCTTTCATTCAATTCTTTTAGGTCATATGTAAATTCTAATTTGTACTTGGGCACACACTATTAAACATGACCAAAAATCCATCATTCAGTCAATGGGTGAGACGAGATCAGTTAATCCTCACCGCCATGTTGAGAAGTTGTATTAATACAATTCACCTCACATTTCTAGAGTTTCTTTGTTTAAGGAGGCATGGGATCAACTGTTTACCATCTTTGCTAACAAATCTAGAGCTCGTTTTATGTCACTCAAGGAGAAGATGATCAACAATCCCAAGGAAATCGAAGTATAAGTGAGTACCTTCAATATATCCAGAATTTTGTTAATGATTTAGCCCTTATCGACAGTCCCATTGATGATGATGTAGTTGTTCTTCACATTTGACCACTACAAAAAAAAACAGTCATTGCCGACGGCCACTCGTCGCTTATAACTATAGTGTCGTCAGCATTGAGGTCATTGGTGACGGCAGATGTCGTCGGTACTCTCGTTGCCCCACAGGTCGTCGCTTCTGCTTCCCGTTGCCAGCCGTCGGCATCATTGTCATTGGCGATGGCCAAATGTCAATGACGATGGCTATAGCGACGGTAAGTCCGTCGGCAAAGACTCCATAAAGTTTTTAGGAGAAAACCTCATACCCGATGACACGGCCGTCGGTAATGACTTTTATATCCGTCGGTAATGCCTTTAACTCATGACTGTCGCTATATGTCATTGGCGACGGCATAGCCGTCGCGATTACCCCCGTCCGCAATGACAATATATATTGTGAAATTTTTTATATAATTTTAAAAGTTCCCTGTTCATTTACAAATATAAACAACAAAGAAAATAAAATTTTCTAGACAACTACTGTAATTCTAGTATTCAACATCACTTGCATACTAAAGGAAGAAACTGTTACACTCTTACAAATCAAAATAAAGTAGTTGTGTGAATTCAAGTACTTAGCTCAGAACATATAATAGAAAAAATAAAATCATACCTATTGCAAGTTGAGCGAAACCACGAGTAAAGAAGAAAAAAGGAGAGGTACGGTGGAGCGCCGTACGTGGTGGCCGGAGTATGGCAGGAGTGGGAGGCTCGCCGGTGCCAGCGATATGGGAGGAGGGGGAGCTGACGATGATGGCGATATCAGTAGCAGATTAGAGGAAATGGCGATATCAGTAACATAGAGAAAGAGGGAAGAAAAAGAAAATAGGCGTTCTCGTCATGGGTAGGGCTTTTAAAAAGACTCATTCTCGACGGCAAGGTCGTCGATAATGATATTGTCGTTAGTGAGTCATTTGCGACGACAGTCTCGTCGCCTTTATAAATTTAAGTCGTCGCCTATGACTTTCCCTCTCCCGCGAAAAAAAGCCCACCAAATTTAAGAGAGGGAAATGCTATTATCGACGAGACTCATTGACGATGGGTAGGCCATCGCTAATGAGGGCATTCTCAATGGGACAATCGCTGTCGCCAGTACCCCTGTCGCCTATGACCCAGTTTCTTGTAGTGGACTAGGTTAAATTCTTCTTTCAAATAGGCAATTGTTGCAATTCGTTCGAGAGAGTCTTCAATCTCCCTCGATCAACTACAGAACAAATTATCTGACTATGAAATCCAAATTAGAAAGGCAGAAAAACTTAAGGCTACTATGAAACAACCCGAGTCAAATCCCAAGTCCGAGACAAATCTTGGGTCAAATCCAAAGTCCGAATCGAATCAAATCCATCAAAATAAGGCCTCAAACCACTGGCCCAAGAGTATCTTCTTGGGTCATCTTAGCCCACCACAAGCTCCCAAAAGGTCATGACTTGAAGGTACTCTTGGTAGTAACTTATTTCTTTACATGCAGACAAATTTTTCCCCTCTCTTTCGATGTTGGACTGGGGTGTTACAAACTCCCCCACTTAAATTTCTGACATCCCCATCAGAATCGATCACACACGGCCCAAAGATCCGATCACACACACTGCCCAAAGATCTTTGCCTCTCTAGCCATTGTGGTATAATACCGGCTGGCTTCGTGTCCGCACCTCCGAACCTCCATCTCTCCATTGTAGGATAATCCCACCAGCCTTCGTGTCCCCACCTCTGGCAACCCGATCGGACGACCCGACCCGAGCTTTCGAGAGTCGGCTTTGATACCATATGAAAAAACCCGAGTCAAATCCAGAGTCTGGAATAAATCTTGGGTCAAATCCCAAGTCCGAATCGAATCAAATCCATCAAAATAAGGCCTCAAATCACTGGCCCAATAGTATCTTTTTGGGTCATCTTAGCCCACCACAAGCTCCCAAAAGATCATGACTTGAAGGTACTATTGGTAGTTACTTCTTATTTCTTTATATGCAGACAAATATTTTCTCTATATTTCGATAGGGGTGATAAAAAATTTTGGTTTTTTCAGTTTTTTACCGAACCGGTTGGTACCGAAATCGGCGGTATCGGTTTTTTCGGTACTAGTTTTTTCGGTACCGGTTTTTCGTTTTTTTTTATTTTTCGGTTTCGGTAGCGTTACTAGACTTTTTGAATTCGGTACGAACCGAAATACCAAAAAAAACCGAAATGTATTAAAAACGAGCCAAGCTATTAAACTAACAACAAGCCAACAGTAAACAATAGACAGTAGACAAGCCTTAGCCAACAATAAACAATTAGACAATAGCCTTTTGCATTAAAATGTCACTGTCACACTCCTGACCCCACACCCCTCCTCTCTCTCATTTAAATTTTAATTTATTCTGAGTCAACCATGCACTTCCACGCAAGATACGTGTGGTCCTACGTTAACAACAACAAGCGAAGCCAACTACAAGATGTATATGATTTCAATTGATATAACAATAGACAGTAGACAATAGACTTCTATTCAAAAATCAACAACAATTTCAATTGATATAACAAGCAGCCAATTACAGTCTACAAGTCTATAACAACAATTGATATATAATTGTATATGATTTCTTTTTCTTAATTTTTAAAAAAATGTGTTAATATATTAAAAAAATTATTTAATTATTATTATTTATTAATAATTATATATATCACCATGCATGCGGTATAACCGAAAATCGAACCGAAAAAACTGGTACCGATTTTGTACTGAACCGGTACCGAAACCGATAATTCGGTACCGGTTTCGGTTCATGTTTTTTTGGTCATTTTGGATCGGTACTTGTTCCGTTTTTTTATCGATGAGCACCCCTATCTTTCGATGTGGAACTGGGGTGTTACAAACTACACCATTATTCCCACTACTAATTACACTAAAAACATTCACCCAAAACCTTACACTCAAATGGCAACAATCATTTCCGTCAAGCTTCACCTGCCAATCACTCATCAAAATACTATCACCCTTCACCCCAAATCCGCTCTCAATGGCAGTCTAAACCATCCTCCACTCCACGCCTGCATCAATGATGAATGCATATTATTCGTTTATTTTGATTCCATTATATTTAGTTTTATTGCATGTTTCACGTGTATATGAGCTTATTATGGTGTTTAATGATTTCAGGAAGAATTGGAGCTGAAATGAGGAAAAAAGGAAAATTGCAGGGTTTTTAGCATTAAGTTGCATGCATGGTCTTGGCTTGGGACTTGGATTTTATTGTAGAGCTCTTCCTTAGCTTCTCGGAACATCTTGAATCGTCCTAATCGGAGTTCATATGAAAATGTTATGATCTTTTTATGAGACGGAAGTTGAACCTCAAAGTTTGGAAGTTGGAATTTGCACAGCAGTCACTTGAAGCCCAATTTAGACCTTGATGCAGCCAGACTCTGTCAATTCGTAAAGAATGAAAGTTGTAGATCTCGTTGATATCTTCGTTTTGATAAGTAGCAGGCCCCGTAACTCCTCCCAGATCAAAAGTTATGCTCGTTTTTCCAAAGGACGTCGCAGCAAGAAATAGAAACTAGTTATGATTTGTAATTCCTTTTAGGATTTGGATTTTTACTTCCTACAGGATTTAGGAATTTGTCTAGCACTATAAATAGAGGATGCTAGTCAGGATTTTATTCATTCAATCATCTACTACATTCTCTCATCTACAATATTGGTGGATTGAAGACATGAGCTAAGTTCTTTTTATTCAGTTCCAAGGGATGTTGAACCTTATTTATAATTAATGGTTAATTGAGTATTCATTATTTATTTCTTCTCACATGAAATTCATTCTTGATAATCTGATTTAATTTTCGAATGCAATTTGGCTTAACTGATTTGATTTATGCAGGATTGAGTTGGTTAACAAATATCATATGCTAGATCAAGGAATAATATTACGTGTAATTGATATTGTTTCTAATCACAAGTAGTAATTAGTAATATCTGATTGTGGACAAGCTTTTGAGTATTGCTATGATTATTAGAAGACAGGTTAAACAATCCGAACTTATGTGTTTGTTGCTTGGAATAGTCTAATTCTCTAGTTCTTAATGCTGCTATTATATTAAATCTAGAGAGTTTATTCTAGGTTATATAATTGCTAGAATCTTGTGAATAGCTTGTTTCATTGAGTGACAATCTAAGGGGAGTTTTGGGTAGCAGAACGTGTTGTTACCTAGGGCTATTAGTTTCATTGAAGGGTAAATAATGTTACACTTGATTAATCTATTATTGTAAAAAGGTGACACTGAACTGAAGAACTGAAGCTTTTTATTCATTGTTTATTCTTATTAATTTAATTAATTAATTCAAAATCCCCTTTTCATTAGAAATCATAGGATAAATATAAAATAAATCACTCTCTGTGGATCGATCATTGCTTACTACTGTGCTAATTGTTTAAATTTGTAAAGTGAAAGTGGGGTTAATTTAGTAGTGTAAACGAAAGCTCCCAATCAACCTTAGTCAAATTCGTATTGCCACTTTTGCAATAGATCTAGCACCAAAGAATGTTTACAACTAGCAAGGTTCTTCCGTGACAATGATGTTTAACCTACTGAAAATTTTACAAAAAATCATAGCCATTCTCCTTCTCGCCAACCATGGTTATTTGATTCTGAAGAATCTCATCATGTAACATTTTATGCAATAAGTCTTACTAACATCTCTTCTTCTGGTGGTCCCGATGAAATTCAACTAGGCGATGGTACAGGTTTGCCTATCACACACACACACACACTCTTGTAACACCACATTAACCACGTTGCATAACACCTTTCAATTCATGATATTTTATGTGCTCCTAGTATAAATCGTAATTTAATTTCTGTAGCCAAGTTTTGCAAATCTAATAATGTTTCCATTGAATATTTTCCCTTGCATTTTGTGGTGAACAATCGTTGCACGGGGGCTACTCTTTTTCACGAGGAGAATCAAAATGTTGTCTATTGTGTTCGGCCAAGTTCATTCCACACCAGAAATCCATCTCACCATTCGCTCTCAAGTTTGACTCTGGCATCAAAGTCTTAGGCGTCCCTTCATTCGTGTTCTTAGATTAGTTTTTCAGGGCCATAATAAATCTATCATAACTAAGTTTGATGATAAATTTATCGTGATTCTTGTCTAAGTAAAAAAAGACACAAGCTACCTTCTAGTGTTAGTTCCATGTCCAGCTCTCGATCACTTCAACTTGTTTATATTGATGTCTGGGGTCCGACTAAAACATCAGTTGACAACTTTTAATATTACATTATCTTTGTTGATTATTTTACTAAATACCTTGGTTATTCTTGATGAGAAGATTTTATATCTGTGAATCATGTATTTTCGATTTGATTATTTAGTTCTTAAGTATTTTTAGTTTATTTTGATGCATTTTAATGTTTTTGTGCAGGAAAGAGAAATTTGACCCATGATGGAGTATAAAGCAATAAACGGTGTATATTCAGCCTTTTTATGAAGCTATGAGTGTCAAGTGTTGGCTTGGGACAAGTAGTTGGGCATGACATTGGATTGGAGGATCAAATGGGCGCGTAAAGGAACAAAAAGTACTGAAATTTGCAGAATGTTTAGCGCCGCAACGCTGCCCTTGTTTATTCTAGAGCGCCGCGGCTGGTTCTCGGGAGCGTGGGGCTTGTGGGCTAGAAAGGTTTTTAATTATGTGCTGATTAAGTTCACAATTCCAATAAAACATGTATCATAGACGCCTAAGTAGTTAAAAGGTCTAGAGAATGCTGAAAAGAGGAGGACTATTTCCAATAATCTATCAATATTCATCACGGGTTGAGAGGAGGAGGCTATTATCATCAGCAGAGGTCTAATCTAGGAAGAAAAAGGAGAACCACAAGGATAGATGGTTGGAGTATTTGATTGAGAGTTATAATTTACATATTCTTTCTTCTACTCTTTCTTAGATTTTTGTACTTTAATTATGTTTATGGGATATATGATGATGATGTTTTCTTTTTTTACTATGAACTAAATTTTTGTTCAAAATTACAATGGAACTTGATGGTTGGCTTTAATTAATGCATTCTCTATTTGATTATGATTGGTTGTATGCAAAGTTGTTTATCATATTTTTGTGTTTAACGTAGTGATTGTTTGGCCAACAATTGATTTAATAATCTAGATTATATTGAGATTAGATTATAGATTTGGATGGAAATAATATATATGTGTTGGACTTGTTCTTCTTAGGAGTAAATAGCCAATTTGTATGTGGGATTGGAATATACCTACATGTCGCATGAACTTGTAGAAAGAATTGGTAATTATGAATTTATTATTAATTGTTCACATAAGAATATAGTGAATTAATTAAAAGTTGGTACGATTATCTAATCTTGGAAAAAGCTAGGTAATTAATTGTGAATTATTAGTTAGCAATTTGTTATAATTGACTAATTGAATAGAGAGTAAAGGAATTTGGGTACTTCATTGGGGGGAAATTGTAATCTTGATCATTAATTCCAATAAATATTTTCTTTAGTTTTATTACATTAGTTAAATTTAATTTTTTAGTTGAACACTTGAAGTTATTCTTTTAAATAAAATTGATAGTTGAATATTTCTTATTAGATTATTCTTCATAGACATGAAACGATAGTCTATTTGCCGCTTACTTCCTTTAATTTTCATCTACTCAGGTAATGGTGGTGCATGAATGTGAATCTCTCCAGCCTATTTTTTGTTCGACTGACATTTCTCATTTAACCACTCCTTCACACACCCCGGAGCCCAATAGTACACCTAAAACACGACATAGACATATCAAAGAAACAACTCTCTCCCTTGTCCACCATGCATCCTTATCATTGTGATATTGGTCTCATGCTTTGTCTATCGGCCGTGTACCTCATCAATAGAGACAATCACCTTTCTATATTTTGTTTCATAGACCACCTAACTATGATTAGTTGAAATTTTTTTGGTGTTTGTGCCATCCGTGGCATGAATATTAAGGTCCGATTTGTATGGTGAGTCAAAGTCCATGTGGAGGTATTTAACTCTACGTATTTTTCCAGTTGAAAATTGTAAGGAATCAAAAAAATCTTAATTGTATTTAATTTTCAACTCCTAAAAAAAGTGTAGGATATAATCTTTCTTCCTTTCTTTAAGGAGATTCAGTTCGATCCTATTAATGAATCATACCTAATGAGGAATCATATTTCTATACGGGGAAGAAGGTGTGATCACTATAAAAACAATGTTATGTCGTAATTCTCAACTACATATAATATTATGTACAACACTATAACATAAAGCCTCTATTGTTAAACCTTATTTAGGTTGTACTTATTCTCACCTCGGAGCTATCCCCAGGCGGCATAAGCCGTCAAGCTCCGCGTGTGATTTCATTTTTATGCAAGATTTGACACGTTTTTAGTGGTTGAGGTGCTTGGGCAAATCTTGGAGTTAACATTGGTCTAGAAAGAGGGAATTAGTGTTACGCCATTTTCAATCACAAAAGAGTTTTTGTTGGTGTCATGGGGACAATTAAGATAATTTTTGGACATGGGAAGCCAACGGCTGGCCTATCTACTTAGCCAAAGGGTTCGGTCAAAGACAGTTTAAGCCTGTTCAAAGACATCCAGGACAGGCTGGGGCCCTGTAGTCATGTCAATGCGTAAAAAGGACTCTTATGGCGGTGATGTTAGGCACCGATTGTTCTCCATGGCAAGCAAGGAAACAATACCCAATGAACGTGTCAAGGACAACCCGTCCCGAACATGATCACAAGGAGATCAGAATATTGGGCAAGACGATCAGGATGAAAGGCAGACCATTCTAGCAAATAAGGTTCAAGAGGCCAAAGATGTCGCAAATGCCTTACTTGTTAAACAGAAAGAGTGGGACGCTCAGCTAGCTTTGTTGGATGGTGAGGATGTTGTTTCCAGCCGTAGCCAAAGGCGAGAACGTTCGCCAGGGAATCAGTTCAAGACACATCATCCGGACGATTCTCAGTGAATCACGAGTAAGCATTGAAGTTGATCTCGAGAAAAGAGCAGGCAACGAAGCCACTCCCAGGAGAAGAACAGGCCCCGAGGTCATTCATAAGAGAGAAGCATGCATCGAAGTCGCTCCTAGGAAGAAAGTTCGGAAGGTAGAGGAAGAACATAACGGAGAAGGAAAAAGGCATTTCCAGACAAAAAAAATCAGCACAGACAAAAGTCATTCCCACGAAGGAGCGAAACCAAAGTGTTAGCTCGAAGACTAGCGGAGTTGGAACTGAGGCTGATAAACTCCACTCTGGATAAGGGTACTTTAGTTAAATCATCTTCGTCGTTTTTTCTGAAGATAAATAGGGAATGGGCTGATCCAAATAAGAAGGCCCCACACATTGAGAGTTATAACGGGTTGGGAGATCCCTATAAGCACATTCAGGCTTATGATTGGTTGATGAGCTATTACAACTACTTCGATGGTGCTTAGTGCCAGGTGTTCATGACAACTCTGAAGAAGGATGCTCGATAATGGATGATAACATTAGCTCCGAACTCAATCTCGTCATGGAAAGAACTTTGTGATAAGTTCCATGTCATATTCAGTGGCAACAAGAGGAGGGGAAAACCAACTGGGTTGTTAGCCCAGATCAGGTAATACTCGAATGAGACTTTAGGCCAGTATTTTAAGAGTTTTAGGGAGGCTGTAGGACAAGTTACAGATTTGAATGATTTTTAGGCCCTTGGACTATTTTGAAATGGTTTAGACGTCGTGAAATCAAAGAAGCTAGTAAAATATTTGACGTTCAACCATCTAAAGGATCTAGCCGAAAGCTGAAGGATAAGGACAAGAATAACTATTCCAAGAACAAGGAAAATAACCGAACGGAGGGACAGTAGAAGAACTACAACAATAATGGGGGAGGCCGTCTGCCTTTCTCGAATCAAAGAGTCAACAAGATTTACATTCCTCTCAACACTAATCGGACTACCATTCTGGAATAGATAAAGGATAAGTCGTACTTCGAACCGACCAAAAATAACACAAATTTAAATAGAGGGAATCTAAATAAATACTATGATTATCATGGGTCGAATGGGCATTCGACCTAATCGTGTTGGAGTCTGAAGGATTTGATCAAGATGAATGTCCAAAGCGAAGAATTAGTTCAATACATTGCAGGACAGGATGCTTCGGGAGCTCGACAGGTGAAAACTGTCCTAGTATAGAACCCGACCACCCAACCCCAACAACAGGGTTAAACCTAGAGACACGTCGGGTGGTGGATGTGATCATGGGCGGGTCGGTTGGAAAAGTTAAGGGGAAGAAAAGACGAGGATTTTTGGATGCAGTACTCTCAGTGTCTGATCAGCTTGTCAGACGAGAAAGATAATACTCGAGAACTGCCATATCTTTCACGGATGAAGACTACCCTTCAGAATCGATAGAGCTAAATGATGTCAACAACGGCTTGTCAATGGATATATTATATGTTCATACATACAAAAGGATGGACTTAGAAGGTAGGAAGATTGAGATCAGGCTAGAGACCCCTCTATATGGTTTTAGCAACAATTCGGTTCAGGTTGCAGGGACGATCGAGCTGTCAGTCATCTTCGGGACAGTCCCCCAGCATGTTGAGATAATGTGCAGATTCTTTGTGTTACATGTTTATTCATCATATAACGCCATTCTTGGGAGGCCGACCATAACAGCACTGCAAGTAGTGACTTCGATTCCACACTTTAAAATCAAGTTTCCAACACCGAATAGAGTGTGAGAGGTTGTTAAAGACCTTGATTTGGCTAGGAGGTGTTATCGAAATGCATTGATATCTTCAGGGGTTGGGGTCAGTAAATAAACTCAGATAATAGCGATAGAGATCAAGCCGTTTACCGAAGGCAGCACAGAACCCCTCTCCATGCCAGCCAAATAAATAAAAGATATTGAGTTGATATCGGGGAAAAAGATAAGATAGTTAAGATCGGATCGGGGCTGCAAGAACCCTTTCGAATGAGTTTGGTAGAATTATTTCACGGTTCTGCACACATTTTGCATGGGTTCCTAGCAACATGATTAGGTTGACAAGAAGGTTGTTGTGCATAGGTTATATGTGGACCCTGCCAAAAAATCAATCCATCAAAAAAGAAGGATCTTCTCCCCGGAGAGGCAGAAGATCATTGATGATGAGATAACAAAGTTTTTGGCTGCGAACTTCATCTTCGAGATTGATTATCCAGAGTGGTTGGCGAATGTGATGTTGGTATAAAAGCATAACCGGAAATGGTGGATTTGCATCGACTACACGGACTTAAACAAAGCTTACCGGAAGGACTTTTACCCTCTTCCATTAATCGATCAGCTCATCGACGCCACTTTGGGGTATGCCTTACTCAGTTTTATGGATGCCTTTTTGGGGTATCATCATATTTTGATGCATAAGGAGGATATCCTGAAGATGACCTTCATCACTCATCGGTCAATTTATGCTTACAAGAAGATGACGTTCAGATTGCTGAACGTCGGTGCTACTTACCAGAGGATGATGAACTATATGTTTCGGAGGCAGTTGGATCAAAGCATGAAGGTGTATATGGATGATATGATCGTCAAGAGTATATCAGTACGGGGGCATTTAAATGACTTAGAGAATTGGTTTCAGAATATTAGACATTAAAGCCTTAGGTTAAATTCGATGAAGTACACCATCGGTCTGAGACCAATAAATTTTTGGGTTATTTGATTAATAAAAGGGGAATCGAGGAAAACTTGGAGAAGTCAAGTTCATCCTCGATATGAAGTCTCCTCATTCCTACAAGGATGTTCAACTTTTGACGGGTCAGATAACAACATTTAGGAGATTCATGTCTAAATCAGTAAAAAGTTGTTTGCCTTTCTTTGACACATTAAAATATCCGAAGAACTAGAAACCTTCCAGTGGAATTTAGAATGTGAAGATGTTTTTAGAGAATTAAAAGGTACTTGTGTCTGACTCCTTTATTGGTGAAGCAGATTCCTTTGGAACCTTTTTATTTATATTTGGTTGTTAGTTCGTTAGTGGTTGGTGTAGTATTGGTTAGGGAGATATGAGGGAAGAAGCATATGGTGTACTATATGAATCATGCTCTACGTGATGTAGAAACTAGATATCCGAACCTTGAGAAATTTGCCTATCCCTTAATAACGGCTAGTCAAAATCTTTGACACTATTTCCAAGGTCGATGATTATGGTATACACTGATCAGCCCTTAAAGAAAATTTTGAACAAGCCAGCTGTCTCGGGTCAGTTAGCAGCATGGGCAATGGAATTGACATAATTCATCTTGGAGTATCATCCTCGGACAATAATAAAAGGCCAAACCTTGGCCGAATTCGTGTTGGAGTGTTCATTTTCTGAGTTTGACATTGTTGATCAGGTAGAAGGATTTGTAGGATCCGTATCAGTAGTTCAGCTGGTTCAGACTTCTTAGACACTGTATGCAGATGGTTCTTCAACCTTGGATGTTAGTGGAGTAGGGGTTATTTTGACAAGCACGAAAGGATTTAAATTATAGTAGGCAATCCGCTTCGGGTTTAAAGAGACCAATAATGAAGCAGAGTACGTAACAATTCTGGCTGGTCTTCGATTGGCAAAGTGTCTAGAAGTACAGAGGTTGATCATTATCAGTGACTCCCAGTTAGTCGTCAAGAAAATTTTGGGGCATTTTGAGGCCCGAAAGGGCAAGAATTGTTAAATATATGGCCGAAGTAAAAGATCGACTCCATTACTTGAGTTTTTTGCCTTTCAGGGAATTGATAGATCAAACAACATGATATGTGATGCTCTAGCGAGGTTAGCTACAGTGGGTTAGTCTATCTGGAGGTCTTAAATTCACCAAGTGTTCAATATTTGGCTTACGCCTTATCTAGAGTATCTGGAAGATGGCGTCCTACCTTCGGATTGAATGATGGCAAAGAAAATCAAATATAGGAGTTTAATTTTTGTGCTCATTGATGGGGATTTGTATCGAACGGATCATTCTTCTCCTTTATTGAGGTGTCATGTGCCATCCAAAGCTAAACATGTTCTTCGGGAGGTTCACGAAGGTATTTTTGGCGACCATATGGGTGTTAAGGCATTGTCGTATAAGGTGTTTCGATAGAGATACTATTGGTCTATAATTTTTCATGACGCAAAGGACTATGTGAAGAAGTGTCGCAAATGTCAGCTAAACAATTATATTTCTCATCAGCCTCCTAAAGAATAATATTCTATTCCATCCCTGATCCCATTTGTTGTGTTGGGAATTGGTATTATGGGTCCTTTGCCAAAAGCGGAGAGTTATGTTAGCTTTGTCATAGTGGCCATCGACTATATGACTAAGTGAGTGGAGGCTAAACCACTTCGGCAAATTACCGAGCAGGTTTATTTGAAGTTTTTAAAAGAGTTCGTAGTTTTCTTTTTTGGAATTCCTATAGTACTGGTCTCGGACAGTGGAAAACGATTTGTAGGCTCCATGTTTGAACAATTCTTGAAAGATCTGGGTATCCAACATTGAAGGACTTCAGTGGCTCATCCTCAATCGAATAGTCAGGTAGAAGTAACCAATAGGACTATACGAAATGGAATTAAACAAAGGCTTGGTGAAGCGAAACAAAGATGGCTCAAATAAATACTTAGTGTATTGTGGGCCTCTCAGACTACTCCAAGGACAACGACAGGTGATTCACCGTTCAGACTAGCCTATGGAACCGATGCTCTAATTCCTATTGAAATTGGGTCTCCTTCTCTTCGGGTCAGTAAATTTAAGGAGTTATATAACGGTAAAGGCGTACACCTAAATTTGGATTTGTTGGAGGAGGTTATAAAATCGGCCCTCGTAAGGCTAGCATTCTACCAATGGAGAGTGGCCAGGTATTATAATGAAGGAGTAAAATTGAGGAGGTTTCAATTTGAAGACTTGGTTCTTCGGGAAGTAGAGGCTTCTATGCCCCATAATCTCAGAAAGTTGATGCCTAACTGGGAGGGGCCCTATGAGTTCATAAAAGTCTCAAAGCTAGGCACCTACTGACTTTAATAAATGAATGGGACATAAGTCAAGAACACTTGGCATGCAGGCAGACTTAGAAAATTTTATCAGTAGTGCATGTTTAAGTAGTTCATCTATATGACTCTTTGTAAGTTTTCAAAGTTATCAATAAAATGAGAATTCAATTTTTTAAACGAGTAATGTCATCAATTACTTGTTTTTAAGTGGGTATTCAGTTCTGCCAAATGAATATCTTCATCAATTACTTATCTTTAAGTGGGTATTCAGTTCTACCAAACAAGTACCTTCTTCATTACTTACTTATGTTTAAATGAGTATTTAGTTTATCTAAGCAAATATCTTTTTTAATTGCATAAGTGTTCAGTTCTTTGAACGAGCATTTTTATTGTTTAATTACATTCATGAAATAGACGTTCAGTTTTCTAAAACAAATTATTTTCATTGATTTGCAAAATATTTTTACAAAGGATAATTACATTATGAGTCGAGATTGCAAAAAGAAGTGACTATTGCTGAGGAGGGTCAGGAGCGTCGTCAACTTCATCATCTGAAGTGTCCAAGACGGAGACATCTAACTTGGCAACAATGATCTTTTCCTTATCTTTGCTTCGCGTGGTTTCATATCTCCCAGCGTACATTTGCATTACTTCTGATGATAACTCTGGATATTCTCGGTACTCCTAGCTGATATGTTGTCTGATTTCTTTGGTTAAAGGAGTCCCCAAAGCCTTGTATTCCTTGAATTCTTTCTCCTAGGAAACACATATAAGAAACATGTGTTCTCCTTTCTTGACTTGAGTGTCGAGTTCCCCTTCTTTAGCTCAAAATTTTCCTTTTTCAATACCTCATGGCCCTCGATGAGACTCTTTTGGTAGGTTTCTACTTCGGCAACCTTTTTCTTTATCTTTGCAACATCAGCCTCCAGATTCTCGCAATAGGATGCACTGTTCCTGTGCAAATTTTTCTCTCTTTTGAGGCCTTCCTTGGTCTCCTGGAGATTGAACATGGGACGTTCATTTTAGTCTTCAAGGTCTTTCTATCTTCGATCGACCTCTGACCGTTGGCGTATAATCTGGGCAGAGACCGCAATAGACTGAAAACAGAGTATAGTGGGTTAATAAAGGGAAAAAAAACTTTGGCAAGACAAAGAGTTCAGATATGTTAAGTGCATGAAGTTGGCAAACACAAGATCTTCGATACTTACATTCTCGAAACTGTGGCAAGACAAAGAGTTCAGATATGTTAAGTGCATGAAGTTGGCAAACACAAGCTCTTCGATACTTACATTCTCGAACCGGGGTTCTTCGACGGGGAGAACAAAGTGTTCATATACCTCGTGTGGGAAGTATTCTGGATATTTAGGCCATAGCGTCATCGAGGCTCCTGCCTCTCGAACTCGGCTCAGTCTAGGTTGTTCTAGTGGAGAAGGTGGGGTTGTGTTAAGGAGATTGTTTGGGAGATATTTCGGTGTTTTCTTTTTTGGCTGGTGGTTCAGAGGAAGGGTCTTCAAGTTCTTTTCGTTTTTGGTTTTTCTTTGGGTTTGGTTCAGTGGTGTCTGTTGGAATGGCTTTGGTGGTTGGGATGTTTTCAGTTGAGGTGATGTGGGATTTAAACAAAGCAGTTTTAGGTGCTTCAGAGTTATTTGTTTTGGTGGTAGTAATGGTGCGCCTTTTTTAATCCGTAGGATTTTGGTCCTTTTGGAATTAGGCATGCATGTGGATTTTTCTTAAGGATGGAATGGGGATTGTGGTCGGTTGAGGCATATTTACAAACTGGTTCGGTTCAGTGGTAGATGGACCTTCGGTTATGGTCATTAATGGTGTGGTCTCGGTGATAAGAGGAATAACGAACGATTGACTAGTGTCTTCGGGGTTGATGTTTTCGGGGTTGACCCTTTCGGAGGATGTCGGCTTGATGAGGTTTATTGTACACGAATAATGGGTCAGAATCAGAAATGATGAGTTAAAAGATAAAAGAATATAAGAAAGGAAAGAAGGATTTTGGGACATATGTTTATGCTCGTATAGCCAGGATTGCTTGGTCAGGAGGTTAAAATCCCATTCTCTCATTGGCAATTTTTCGATTAGTTTCACTATTTCAACAAACTCTGTTTGGGGGAATTTCTCCAATGGTGACGTTTGGCCTTCTATAGTTGGCCAAGTCCGAGATTTGGTGAGTATCGGGCCCTCAGACGAAGAATCAGTGTGTTTGTCACCCCTTATTTCTCGAAGGGGTGCTAATTAGGGATCGCTTTTCTATACGATGATTTGGTTTCGGTTGTTGTTTGCTTAGGGCACAAAACCCTGGTTCTCAGGATTGGCCTAGAGAAAACAAGGAGAAGAAGAAGTCAAGTGTTGGGGGAACAACGAGCTCATGGCAAACAGCGATGAATGCGACGATGTGAATGTAGGAGTGTGGCACCAGTTGGGCAAAGTTGATGCCAATAAACCCTAATAAGGTTATGATGAAGGCGTGGAGGGGTAGTCAAACCCCTTTCTCCAGCAGGGTAAGAGTTATTGTGGTCTAGCCATCAGTAAAGTGGTACATATGTGATAGTGTTCTCGTATTGTGGTGTGGTCATCTTCGGTGATGGTGGATTTGGTGTTTTCATGGGGAAATTGTGTTTCATTTGAGTACTCTCTGATCATTTTTTGAAATTCCAATTATGCCTTAGATAGGGTTGGAGTTTAAGGGGCAGAGCTGGTGGTAACAATGGTGGTGGTTGTGGTGTTGTTGGTGTTGGTAGTGATAGCGTTTACTGGTAGAGCAGGAATGGAAGAAATGGGGATGGCGTTGATGGTATCGTTGTTGGTTGGGCTGGATGATTTGGAGTGCTTGAGGAAGCCATTGAAGATTGAAGAAATGAGTTTTGCCAAAAAAAAAATTGTAGTAAAGAGGAGAGGGGCTATGAGAATTTGAAATTGAGAAGGTGTATTCGTCTAGTTTGGGGGGAAGGGGTTTTTTAAATGAAATGTCTTTTCAACTTTGCACGCTTCTCGGAGTATGACTATTAAATGGCATGTCATGATTATGAACGTCGGTATAATAATAGAGACAGATTTGGTGTTTTGGGCAGTTTTCAAAGGAGTTGGGTTATATGTTCTTTATGATTAATTATTTGGCTTTTAATGAGGAACTCTTTCATTAAATGTATCATTTAAAAGAAGACTGGGGGACAATATTAGAACGTGAATATTAAGGCCCGATTTTTATGGTGGGCCAAATTCCACGTGGAGGTATTTAACCCTATGTAGGAATCTGTTTTGGCAGTTGAATATTTTTAGAAATCAAAGATTCCTAATTATATTTAATTTCCAACTCCTAAGGAAAGTGTCAGGATATAATCCGATTTCCTTTCTTTAAGGAGATTCAGTTCGATCCCATTAAGGAATCATACCTAAAGAGGAATCATATTTCTAAACGGGGAAGGAGGTGTGATCACTGTAAATACAAGGTTATATCCTAATTCTCAAGTACACACAATATTATTTACAACACTATAGCATAAAATCTCCATTATTAAACCTTATTCAGCATGTACTTATTCTCACACCGGAATTATCCTCTGTCGGCATAAGCTATCAAGTTTTGCATGTGATTTCGTTTTTGTGCAGGATTCGACGCGGTTTTGATTATTGAGGCGCGTGAACGAATTTTGGCGTTATCAATAGACCACCTAACTATGATTTATTGAATTTTTTAGGTGTTTGTGTTATCCGTGGCTACGTCCGTACGATCCATCCAAACTTCATCCTCGGTCCAAACCTTGTATTTTTTTAGGTTATTCCACGTCTCAAGCTGCTTACAAGTGTTATGATCCCATGTCTAAAAGGCTCTATATTTCTCGCCACGTTCAATTTGTTGAATCCACAATGGCATCTCTACATGACACAATAACTACTCATTTCTCTCCCTCGACCAAGTCTATTGACCAGGTAATCACCTCCAAAGGCAGAACTAGGGGGGATCTAACCCTGGTAGGCGGCAACGACTCCCATATATATGGCCTTCAGCCCTTCAGCAGTTCAGAGGGCAGCTGCTGCTGACTCAGTCTTCTGATCTTCTCCTTCGCAACACAAGTTATGTTTTTTTTAACTAACATGAAACGACGTCATTTCATTAAAATATATATATATATATATATATATATATATATATTCTCAAATCTTATCAGGCATTAGGATTTAGGGATTTTCTTTTCCTTCTTCCGTTCTGGCTTTTGCGCCTCTTCCTCTTTGCCATTTCAGTTCTTCTTCTTCCGCCGCTCTCCACCTCATCTAGTCATCCTCCAGGCTTCATTCCATTACAGGATCACTGTGACAACCCGAGAAATTAGACAATTTATGAAAATCTTAAATGATTGATTTAAGTTCAAATAATAGACCTAGACAGAAAATAAGTGTATGTGTTTGATGTTATTGGGATTGAATTTTGAGGATTTCAAAATTCGGTGAAGGATATAGGTGAATTATTCAGGATTAAGGATTTATGTAAATATGCTCTGTGTATATGGTTAATGATGTGTTCAGAATGTGGTTAAGGGTCATGGGTTAATCAGATAAATTATATCTGTGACAAACCCTAAGTTTATATTAAGAACGACAACGTTCAGTTAGAAAACCCTAACGTTTAATAAGAAACCCTAGAAATCGGTTCTGGAAACCCTAGTTTCAGTTCCGGGAAATCCAAAACCCTAAATCGGATATTGAAAACCCTAGATTGGGAATGCAATGTATGTACAAAGTTAAACGTCATTAATATTAAATTAATTAGGGAAACCCCTAATGAATTATCTAAAATTTTAGTTGATTATTAGAAAACCCTAATACCAGATCTGAAAACCCTAATTTTAGATTCTGATAAAATGAAAGCCTAATCTGGGAATATAACGGAGAATTATATTGCTCAAGTGATTTAAATTATAAGTCTAATTAGGGTAAAGCTTAATTAATTTGCAAATCCTAATTTCTAATTTTTGGAACCCTAATTGTTCCGTCAAAAACCCTAATACTCAATTATGGATTTAATTGCTAAAATTAGCAATGTTAATTAGGAAACCCTAATCCTAATTATTTCAATTTATGAGTAATTAGAAAACTCTAATCTAATTATGAATATTTAATTTCTACTTTAGAAAATTATTTTCTATTAGAAAACCCTAATTTGTGGGTTGAAAACCCTAATGACCATTTTGAACCCTAATTGTGCAGTGATGGATTTAATTGCTTAATTAGCAATGTTAATTAGGAAATATAAATCCTAAGTGTTAAGTTATTAAAAACCCTAATTTAATTAGGAAATCTAATTTCTAAAATTGAAATATTATTTTTCTATTTAAAACCCTAAAATGTGGTTTTGAAACCTAATGTACAATTTTGACCCTAAGTGCTTAATTAATAATTTTAATTAGGATAAATTAGTCCTAATTAGCAAGATTGATATATGATTAGGAAATTGTAATGTAATTAGAAAATTCTAATTACGAATTTAAAATTTTTAATTTTCTATAACGAAAACCTTAATCCGAAAATCTTAGAATTACAAGTTGCTAAATCTTAAAGGGTTAAACCCTTAAACCCTAAAATGTCCAAACCCTAAACCCTAAGGGTTGCAACAATTGAGAAATCTAGAAATTTAAGGAAAGGACAAAAATGCCCTTTTTGTGTATTATTTTAGGTTACTTGAAAATCTTGCTAAGATATGGGTTTGGTGACCAACCCTAGTTCAACCCTAGCAATAGCATGTGCCTATTATCCAGTAACTCAGCCTAGATCAGCAGCTAGATCAGATCATTCAATGTATCTATTTGATATTAATAGATTTAGAGAGAGAAAAAGCCACTTGACATTTCATTTTTCTCCAAGCCTTGTCTCTCTCTATATTTTCGGGAGTTAGAGTGAGAAAGTGTAAGAAACAAAACCATGATCAAACTTTAGCAATCCAATCACATGAATCAAAAGTCAGAAATCAAGATCAAAGTTCAAAAGGTATATGAACCCTAAATTTTTGAAATCCTTTGATCTTATGTTGTTTAATGTTAGTTGTTGGTTAAATATGTGTTATAAGGTGTCAATTAGAGATCTGGGTTGTTGGATCATGGATCCATAACACCTAGATGCTCGAATCTAGTACTTTATAAAATCTGGAAAAATTGGAAAAAGGTCATCTGACATTCAAATGTCAGGGCTTCTAGATCCGTGTGTGTTAAGTGTTTTGTGTGTTTTAGGTAATGAGTCTGTAGTGTACTATGTTTTCTTTGATCTCCAACCTGAATCAAGTCCAGATCTTGTCTAGATCAAAAGATATGAACGGTCAAACCTAGTTGACCGATCACGAAGACTGCCTTCTGGGCAGCCCAGAAAATTCCCAGAAAATTCAGTAGCCTCTGACAAGTTTTTACAGTCGTTAGATCTTGCTATGTTCACGTTTTTATGTACTTTTGTTTGTTTTATCTTGTAGACTGACATGCAGGCTATACATCCAAACCATTAGATTAACTAGATCTTGCATAGAATCAAAGTTGTAGCCAGTCAAACGACCGTTGACAACCAGCCGGATGAACAATCTGGAAAACCCAGATTGTTCAAGAACATGACTTCCGTCAGAACTTTGACCGTCTAGATCTCATTGAAATTTTGTTGTTATGTTGATCGGTTGTTATAGAAAACTACACTGACAAACATATTACACACTTGAGCCTTTATATCACACAAACAAATCTTAGAATCGAAGCTATATAGATCCAAAGAAGGTACCCTGACTGTTCTTCATTTTCTGGGTAACCCAGAAAATGAAGAACACGTCTGTCAGAACTTTTGGAAGCCCAGATCTTTCTGTTTTGATATATAACTGCCATGTTGTTTGTTTAGGATTGTAGTATTGCATCAATACTATAATTGGAACACCTAATCGAACTCATATGCTTCATGATCCAAGATCTATAGCCGGTCAAACCTACCCACTTGGTCATTGACTTGAATTTCTGGGAATTGGCCAAGAACACCAAGAACACCTATAGCGACAGAAAGCGTCGCTATAGGGCCCTTTAGCGACACTTAATTTTGGAAATTACAGAAAAATGATTAAAAATTAGAAAAAAAATGGTTTTTAATTATTAAAAATACAAAATAAATTCTGAAAAATTATTTTAAAGTCTGAAAAATAGTTTTTAACTATTTTGAGTATATTTTGAAAATATTTAATATTTTTAGAATATAAATGGTATTTATTTATTTAATTATAATATTAAATAAATTAGTTAAAAATGGTTTTAATTCATGAAAAATCATGAAAAATTATTTTATGGTATAAGAAAATATTTTAAATTATTTTTGATGACTTTTAATATTTTGGAATGAATTTAATTAATTAATCAATATTAATGATAATTAGTTTATTTAATATATATATATATATAAATAAATTATGGAAAAATAGAATTAATATTTTAAAAATTATATAAAAATGATTTAAGTGTTATAAAAATATTTTAAGTTATAAAATGTAACTTTTAATATTTTGGCATGAAAATATTAATATTTTAATATTAATAGCAATTATCGGATAATGGATTTAAGTGTTTAAAAATCATATAATTATGATTTTAAGGTATTAAAAATATTTTAAAATATTATAATTATATTATAATATTATGTAATAATTTTTATTAATATTTTATATTAAATAAATATTAATAATTAAGGTATTATGTGGTATTTAATTCATTTAAATACGGTTTTAAGGATTGAAAAATGTTGATAAAATGGTAATAATTATCCGAAAATTATTACGAGCCTAGAAAAAATGTTTTGTCTGATAAGAAATTATCTGTGATATTTTTAAGTATTAAGTCAGAGTTTAATTGAACTTAAACTCGATAAAAGTCCGACTAGACCGTCGGGATGTTAGAATTGTGTCGGGTTCAACTCAGACTGCAACAGTTGACTTGATACATAGTTTTATGTGTGTTATAGACTAATAGGGTTATGTGCTATGTGTTTAGGTTATTTTATGGATATAAATATAACAGTATTATACTGTGATTATATTATTCTAATATTGGAGATCTATATTACTAATATTAGGTCTTCGGGGTAAAGCGTTATTAAATTGCGTTGCGGTAATCAACGGTTCAGGCAAGTTTTCTTTTACTTAACTCTAATAAGAGTAGTTTCTTCAAGCTTATGGTTAATCATTGCTGATTGCCATGAAAATTGTACTCTGTACATCTTGCATGTATAAGTCAGGTATGAAAGGCTGATCACCTTCATTACCAGTTGGTTCAGAAATGTTTGTTCATGTTTAAAACTTGTTCAGTCAAAAATTTGTTCGTGCTAGTTCTCAATTATATTGATGAATTATAGCAAGCTCATTATCCATACTCTTCAATCATGATATATCGTTATATTATTGTATATAAACTTGATGGGCAACTTTCATGCTCACCCTTGCTATATCATGATAAACATTGCAGATAAGACGAATGCGTTCGGATACAGGAAAAGGTTAAAGTCAAGTTCTACTTGGGTTAAAACGTGCGACTATTTTGTAATAGAATAGTTTGAAAATAATGTTATGTGTTAGAAAGTTTATGAATTGTGTTTAAGTTAAGGTTACTCGATTTTGGGGAAAAGTGTGTAAAGTATATTGTATAAACAATTTATGTTTATATCTTCCGCAAATAGTGATAGTAACAGTGTACCGAATCCGCGGCGATTTGGGGCCCGGGTTCGGGGCTGCTACAATCACCGCCGCGGCGCCGCGGCGCCGCTGCTTCCTTGCTCCGCGACTCCGCCAGTCGCATGACCGCCATTATCTTCCACTGGGTAATCTTCCACTGTACTTCTTTATTTGTTCTTAATTCATCAGTTTCAATGTTTTATTCTCCGTTTCCATGGGACATTAGTACATCACAAGGTTTAGTAATCAACTTTGGGAATTGTTTTAGGAAAAAAGGTTTAACAAAAAATAAAATTAATTGACAATAAAAAAGAGAAAAGAAAACTATGTTATTTCGGTTATATGTATGTATTCCTTTTGTTTATTTATTTATTTATTTATAAGTTAATAATAACATGTGGATATTTTAGCCTTTTTGTTTATGGTTGAATTGATAGTAACCTAAAATATTTGCAAAATAAAAAAATTGGTACAGATAATTCAAGGTAACACAAAAAAGAAAGCCAAAAATGGAGGAGGAAAGAGAAAATATGGTCCATATGGAGAGCCAATGAATATAAAAATAGAGGATGAGGTTAGGAAGGAACAGTGAGAAAACATTCTGTCAAAATGGACCTTGATTTTGGGACAGGGGGGATTATGATTATGTCCCTTCTTATGTTTTGATGTGTATTTTTGTGCCTATGCTGAAATTGTAATTTGTCTTCCATCACTTGAGTCTTGACTTGCTAAAATTAGGTTAATTGATGAAATTATGATGAAAATTAAAATGTTAGAATAATTGAATTGATGAATGATGAAATTATTATGAAATGTTTAAATTGATAAAATTATTGATTAGCAATTGATGTTTTTATTTATACTAGATTATGGATAAATACTTGATTAAGCGACAAAGAACTGTTGATTTTTCTAATAATCAATTTCCAAGTTCTGAAGCAAGTGGTGGTATTAATTTTTTTACTGATGTATTTTGATCCCCCCTATAAACATGTTCTGGTTCCGCCACTGATCACCTCCTCTAATATCATTGCCAGCTCTTTCTATTCATTTTCTTTCTCTATAGCCCACCCTTAGACCTGATAATATAGTTGGTTAATTATTGAGTCAACCTATATTAACTGGAATCAAATGAGTTGGTTAACTATTTTTATTTATTTAAGTTGAGTAAGGTTTGGAACCATATTTTTTAAAAAAATATAGGTCCAAACTGATTAACCATTTTTCGACTCATATTTCATTCCAAATCAAAATCAAAAGTTCTTTTCAGGCCATATTCAAAAAAATAATATTTAGTGATTATGTATACACCCCCATTCACCTCCACCCCTACCCAAAAAAAATACTCCCTCCGTCCCAAATTAACTGCTCAGTTTTGACTTTTTTAAGTCAAATTGACTATTTTTAGAATTAATAATTAAGCATATATAAATATATTTCTAAAATTATAAAAATTAGGATTAGTAATAAATTGTATATACTTTCTTTTGGTTATAATCTCTTCACCTTTATTTTAGCAAAAATAGTAAAAAGATTAGTTTTAAAAATGGTCAATTTGACTTTAAAAAGTCAAAACTGAGCAATTAATTTGGGACGGAGGGAGTAATATTTAGTAATTATGTATATACCCCACTTCCTACCCCCATTCCCCATCCCACATCCCACATCCCAAAAATAAAGGTAAGTTTGAAATTTAAAATATGAGACGATCTATATTTGAATCATAATTATATAATTTCACACACAACTCATATTAAAAATTATTAATATAATTTTAATTCTTAAATAAAATTATAATTATATTTTATAAAATAAAATCAACCGATAACTATATTTTATCAATTCTAGTCAAGCCCCCACAATTCACCTCCTCTTAATACCGAATCCCAAAAAGCTCGTCATCCCAATCCTAAATACTATAACTCCCAATATATAAACCACAACACCACCAATCTTATTCTTATTAAAGTTAGCAATTGGGCGTCCTTCTTTTGACTAAGAGATTAATATAAATTAAGCACATGGTCAAGATCATCTAGATAGAACTTAGTCTCGCACATAATCATACTTCACATAAATAATTTCGAATATGAGAAAGCCAGTCACAGTAATATGAATAAAAAATTATAAGGATAAAAAATTGAGATAATTTCTCCTATTGGCTACTTAAACAAAGCCAACTGTAACTGTCATTTTCTTTCTAATCTTGTCTAGTGGTAAATTTCTAATCAACAAATTTTATAACGAAGAAGATGGATGTTAAGTGAAATATACATGCATCTAACACTATGATTATAATAAATTCATAATTTTTAGAAGATATGATCTTCTTATGAGTTACTTACCCATTCCAAAATAATTGTTTGATTTTACTTTTTCAATCAAATCGATCTAGGACAAGCTACAAAACCCAACTTTTAACATTTCACATTTATATCTACAAACGCTTAATCACTAATTTTCAGAATAATCAATTTAAACAAGAAATCATTTTGAAATGGAGGGAGTATGATATACCGATATATACACTTATATATGTAATTTAGCAATTAAAAATAAATAAATTAGAAGAAGAAGAAGAAATAAAAAGGATAATATAACTTACGTAAGAAGATATGTTTCCTTCAACTAAAGATTGATTGAAGGCACTAGGGAAGAGTTGAAAAGGGTAGGCAGAGTGATAAAGAACAAGACATGCAAGAACAGCCGTTGCAAATAACAACATAATCCTTGGGACTTGATGAAAGAATTGCAGGATGTGGTGGCGGTGGTGGTTGCCGCGGTTGGCCGAGTCTAACGGAACTTTTCCGGCCTCCATGCCTGGCGACCTCTCCAGAATTCATTGGTGTATTTGATTGATATGATGGATCTTTTTTATGGTCTACGTATATGAACAAGTATAAACTAGCTCTTGTTCTCTAATTATAGGATTAACTGCGTATTGGACCCCCGAGTATGTACTCTTTTGCACTTAGTACCCTCGGTTCAAAAACTCTCATCCCGCTATCCAAACTACTCTTATGTAATTATAACTAACCCTTTGTAATTTTGGACTAAAAAAGTTGTCAAAATTACCACATGTTCATAAAGGTGTAAACGAACCGAGTCGATCCGAGTATTGAGTTGCTCAGATTTGGTTCATAAAATTTATTGAGTATAAAATAAGGTTTGATTGAAGCTCATTTAAATACCGAGTCGAGCACGATTCCGAATCGAGCCCGATCAGTTTGGACTTTTCCAACGAATATGATCCGAGTATTAATAGAAAATTATAATTTGAGGAGGTTCGAGTAATTTATCGAACTTTAAAATGTGCTTATATTTGACTCATTTATATTTCGAGTCGAGCTCGAATCGAAGTTTTAGTCGAACGAGTACGAATCGAGCCCGAATTGTTTGCTCATTTTACAGCCTTATATATTCATGTAGAAGGAATATAAGTATGGCTTGACAATATTTTTATGTAGAAGGAATATAAGTATGGCTTGACAATATTTTTATATATTTAACCGTATAAAATGATTTAAATATCAATTTAATACTAATAAGTTTTGTATAAATGCTTTATAAATAAGTAGATAATTAAATTTTTATTTATTTCATCTTCTAGTGAAATCTAGAAATTTAAAAAGCTTTAAACCATTCATCGTTATTTATTCACTAAAATCCAAAATTTTCAAAATTCCCAAACTATTCATCTTCAAATGATATATCTAATTTAACCAACAAGTATGTCCTAAACAAAATTCAACCCAATTCCACATCACATTTCAGATCTACAATAGTCAACAAAAATCAAGGAGAGAGAAGAATTTGGGTTAGAGATGTAAGAAAAATTGGGAAAGAATGAAGAGATGGAATAAAAAGAAAAGGAACGTGGTCACAATTAGGTAATGTATCTACAATTCTACATACCTTTTCTCATTATCCTTGCCAATATATCTATGTATCTTTCCAAATACTCAAACGTACCCAGTTAACCCCTAATTATATGAACTCCAAATTAATTAAAAGTCAAACATAACTTCTACTTATTAATTAATTAATACTAGTGTAGTAGTATGTCGTAATTAATTATGTTTTTTATTTAATTTAGTATTGCTAGTTGTAAGAATAATGATAATTAAAGAACGAGAAGTAGACCCTAAAATGTAAATTTTAATCTAAATTGGAAATAAGAGAAGCATGTGCAGGAGAGAGAGCAACTTGCATGTTTATTTTATGGTCACGAGAAAATTAATTGACGACTTGTAGGCTTATATGAGACGTTAATTATTGAGATTGCTATATGCATGCATATATTTTGTATATATAGTGTATGATAAGAAAGTTGACATTAAACGGTGAAAGAAAAATATGGAAACATGGTAATTATTTTATTTTTGACAAATATATTCTTAAGAATTCACGTTGTGAACTTTTACCCTATTTAATGAAGTACTCCCTCCGTCTCATTTTGTTTGACAACTTTTGATTTTCATAATAAATTCATCATATTTAAAATTAATAATTAAACATATTTATTTAAAATTTTAAAATCTCGAAGCTTGTGATTAGTAACAAATTATATGTACTTTATTACAAGTATAGTTGTCCACGCCAGATAAATTCGATTTCCTATATTCTTTGTTTCTACCTTCTTATGTTGATTTGATTTATTTATTTCGCTTAAAGAACGACTTTTAGGAAAAACACCGACAATAAATGTCGACTATTTAAAAAGATTAATTTTAATTATTGAACCGAATTAAACAGAGTCGTCAGTCGGTATGGTTTTCAATGAATGTACCAACTCATCCGAATTTTGGAGGTGTTCGGGAGTGTTTTACCGATCCCCATGTGAGCTGAAGGCATGGACTAGAACCGATGAGATTCTTCACGACTCTCAACGTGAAGAATGGTGTGTGCAAAGATGAAGAGAAAGGCGTTAAAGTGTGTAAGGAGGCTTACAGTGGATTGCCAAAGAAGACTTCTATAACTTTAAGTGGATGAACACTTGGCTCCCATCGGTAAAAATAGTAGCTATATGTGAGCTCACAAGTGTTTAAAATGAGAAAGCATTCAGTTTAGGGTGTGTACAGAGCAAACTGGACAGGGCTTTCTCGCCTTTTTTCTTTACAAAATTGCCACCTCAATCCCTCTATTTATAGATGGGGGAGCCGCAGATGTACCTGCGGCTGCCCAGGGTGCCCCGGGTTCCGCGAGTCCCACCGTCTCGAAGTACGTGCACGTGTGCACTGTGATGTTCGCTCGAACTTTCAGAATTGCAATCCGAACATCCGATTGAGGTGTATAACACCTATTTCGAACCGCCGTTGTCGAGAGCTACGACATGACATGAGATTAGAGGTTGTACGAAGTCAGGAATTTGGGACCAGTGCCCTCGGTCTTTAAGCTTTAAATTCTATCCGGTGTGCTGCCTTGCGTAGTAGTCACTCGGGATTGGACCTCCTTGGTTCTTGTGGGACATTGTTGTGTGGAAATGTATGTATGAGATGTTGAGACGACGCGATGTGGGATCGAGGTGGCAAAATGATGATTTTACCCCTCACCGGGGTTATTGTGAGACCCCAAATTTTATGAATAAATATTTAATTTTCTCGAAATAATTTTTTAAATATTATGGTGTGGATTTGATATAATGTTATAGTTATGGGTAGTATTTATAAATTTTGAAAAGTATGCAAGTTGTTGTATAATATTCGATTGGTCGGAGAATATTCTTTTTGTCGGAGAATATTCGTGCAACGGCACAATCATTGGTGGACCCCGCAACGGAATTATTGTCGGAATGAGAAAACGACAAAAATATTTTATTAAAAATAACGACGGAAGTTTTACCGTTAATAATGTTGAACTACTCGGTAGTAAAAGTACAGTAATACGTGTGGTTGCATAGTAGCACACAGTATTGATTATTGATGCTTATGTGATAAGTCGCACAGTTTTGTTTTATTGGTATTATTAATGTAATAAAACAGAATACTTTTATAAAGTTATTCTATAAATAGAATATATTATATTCTATTATGCATAGTATTTTGCATAGTAAATTCTTTTTATATAAAACAAAATACTTTTATAAAGTTATTCTATAAATAGAATATTTTATATTTTATTATGCATAGTGTTGCATAGTATTTGCATAGTATTTTGCATAGTAAAATCTATTTATATAAAATAAAATACTTTTATAAAATTATTTGTTTTATTAGACAATAATTATATATTATATTTTATTATGCATAGTGTTTGCATAGTGCCTGCATAGTGTTTGTATAGTAAAATCTTTTATAAAGTTATTCGTTTTATTATATTATAAATAGAATATAATATATTTTATTTAAAAAATTTTGCTTTAAATATGGACCGTCAAATTAAAGTAAATCAATATGGACCGCTCATGAATTAGTTACTATGCAGTCCATTCTTCTATAAATAGAAGCTCGTTCATTCATTATTTCTTAGGAATTCACTGAAACTCTAGAGAGATAAACTACAGAGAGAAAGAAGAAAAATATTCTATTACTTTACTACTCATATATCCAGTACTCTTCTTCTTAAGGTAGGGAATATTATTTCTTGTACTCGTAAGGGGTATTCTTTCTTTCTTATTCAAGAAGAGAACTTATGTTATTCCATTCTTTATTATTCTGTTGGAATAACCTTTATACGCGGGATACCCTATACTTGGTGAAATTCTTCTGTTATTCTATTCTTTATTATTATGTTGGAATAATCTGTCTATGCAAATTACTGCATACATGGTGAAATTCTTCTAATATTTCATTCTTTATTATTCTGTTGGAATATCCTATCTGTGCATTTTACGCCGGACCTGGTTCTGTTATTTATTATTCTGTTGGAATATCCTGTCGGTGTGTATTACGCCTGACCTGGTTCCGTTATTTAGTATTCTGTTGGAATAACCTGTCTATGCGAAGTACCGCATTCATGATGATTTCTGTTGTTATTCCATTCTTTATTATTCTGTTGGAACATCCTGTCGGTGCGAATTTCGCCTGACCTTGTTCCATTATTATTATTCTGTTGGAATAACCTGTCTATGCGAAGTACCGCATGCATGGTGATTTCTTTTGTTATTCCATTCTTTATTATACTCAGTTGGTTAAAGTTTTGAATTCTATACTCCATGAAATTGGTGGAATATCCTTGATATTTGCGCTTCCTCCAGTATCTTTTCATGGAAATATTCTTCTGAGCATTTATGAATTTTACTCTACAAAGCAGTATCATGTTGACAATTTGAACGTTATCAGCTCCTGGATAAATTAATTCTTGATCTTGTTTTATTGAATTCTTATATCATTGTCATCATCCTCATATTTATATTATGTTGAAAGTCATTTGTGGCCTGTAGTGCATAGATGGACTTGGTATGATTATGACCAGGGATTATTCGGTATAATCATAACCGTAATGTTACAAATGACGTGGAAAAAATCCCCATTGGCCCGTAGTGCATTGATGGACAGTTTTGGTATGATTATGGCTATGGATTCTCTTTGGCCGTAGTGCAAAGATGAATTGTTTTATGACATGATCAGGACCATTGACTGAAAACATGATTATCTTTAGCCGTAGTGCATGGATAATTCGTGGTCGTGATACTAAAGAATATCCTTGGCCGTAGTGCAGGGGTGATTCGATGAAGTGGATTATTTATTAAACTGAGTCCTAGCGATAAAAGTGATGAAAAAGCTTTTAAATCATAAAAGATAGTAAATTTTATTCTCTACTTGACTCTTTTAATGGATTGCTTGTTCCGCTGCAGTTAAACTTGATGTTTTTTATATTGTATCAGTTTAACACTGTTTAAGGCTAATGATAATTTTTTCTGCATTATCTTAGTCATAATATTTCTTACTAGGCTAGTTGAGCTCACCCTTTCTTTCACTGTTCTCTTCAGGAAATGAGAATATAGCTGGGACGAGTCGGGGAACGGAGTGATGGTCCTAGATGATGCATTAGTAGTCCTCACTATTCTGTGAAATAATGTGAAAATAATTGTAATGAGGACTCCTTTTGAGTTTGTATTCTCTCTAGTAGACAATATTTGTATTCAAACTCACAATTTATGTTTTGTCGTATTGTATACGACAGTTGTATTATTAAGTTGTATTTGAATTCTGTACCATGTATCTTGCGACTCAAGATGGGTGATGTATACCTAATTTTGGGGGCGTCACAGTTGGTATCAAAACTTAGGGATATGATCCCTGGCTGAGATGTGAGACAAGAACTACGAGGGGAGAGACGGGGAATTCCTTCACTAGTATGACCTACCTAAGTTTATTTGGTATTTAATTAATCGGTCAGAATATAGGGATAATATGTTAGATGTTAAATAACCCTTGTTTTGTGGCAGTAATTAAAAATGACATCCGAGAATGTTGCGAATAACAATGGAGCCCATGAGACCGTGGAGACACCTCTAACAACCAACCAAGATAATGTGATTAGAGATATCCATGTGGTGATTGAGGAATTAAAAGTTGCACTCAAGCTAGTCGCAAAGGTAGCAACTGAGAGTGAGGAAGAAGATGAACCTGAGGAGGATTTATTAGAAGAACTTATTGATCAAAATGTAGAATTGCAAAATCGTATTCATGAGTTAGAAGAGCAGATTGAAGAACGGAAGGCGGTCGTGTTGCAAAGGAATGTAATAATTCAAAATTGTATTACCCGATGTGCGATAGCTGAACAGGAGCGCTCTTTGGCAGAGTATACGATATTAAAGTTGGAATCTGAGAATTCAAATGTCAAGAAGCAGCTGAAAGAAGAAACAACTAAACGAGTGAGAATGAAAGATGCATGGGTAAAAGCCACACGACGCATTGATATTGTGGAAAGAGAAGTCCGATCCAAGAAAGCTAAAATAGATGATATGTATTTCTCTTCTTCGACAGCAATTGGGAGAACCCAACATCGAGTTTTGAATTACCCTATACATTGCGGTCAACCCCAATTCGATATGGATCAAAGGCTAATGATTCAGATCATGGAGCAGGAGTACGACGAAGCAGTTGAGGGTGGAATATGCCCTATAGCGAAAGTCAATTCCAGTGGTAATGATGACACCAAAGACTGTCCCGAACAAGTCAAATTTGGTAGTTTAAGGGAGAGCGTTTTTCGTGACGACGAATCGAACGAAGTTATCACGGGTTAGTTAATTATAAATTCTTGTGAAGTCTATACCTTATTCGATACCGGTTCTACCTATTCTTTTATCTCTCTTGCTTGCGCTCAACATTTAAATTTTACTCCGGAGAAGTTAGACTTTGACTTATTGGTTAAAACTTCGTAAGTAGAAACCTTTGTTATATCCACTATTTATAAATCTTGTTTAATTCAAAATGACACTTTCACGTTACCTGTCAATCTTATCTCTTTGAAAATACTTGCCTTTGATGCAATTTTAGGAATCGATTGGTTAACTACTCATCATGCTTTTCATAAGGTTGTTAGCGTTCATATTCTTAACCAACCTATTATGCGAATTCAAGCAACCAAACCACTAAATCAATCATTGTCATAGCAAGCCATAAGTAAAGAGCCCTGAGCCTTTCGCTGGTTTCTTCCTTGCGTGGAATACACCGAAGCCGAACTTTTCGTAGGGGACGTTGTGAATGACGATGACAAGTTCATAGGTATCAATGTGAAGTTCTATCCAAGTCTTGGATGAGAGTCACAGTTTTGAATGATATTTCTATTGTTAATAAATTTCCTGACGTATTCTTGAAGTCTTCTTAGCCTACCCCTAGAGCGTGAAATCGAATTTTGTATTTGCCCCAGTAAAAAACCCATTTCTAAAACCCTCAAATATTTCTTCAACTAAAACGAACGTATAACGTGCCAAAGACGTTGACTCAAGCTATTGAAGATTACGATCGTACCATTCAATACCATTGTGGGAAAGCGAGTGTGGTAGCTGACGTGTTAAGTAGAAGATCGGATGCGTTTACAAGTGCGATGTTGTTAACACAAAGACTCATTTCATATAACTTACAAGTGATGAAGATAGAGTTAAAGACTCTAGGGACCCACGTGAAGATAACGAATATACGGGTAGAATCGACTTTAATCGATAAAGTTAAAGTCGCTCAAGCTATACACCCGGATCTGATGAATGTAAAGAAGAAGGTTCAAGAGGGCGTTATTCTAGAAGCAAGAATCGACAAAGTGAGGAAATCTCAACCCTTGATTTAATTGGCCCATTTGAAATCCTCGATCGAGTAGGAATTGTGGCCTATAGACTCGTTTTACCGCCATGTATGTTGCGTGTTCATAATATTTTTTTTCGTATCGATGTTACGTAAATATGTGGACGACCCGAACCACATTATTAATTTAGAACCGGACGAGATAGCGGATGATTTAACGTTTGAGGAGATACGTGTTAAAATCTTAGATAAGAATAATCGTATTCAACACACAAAAGTTATACATCAAGAGTTAGAATTTGAAATGAAGTCGAGGTATTCTCACCTATTCAACATACAAAGTACGTACGTAAATTTTGAGGGCGAAATTCCATAAGGAGAGGAGATTGTGAGACCCCAGATTTTATGAATAAATATTTAATTTTCTCGAAATAATTTTTTAAATATTATGGTGTTGATTTGATATAATGTTATAGTTGTGGGTAGTATTTATAAATTTTGAAAAGTATGCAAGTTGTTGTATAATATTCGATTGGTCGGGAAATATTCTTTTTGTCGGAGAATATTCGTGCAACGGCATAATCATTGGTGGACCCCACAACGAAATTATTGTCAGAATGAGAAAACGATAAAAATTTTTTATTAAAAATAATAGCGGAAGTTTTACCGTTAATAATGTTGAACTACTCAGTAGTAAAAGTACATTAATACGTGTGGTTGCATAGTAGCACATGGTATTGATTATTGATGCTTATGTGATAAGTCACTCAGTTTTATTTTATTGGTATTATTAATGTAATAAAACAGAATACTTTTATAAAGTTATTCTATAAATAGAATATATTATATTCTATTATGCATAGTGTCTGCATAGTGTTTTGCATAATAATATCTTTTTATATAAAACAGAATACTTTTATAAAGTTATTCTATAAATAGAATATATTATATTTTATTATGCATAGTATTGCATAGTGTTTGTATAGTGTTTTGTATAGTAAAATCTTTTTATATAAAAAAATACTATTATAAAGTTATTTGTTTTATTAGACAATAATTAGAATATATTATATTTTATTATGCATAGTATTTGCATAGTGCCTGCATAATGTTTGCATAGTAAAATCTTTTATAAAGTTATTCGTTTTATTAGATTATAAATAGAATATATTATATTTTATTTAAAAGATTTTGCTTTAAATATGGATTGTCAGATTAAAGTAAATCAATCTGGATCGTTCATGAATTAGTTACTATGCAGTCCATTCTTCTATAAATAGAAGTTCATTCATTCATTATTTTTTAAGAATTCACTGAAACTCTAGAGAGATAATGTTACGCCCCCAAAATTAGATATACATCACCCATCTTGAGTCGCCAAATACATGGTACAGAATTCAAATACAACTTAATTATACAACAGCCGTGTAAAATACGATAAAACATAAGCTGTGAGTTTTAATACAAATACTGTTCTCTAGAGAGTATACAAACTCAATGGAGTCCTCATTACATTTATTATCACACTATTTTATAGAATAGTGAGGACTACTAATGCACCATCTAGAACCATCACTCTGTTCCCGACTAGTCCCCGCTACGTTCTCATTTCCTGAAGATAACAGTGAAAGAAAGGGTGAGCTCAACTAGCCCAGTAAGAAATATTATGACTAAGATAATGCAGAATAAATTATCATTAGCCTTAAACAGTGTTAAACTGATACAATATAACAAACATTAAGTTTAACTGCAGCGGAACAAGCAATCCATTAAAAGAGTCAATTAGAGAATAAAATCTACTATCTTTTATGATTTAAAATATTTTTCATCACTTTTATCACTGGGACTCATCTTAATAAATAATCCACATCGTCGAATCACCCCTGCACTACCGCCAAGGATATTCTTTAGTATCACGATCACAATTATCCATGCACTACGGACCAAGAATAATCATGTTTTCATCAACAGTCCTGATCATGCCATAAAAACTAATTCATCTTTGCACTACGGCCAAAGAGAATACATAGCCATAATCATACCAAAAACTATCCATCAATGCACCACTGGCCAATGAGGACTTTTTTCACATCATTTGTAACATTACGGTCATGATTATACCGAATAATCCCTGGTCATAATCATACCAAGTCCATCTATGCACTACAGGCCACATATGACTTTCAACATAATATAAACATGAGGATGATGACAATGACATAATAATTCAATAAAAAAAGTTCAAGAATTAATTTATCCAGGAACTAATAATGTCTAAATTGTCAACATGATACTGCTTTGTATAGTAAAATTCAAGAATGCTCAGAAGAATATTTCCATGAAAAGATACTGGATGAAGCGCAAATATCAAGGATCTTCCACTAATTTCATGGAGTATAGAAGTCAAAACTTTAACCAACTGAGTATAATAAAGAATGGAATAATAAAAAAAATCACCATGCATGCGGTACTTCGCATAAATAGGTTATTCCAACAGAATAATAATACATAACCAGATCAGACGAAATTAGCACCGACATGATAATCCAACAGAATAATAAATAACGGAACCATGTCCGGTGTAAAACGCACAGACAGGATATTCCAATAGAATAAAAAGAATGGAATATTAGAAGAATTTCACCATGTATGCAATACTTTGCATAGACAGGTTATTCCAATATAATAATAAAGAATGGAATAACAGAAGAATTTCATCAAGTATAGGGTAGCCCGCGTATACAGGTTATTCCAACAGAATAATAAAGAATGGAATAACAGAAGTTCTCTTCATAAATAAGAAAAATAGAGTACCCCTTACGAGTATAACAAATAATATTCTCTACCTTAAGAAGAAGAGTATTGGATATATTAGTAGTGAAGTAGCAGAATACTTTCTTCTTTCTCTCTATAGTTTATCTCTCTAGAGTTTCAGTGAATTCGTAAGAAAATAATGAAGGAATGAGCTTCTATTTATAGAAAAATGGACTGCATAGTAACTAACTCATGAACGGTCCAGATTGATTTACTTTAATCTGACGGTCCATATTTAAAGCAAAATTTTTTAAATAAAATATAATATATTTTATTTATAATGTAATAAAATGAATAACTTTATAAAAGATTTTACTATGCAAATACTATGCAGGCACTATGCAAACACTATGCATAATAAAATATAATATATTCTATTTATAGAATAACTTTATAAAAGTATTCTATTTTATATAAAAAGATTTTCTGTATTATTACATTAATAATACCAACAAAACTGAGTGACTTATCACGTAAGCATCAATAATAAATACCGTGTGCTACTTGCAACCACACGTATTACTGTAATTTTAACACCAGGTGTTTCAACAGTTAACGGTAAAACTTCCGCCGTTATTTTCATAAAGTATTATTGTCATTTTCTCATTCCGACAATAATTCCATTGCGGGGTCCATCAATGATTGTGTCGTTGCACGAATATTCCCTGATAAAACAAATATTCCCCGACCAATCGAATATAATATGACAACTTGCATACTTTGCAAAATTTATAAATATTACCCACAACTATAAAATTATATCAAATCCACACCATAATATTCAAAAAAATATTTCGAGAAAATAAAATCTTTATTCATAAAATCTGGTGTCTCACGATCTCCCCTCATGAAATTTCGCCCTCGAAATTTACGTACGTACCTGGTATGCCAAAGAGGTGAGGATACCTCGACTTCATTTCAAATTCTAACTCCTGAGCTATAACCTTTGATTATTGAATACGATCCTTCTTAACCCAGATTTTACCACATATCTCCTCATACGTTAAAACTTCTGCTATATCGTTTAGTTCTAATTTAATAATGTGGTTCGGGTCATCCACATATTTACGTAACATCGATATGTTAAAAATGTTATGAACACGCAACATACTTGGCGGTAAAACGAGTCTATAGGCCACAGTTCCTACTTCATCGAGGATTTCAAATGGGCCAATTAAATCGAGGGTTGAGATTTTCTCTCTTCGTCGATTCTTGCATCTAGGATAACGCCCTCTTGAACCTTCTTCTTCACATTCATCAGCTCCGGGTGTGTAGCTTGAGCGACTTTAACTTTATCGATTAAAGTCGATTCTACTCGTATATTCGTTAACTTCATGTGGGTCCCTAGAGTCTTTAACTCTATCTTCATCACTTGTAAGTTATACGAAATGAGTCTTTGTGTTAACAACATCGTACTCGTAAACACATCTGATCTTCTACTCAACACGTCAGCTAGCACATTCACTTTCCCACAATGGTATTGAATGGTACGATTGTAATCCTCAACAACTCGAGTCAATGTCTTTGGCACGTTATACGTTCGTTTTAGTTGAAGAAATATTTGAGGGTTTTAGAAATGGGTTTTGTACTGGGGTCAATAAAAATTTCGATTTCACGTTCTAGGGGTAGGCTAAGAAGATTTCAAGAATACGTCAGAAAATTTATTAACAATAGAAATATCATTCAAAGCTGTGACCCTCATCAAAGACTTGGATAGTACATCACATTGATACCTATCAACTTGCCATCGTCATTCATGACGTCGCCTACAGAAAGTCTGGCTTCGGTGCATTCCACTCAAGGAAGTCAACAACAAAAGGACCGGGGCTCTTTACTTATGGCTTGATATGACAATGATTGACTTTAGTGGTTTGGTTGCTTGAATTCACATAACAGGTTGGTTAGAAATATGAAAGCTAACAACCTTACGAAAAGCATGATGAGTAGTTAACCAATCGATTCCTAAAATCGCATCAAAGGTAAGTATTTTCAAAGAGATAAGATTGACAGGTAACGTGAAAGTGTCAATTTGAATTAAACAAGATTTATAAATAGTGGATGTAACGAAGGTTTCTACTAACAAAGTTTTAACCAATAAGTCAAAGTCTAACTTCTCCGGAGTTAAATTCAAACATTGAACACAACTAGGTGAAATAAAAGAGTGGGTAGAACTGGTATCTAATAAGGCATAGACTTCGTAAGAATTTATAATTAACTAACCCGTGATAACTTCGTTTGATTCCTTGTCACGAAAAATGTTCTCCCTTAAACTACCGAATTTGACTTGTTGGGGACAGTCTTTAGTGTCGTCATTACCACTGGAATTGACTTTCGCTATAGGGCATATTCCACCCTCAACTGCTTCGTCGTACTCCTACTCCATGATCTGAATCATTAGCCTTCGATCCATATCGAATTGGGGTTGACCGCAATGTATAGGGTAATTCAAAACTCGATTATGGGTTCTCCCAATTGCTATCGAAAAAGAGAAATGCATATCATCTATTTTAGCTTTCTTGGATCGGACTTCTCTTTCCACAATATCAACGCGTCATGTGGCTTTTACCCATGAATCTTTCATTCTCACTCGTTCAGTTGTTTCTTCTTTCAGCTGCTCCTTGACATTTGAATTCTTAGATTCCAGCTTTAATATCATATGCTCTGCCAAAGAGCGCTCCTGTTCAGCTATCGCACATCAGGTAATACAATTTTGAATTGTTACATTCCTTTGCAACACGACCGCCTTCCGTTCTTCAGCCTGCTCTTCTAACTCATGAATACAATTTTACAATTCTATATTTTGATCAATAAGTTCTTCTAATAAATCCTCCTCAGGTTCCTCTTCTTCCTCACTCTCAGTTGCTACCTTTACGACTAGCTTGAGTGCAACTTTTAATTCCTCAATCAACACATGGATATCTCTAATTACATTATCTTGGTTGGTGATTAGAGGTGTCTCCACGGTCTCATGTGCTCCATTGTTATTCTCAACATTCTCGGATGTCATTTTTAAATATTGTCACAAAACAAGGGTTAATTAACATATAACATATTATCCATATACTATGACCGACCAATTAAATATCAAATAAACTTAGGTAGGACATACTAGCGAAGGAATTCCCCATCTCTCCCCTCCTAGTTCTTTTCTCACATCCTAGCCAGGGATCATATCCCTAAGCTTTGGTACCAACTGTGACACCCCCAAAATTAGGTCTACATCACCCATCTTGAGTCGCCAGATACATGGTACAAAATTAAAATACAACTGAAGTATACAACAGTCGTGTAAACAAATATTGTTCTCTAGAGAGTAGACAAACATAGGCTGTGAGTTTTACTACAAATATTGTCCTCTAGAGAGTAGACAAACTCAATGGAGTCCTCATTACATTTATTTTCACACTATTTCACAGAAAAGTGAGGATTAATAATGCATCATCTAGGACCATCATTCTGTTCCCCGACTAGTCCCCGCTACGTTCTCATTTCCTAAAGAGAACAGTGAAAGAAAGGGTGAGCTCAACTAGCCCAGTAAGAAATATTATGACTAAGATAATGCAGAATAAATTATCATTAGCCTTAAACAATGTTAAACTGATACAATATAACAAACATCAAGTTTAACTGCAGCTGAACAAGCAATCCATTAAAAGAGTCAAGTAGAGAATAAAATCTACTATCTTTTATGATTTAAAATGTTTTCATCACTTTTATCGCTGGGACTCTGCTTAATAAATAATCCACATCATCGAATCACCCCTGTACTACAGCCAAGGATATTCTTTAGTATCACGACCACAATTATCTGTAAGATCCCAGTTTTATAAATAAAGATGAATTTTTATAATTATTATTTTTGAATATTATGGAATAAATTTGATATAATGTTATAGTTGTGGGTAATATTTATAAATTTTGCAAAGTACGCAAGTTGTTATAAAATATTCGTTTGGTCGGGAAATATTCTTTTTATCGGGGAATATTTGTACGACGGCACAATCATTGGTGGACCCCACAACGGAAGTATTGTCGTTGTTAGAAAACGACAAAATTATCTTTCTATAAAATAATGGCGGAGGTATTACCGTTAAAACTGTTGAACTACTCGGTAGTAAAAGTACAGTAATACGCGTTATTGTATAGTAGCACACGGTATTGATTATTGATGCTTACGTGAGAAGTCACTCAGCTATACTCAATTATTGCTACAGTAATTGCTGCATCATATCTCTTATATTATTGATTCAATTATTGTCATGGTATCATCTGTATAATATGTTATATTATTTAAACAATAATTGAGACGACAAGTTATAAATGATTAATAATTGTTGAAAGACTAAATATGTGTTGATTAAAAATAAAATGATTTCTAGTAATTTTTATTCAATCCTTGATGTATATAAAGAGTCTATTATTAGACATTTGTGGTAAGTTTAATTATTTATGGGGGGCCATATGTCATCATCTAAGAGTCTCTTTCATAAATAGTAATTACCTTCGTAAATAGTAATTACCTTCGTAAATAGTAATTACATTTGTAAATAGTAATTACTTTCGTAAATAGTAATTACCTTCATAAAAAGTAATTACCTTCGTCAATAGTAATTACCTTCGTAAATAGTAATTACTTTCATAAATAGTAATAAATCTTCTATAAATAGAGGCCTAGGGCTTCATTATTTTTCACGAATTCGTTCAAGCTATAGAGAGAGAAATTATAGAGAGAATAAGAGAGAAAGAAGAAGAGTATTCGGTTACTACACTACTGCGGTATTCAATCTCCTAATAAAGTAAGGGGTGTTATTCTTTCTTCTTGAAGAGAACTTATGTTATTCCATTCTTTGTTATTCTGTTGGAATAACCTGTAAAAGTGGCATACCCTATACATGACCTGTATACGCTGTATACCCTATACTTGGTGAAATCCTTATGTTATTCCATTCATTATTATTCTGTTTGAATAACCTGTATACGCAGAATACCCTATACTCGGTGACATCCATTTGCTATTCTATCTTTATATTTCTGTCGGAATATCCTGTCTGTGCTATACGCCAGACCTGGTTCCATTTACTATTCCGTCTTTACATTTCTGTCAAAATATCCTGTATTTGCTATACGCCGGACCTGGTTCCATCATTTACTATTCCGCATTTATTATTCTGTTGGAACATCCTGTCGGTGTGAATTTCACCTGACCTGGTTCCGTTATTATTATTCTGCCGGAATAACCTGTTTGTGCGGTCTCTATCGCATGCATGGTGATATGTTTTGTTATTGTATTCGGCATTACTCAGTTGATTAAAATTCTGACTTCTATACTCCATGAAATTAGTGGAATATCTTTGATATTTGCGCTTCATCCAGTATCCTTTCCTGGAAATATTCTTCTGATCATTCTTGAATTTTACTCTACAAAACAGTATCATGTTGACAATTTGGACATTAATAATTTCTGGATAAAATAATTCTTGAACTTGTTTTATTGAATTCTTATATCATTGTCATCATCCTCATGTTTATATTTTGTTGAAAGTCATCCGTGGCCTGTAGTGCATAGATGGACTTGGTATGATTATGACCAGGGATTATTCGGTGTAATCATGACCGTAATATTACAAATGATGTAAAAATTAAAAATCCTCATTGGCCCGTAGTGCATTGATGGACATTTGTTGGCATGATCATGACCATTAATGAATACACAAATATTCTTGGCCGTAGTGCATGAATAATTGTGGTTGTGATACTAAAGAATATCCTTGGCCGTAGTGCAGGGGTGATTCGATGATGTGGAATATTTATTAAGCTGAGTCTCAGCTATAACAATGATGAAAAACCTTTTAAATCATAAAAGATAGTAGTTTTTATTTTCTACCTGACTCTTTTAATGGATTGCTGGTTCCGCTGCAGTTAAACTTGATGTTTATTATATTTTATCAGTTTAACACTGTTGAAGGCTAATGATAATTTATTCTGCATTATCTTAGTCATAATATTTCTTACTGGGCTAGTTGAGCTCACCTTTTCTTTCACTGTTCTCTTCAGGAAATGAGAATATAGCTGGGACGAGTCGGGGAACGGAGTGATGGACCAGAGAATAGTATTAGTAGTCCTCACTATTCTTTTAAATAGTGTGACAATAATTGTATTGAGGACTCCTTTTGAGTTTGTATGATCTCTAGTAGACAATAATTGTATTCAAACTCACAGTTATATTTTGTCGTATTGTACACGACAGTTGTATTAGTAAGTTGTATTTGAATTTTGTACCATGTATCTGGCGACCCAAGATGGGTGATGTATACCTAATTTTGGGGGTGTCACAGTTGGTATCAGAGCTTAGGGATATGATCCCTGGCTAAGATGTGAGAATAGTACTAGGAGGGGAGAGACGGGGAATTCCTTCGCTAGTATGACCTACCTAAGTTTATGTGCTATTTTATTGGTCGGTCAGAATCTAGGGATAATATGTTACATGTCAATTAACCTTTTTTTGTGGTAGTATCTGAAAATGACATCTGAGAATGTTGATAATGGCAATGGAGCACAAGCGATCGTTGATTCACCACATATCAATAATCAGGATAATGTGCATCAGGAAGGTGAAAATCCTCATGCAAACAACAACACTGACCAAATGATGAACTGATCAAATGTTCAGAGGTTTTATGCAATTTATGCAACAGCAGGCGAGAGCAACTCCTGTCCAAAACGTTGATGGAAACACGGGAAACTCTCGGGCGGTCACCGCTAAACAGTTCAAGGAGCTGGGACCACCGTAGTTTAAGGGAGAGCCAAAACCACTTATGGCGGAAACATGGATAAAGCAGATCACCAAGATATTTGATGTCTTGGGATGCTCCGAGGAGTAAAAGGTTCCCTTTGCCGCCTTTATGTTGCGCGGAGAGGCAGATTACTGGTGGGAATCGGTAAAACGTACTCAACCTGCTGTATCGAAGATATCTTGGGAGAAGTTCCAGGAGCTGTTCAATGACAAATACTTTCCCGAAAGTATTCGCCACATGAAGGAGGTGGAGTTTATTAAGTTGGAACAAAATAATATGACCGTGTTGCAATACGAAGCAAAATTTGCAGAGTTATCACGGTTTGCGTCCCACTTGGTGGATAACGAATAGAGAATGGCACGAATGTTTTTAAGAGGTTTGAAGCCGAAGATACGTCAACAATCTTATTTCTCATAAACTGTATTTGTATTCAGATGTTGTAAATAGGGCTCAGTTAGTGGAGCGCGATAACGAGTCAACTCAACTAAAAGAGAGCAGCCAGCAAAATTATAATACCAGCGAGAGTGGTCATCGAAGCGGTGAAAACAAGCGTGGAGGGAATCAACAGGCCAGAAATGGTTACCACTTCGGTGGTAATCAGGGCCAAAACAATAAGAATGGACATTTCAAAAAGAGGAGATTCAACAATGATGGAAAGACGTCAGCATCAGCACCCGTTGTTAAGGAAGGAGAAAGACCACCTATCATATGCTTCAAATGCGGAGGGGAGGGACACATCAGTCCAAATTGCGCGATGCCGTCCAAATCATGTTATAATTGTGGAAGAGAAGGTCACTTAGCCCGATTTTGTCGTTTACTAAAGACAAATTCAGCTAGGATGGAGGCACCAAAGGCCGTCCCAGAAAGGTCAAAGCCGGTAGTGCAAGGGAGAGCGTTTGTTGTGACCTCCCAGAAAGCAAGGAACCCGAATGAGGTCATCACGGGTAAGCTTATCATAAACTCTAACGAAGTCTATACTTTATTTGATACCGGTTATACCCATTCTTTTATTTCTCCTACTTGCGCTCATCGATTAAATTTGACTCCAGAGAAATTAGACTTTGACTTATCTGTGGAAACTCCGTTGGGAGAAACCTTCATTACATCCACTGTTTATAAGTCTTGTTTGGTTCAAATCGGTACCCTCACATTACCTGTAGATCTTATTTCATTGAAAATACTTGCATTTGACGTGATTCTAGGGATTGATTGGTTAACTACTCATCATGCAAAAATTGATTGTTTCCATAAGGTTGTTAGCTTTTATATTCCTAATCAACCTATTATGCGAATTCAAGCGACCAAACCATTAAAATCAATCACGGTCATCTCAAGCCATAAAGCTATTCGTTTATTAAAAAACGGATGTCAAGCTTTCTTAGCTCATGTCACAGATTTAAACAAAAATACGTCAGTTTTGAACGATATTTCTATTGTTAATGAATTTCCTGACGTATTCCCCGAAGAACTTCCTGGCCTACCCCCAGAGCGTGAGATTGAATTTTGTATCGACCTTGAACCCGGTACAAAACCCATTTCTAAAGCCCCATATCGAATGGCTCCTATTGAACTTCAGGAGTTAAAAACCCAACTGCAGGAATTATTAGACATTGGCTTTATTTGTCCTAGTACTTCTCCTTGGGGTGCTCCTGTTCTATTCATGAAGAAGAAAGATGGGAGTATGCGACTTTTTATTGATTATAGGGAGTTGAATCTTGTCACCATCAAAAATAGGTATCCATTGCCACGTATTGATGACTTGTTTGACCAGTTGCAAGGAGCCAAATTCTTTTCAAAGATTGATCTTCATTTCGGGTATCACCAATTGAAGATTAGAACCGATGACATTCCAAAGACGGCTTTCAGAACTCGGTACGGGCATTATGAATTCCTAGTCATGTCCTTTGGATTGACTAATGCTCCTGCTGCCTTCTTGGATATGATGAACCGAGTATTCAAGGAATATTTGGATCACTTTGTGGTCGTCTTTATTGATGACATCCTTATTTATTCCAAAAGCCGTGAAAATCATGAGCAACACTTGAGGCTGACACTCCAAAAGCTTCGTGAATATAAGCTTTATGCCAAGTTGAAGAAATGCGAGTTCTGGCTTGAGGAAGTAGCATTCCTTGGGCACGTGGTATCAAGTCATGGAATATCTGTTGACCCAGCAAAGATTGAAGCTATTCAAAGCTGGGAGCAACCTAAATCAGTGACCGAAGTATGTAGCTTTCTCGGTTTAGCTGGTTATTATCAGAGATTCGTGGAAGGATTTTCTCGAATCGCTACTCCATTGACTCAGCTGACTTGGAAAGATACAAAGTTTGATTGGAGCAAAGAATGTGAGAAGAGTTTTCAAGAACTCAAGAGGAGACTTATTTTAGTACCTGTTCTGACAATACCATCTGGCTCGGAGGGTTTTGTCATCTACAGTGATGCTTCGGGAAAAGGGCTGGGATGTGTTCTCATGCAACATAGAAAAGTCATAGCCTATGCCTCGCGACAACTCAAAGAATATGAGAAGAATTATCCTACTCATGATTTAGAGTTGGCAGCTGTTGTCTTTGCACTTAAAATTTAGAGGCATTACTTGTATGGGGAGAAAGTGGAGATCTTTACGGATCATAAAAGCCTCAAATATTTCTTCACTCAAAAGGAACTCAACATGCGACAACGATGTTGGCTTGAACTGTTAAAAGATTATGATCATACCATCCAATACCATCCTGGAAAAGTAAATGTGGTAGCTGACGCATTGAGTAGAAGATCACATGCAAGTACGAGTGCGATATTGTTAATGCAAGGGCCCATTTTGTGTGACTTGCAAAGGATGGAGATAGAGTTAAAGACTCCAGGGACGCATGTGACGATGGCGAATATACGAGTAGAACCGACTTTAATCGATAAAGTTAAAGCTGCTCAAGCTACAGACCTGGAGCTGATGCGTATGAGGAAGAAAGTGCAAGAGGGTGCTATGCCGGAAGCAAGAATTGATGAAGAAGGAATACTTCGAGTCAACTCCAGACTTTGTGTTCCTAACGACCCTGATTTAAAGTATAAAATCATGATGGAGGCGCACAATACACCGTTTGCAATCCATCCTGGGAGTACCAAAATGTATCATGATATTCGTCATACATTTTGGTGGAGCAATATGAAGAGAGAGATAGCGTTGTTTATCTCAAGGTGTCTAAATTGTCAACGAGTTAAAGCGGAGCATCAAGTACCAAAAGGTCCATTGCAACCACTTGAAATTCCAGAATGGAAGTGGGAGCACATTACCATAGATTTCGTTACCGGTCTTCCTAAGGTTTCTCAAGGCATAGATGCGATTTGGGTCATTGTTGATAGATTGACCAAGTCTGCTCATTTCTTACCGATACGAGAAACTTATACACTTGAACGTCTTGCTCGTATATACATAAACGAGATTGTAAGACTGCATGGTATGCCGGTATCCATAGTTTCTGATCGAGACCCAAGATTTACTTCACGATTTTGGGTTAGTTTGCAAAAAGTTATGGGCACAGACTTACGATTTAGCTCGGCATATCATCCTTAGACGGACGGAAAGTCGGAGAGGAACTATTCAAACTCTTGAAGATCTATTAAGACTCTGTGTCCTTGATTTCAAGGGAAGTTGGGACAAGTTCTTACTATTGGTGGAGTTTTCCTACAACAACAGTTATCAAGCAAGTATTGGCATGGCTCCATTCGAAGCGTTTTATGGAAGAAAGTGTCGTTCTCCAGTATGCTGGGATGAGGTGGGTGAAGCAACGTTGTTGGGATCGGAGTTGGTACATATGACTACGGAAAAGATTCAAACGATCCGACAACGTATAAAAACCTCACAAAGTCGACAAAAGAGTTATGCTGATCTTCATCAAAAGGACGTGGAATTCAATATAGGAGATCATGTGTTGTTACGTGTTACTCCATGGAAAGGAGTTACAAGATTTGGAAAGAGAGGAAAACTCAATCCTCGATTCATCGGTCCATTTTTAATCCTCGATCGAATAGGAACTGTGGCCTATAGACTCAATTTACCGCCAAGTATGTCTCGTGTTCATAACGTTTTTCACATATCCATGTTACGTAAATATGTGAAAGACCCGAACCACATTATTGAGTTAGAACCGGATGAAATAGCGGAAGATTTGACGTATGAAGAGATTCCTGTTCAAATCTTGGATATGAAGGAACATATTCTATGCTCCAAGGTTATACCTCAAGTCAAAGTTTTGTGGAGAAACCACGATGTTGAGGAAATGACTTGGGAGTTAGAATCTGAAATGAAATCAAGGTATCCTTACCTCTTCGACATACCAGGTACGTACCCTAATTTCGAGGGCTAAATTTAATAAGAAGGGGAGGTTGTAAGACCCCAGTTTTATAAATAAAGATGAATTTTTATAATTATTATTTTTGAATATTATGGAATAAATTTGATATAATGTTATAGATGTGGGTAATATTTATAAATTTTGCAAAGTACGCAAGTTGTTATAAAATATTCGTTTGGTCGGGGAATATTCTTTTTATCGGAGAATATTTATACGACGACACAATCATTGGTGGACCCCACAACGGAAGTATTGTCGTAGTTAGAAAACGACAAAACTATCTTTCTATAAAATAACGGCGGAGGTGTTACCGTTAAAACTGTTGAACTACTCGGTAGTAAAAGTACAGTAATACGCGTTATTGCATAGTAGCACACGGTATTGATTATTGATGCTTACGTGAGAAGTCACTCAGCTATACTCAATTATTGCTACAGTAATTGCTGCATCATATCTCTTATATTATTGATTCAATTATTGTCACAGTATCATCTATATAATATGTTATATTATTTAAACAATAATTGAGACGACAAGTTATAAATGATTAATAATTGTTGAAAGATTAAATATGTGTTGATTAAAAATAAAATGATTTCTAGTAATTTTTATTCAATCCTTGATGTATATAAAGAGTCTATTATTAGACGTTTGTGGTAAGTTTAATTATTTATGGGGGGCCATATGTCATCATCTAAGAGTCTCTTTCATAAATAGTAATTACCTTCGTAAATAGTAATTACCTTCGTAAATAGTAATTATCTTCGTAAATAGTAATTACCTTCATAAATAGTAATTACCTTTGTAAATAGTAATTACCTTCGTCAATAGTAATTACCTTCGTAAATAGTAATTACTTTCGTAAATAGTAATAAATCTTCTATAAATAGAGGCCTAGGGCTTCATTATTTTTCACGAATTCATTCAAGCTATAGAGAGAGAAATTATAGAGAGAATAAGAGAGAAAGAAGAAGAATATTCGGTTACTACACTACTGCGGTATTTAATCTCCTAATAAAGTAAGGGGTGTTATTCTTTCTTCTTGAAGAGAACTTATGTTATTCCATTCTTTGTTATTCTGTTGGAATAACCTGTAAAAGTGGCATACCCTATACATGACCTGTATACGCGGTATACCCTATACTTGGTGAAATCCTTATGTTATTCCATTCATTATTATTCTGTTGGAATAACCTGTATACGCAGAATACCCTATACTTGGTGACATCCATTTACTATTCTATCTTTATATTTCTGTCGGAATATCCTGTCTGTGCTATACGCCGGACCTGGTTCCATTTACTATTCTGTCTTTTATATTTCTGTTAGAATATCCTGTTTGTGCTATACGCCGGACCTGGTTCCATCATTTACTATTCCGCATTTATTATTCTGTTGGAACATCCTGTCGGTGTGAATTTCACCTGACCTGGTTCCGTTATTATTATTCTGCAGGAATAACCTGTTTGTGCGGTCTCTATCGCATGCATGGTGATATCTTTTGTTATTGTATTCGGCATTACTCAGTTGATTAAAATTTTGACTTCTATACTCCATGAAATTAGTGGAATATCCTTGATATTTGCGCTTCATCCAGTATCCTTTCCTGGAAATATTCTTCTGATCATTCTTGAATTTTACTCTACAAAACAGTATCATGTTGACAATTTGGACGTTAATAATTTCTGGATAAAATAATTCTTGAACTTCTTTTATTGAATTCTTATATCATTGTCATCATCCTCATGTTTATATTTTGTTGAAAGTCATCCGTGGCCTGTAGTGCATAGATGGACTTGGTATGATTATGACCAGGGATTATTCGGTGTAATCCTGACCGTAATATTACAAATGATGTAAAAATTAAAAATCCTCATTGGCCCGTAGTGCATTGATGGACAGTTGTTGGCATGATCATGACCATTAATGAATACACAAATATTATTGGCCGTAGTGCATGAATAATTGTGGTCATGATACTAAAGAATATCATTGGCCGTAGTGCAGGGGTGATTCGATGATGTGGAATATTTATTAAGCCGAGTCTCAGCTATAACAGTGATGAAAAACCTTTTAAATCATAAAAGATAGTAGTTTTTATTTTCTACCTGACTCTTTTAATGGATTGCTGGTTTCGCTGCAGTTAAACTTGATGTTTATTGTATTTTATCAGTTTAACACTGTTGAAGGCTAATGATAATTTATTCTGCATTATCTTAGTCATAATATTTCTTACTGGGCTAGTTGAGTTCACCCTTTCTTTCACTGTTCTCTTCAGGAAATGAGAATATAGCTGGGACGAGTCGGGGAACGGAGTGATGGACCAGAGAATAGTATTAATAGTCCTCACTATTCTGTTAAATAGTGTGACAATAATTGTATTGAGGACTCCTTTTGAGTTTGTATGATCTCTAGTAGACAATAATTGTATTCAAACTCACAGTTATGTTTTGTCGTATTGTACACGACAGTTGTATTAGTAAGTTGTATTTGAATTCTATACCATGTATCTGGCGACCCAAGATGGGTGATGTATACCTAATTTTGGGGGTGTCACATTATCCATGCACTACGGACCAAGAATAATCATGTTTTGATCAACGGTCCTGATCATGCCATAAAATAATTCAACTTTGCACTACGACCAAAGAGAATCCATAGCCATAATCATACCACAAACTGTCCATCAATGCACCAAGGGCCAATGAGGACTTTTTCCACATCATTTGTAACATTACGGTCATTATTATACCGAATAATCCCTGGTCATAATCATACCAAGTCCATCTATGCACTACAGGCCACAGATGACTTTCAACATAATATAAACATGAGGATGATGATAATGACATAATAATTCAATAAAACAAGTTCAAGAATTAATTTATCCAGGAACTAATAACGTCCAAGTTGTCAACATGATACTGCTTTGTAGAGTAAAATTCAAGAATGCTCAGAAGAATATTTTCATGAAAAGATACTGGATGAAACGCAAATATCAAGGATATTCCACTAATTTCATGGAGTATAGAAGTCAAAACTTTAACCTACTGAGTAAAATAAAGAATGGAATAATAAAAGAAATCACCATGCATGCGGTACTTCGCATAGACAGGTTATTCCAACATAATAATAATAACGGAACCAAGTCAGGCGAAATTTGCACCGACAAGATATTCCAATAGAATAATAAATAACGGAACCAGGTCCAGCGTAAAACGCACAGACATGATATTCCAACAGAATAATAAATAACGGAACCAGGTCCGGCGTAAAATGCACAGACAAGATATTCCAATAGAATAATAAAGAATGGAATATTAGAAGAATTTCACCATGTATGCAGTACTTTGCATGGACAGATTATTCTAATATAATAATAAAGAATGGAATAACAGAAGAATTTCACCAAGTATAGGATAGCCCGCGTATACAGGTTATTCCAACAGAATAATAAAGAATGGAATAAAAGAAGTTCTCTTCATAAATAAGAAAGAAAGAGTACCCCTTACGAGTACAACAAATAATATTCCATACCTTAAGAAGAAGAGTACTGGATATATAAGTAGTGAAGTAGCATAATACTTTCTTCGTTCTTTCTATAGTTTATCTCTCTATAGTTTCAGTGAATTCGTAAAAAAATAATGAAAGAATGAGCTTCTATTTATAAAAAAATGGACTGCATAGTAACTAACTCATGAACGGTCCAGATTGATTTACTTTAATCTGACGATCCATATTTAAAGCAAAATCTTTTAAATAAAATATAATATATTCTATTTATAATGTAATAAAATGAATAACTTTATAAAAGATTTTACTATATAAACACTATACAGGCACTATGCATAATAAAATATAATATATTCTATTTATAGAATAACTTTATAAAAGTATTCTATTTTATATAAAAAGATTTTCTGTATTATTACATTAATAATACCAACAAAACTGAGTGACTTATCACGTAAGCATCAATAATCAATACCGTGTGCTACTATCCAACCACGCGTATTACTGTACTTTTAACAACGGGTGTTTCAATAGTTAACGATAAAACTTTCGCCGTTATTTTCATAAAGTATTATTGTCATTTTATCATTCCGAGAATAATTCCATTGCGGGGTCCATCAATGATTGTGCCGTTGCACGAATATTCCCTAATAAAACAAATATTTCCTGACCAATCGAATATAATATGACAACTTGTATACTTTGCAAAATTTATAAATACTACCCACAACTATAACATTATATCAAATCCACACCTTAATATTCAAAAAAATATTTCGAGAAAATAAAATCTTTATTCATAAAATCTGGGGTCTCACAAATAAACTATAGAGAGAAAGAAAAAAAGTATTCTACTACTTCACTACTCATATATCCAGTACTCTTCTTCTTAAGGTAGGGAATATTAATTGTTGTACTCGTAAGGGGTATTCTTTCTTTCTTATTCAAGAAGAGAACTTCTGTTATTCCATTCTTTATTATTCTATTGGAATAACCTGCATACGCGGGATACCCTATACTTGGTGAAATTCTTCTGTTATTCCATTCTTTATTATTATGTTGGAATAACCTGTCTATGCAAAGTACTGCATACATGGTGAAATTCTTCTAATATTCCATTCTTTATTATTCTGTTAGAATATCTTGTCTGTGCGTTTTACGCCGGACCTGGTTTCGTTATTTATTATTCTATTAGAATATCATGTCGGTGCGTATTACGCCTGACCTGGTTTCGTTATTTAGTATTCTATTGGAATAACCTGTCTATGCGAAGTACCGCATGCATGGTGATTTCTGTTGTTATTCCATTCTTTATTATTCTGTTGGAACATCCTGTCGGTGCGAATTTCGCCTGACCTGGTTTTGTTATTATTATTCTGTTGGAATAACCTGTCTATGCGAAGTACCGCATGCATGGTGATTTCTTTTGTTATTCTATTCTTTATTATACTCAGTTGGTTAAAGTTTTGACTTCTATACTCCATGAAATTAGTGGAATATCCTTGATATTTGCGCTTCATCCGATATCTTTTCATATAAATATTCTTCTGAGCATTCTTGAATTTTACTCTACAAAGTAGTATCATGTTGACAATTTGAACGTTATCAGTTCCTGGATAAATTAATTCTTGAACTTATTTGATTGAATTCTTATTTCATTGTCATCATCCTTATGTTTATATTATGTTGAAAGTCATATGTGGCCTGTAGTGCATAGATGGACTTGGTATGATTATGACCAGAGATTATTCGGTATAATCATAACCGTAATGTTACAAATGATATGGAAAAAGTCCTCATTGGCCTGTAGTGCATTGATGGACAGTTTTTGTTATGATTATGGCTATGGATTCTCTTTGACCGTAGTGCAAAGATGAATTGTTTTATGGCATGATTAGGACCGTTTATGAAAACATGATTATATTTAGCCGTAGTGCATGGATAATTCGTGGTAATGATACTAAAGAATATCCTTGGCCGTAGTGCAGGGGTGATTCGATGATTCAGATTATTTATTAAGCTGAGTCCCAACGATAAAAGTGATGAAAAACCTTTTAAATCATAAAAGATAGTAGATTTTATTCTCTACTTGACTCTTTTAATGGATTGCTTGTTCCGCTGCAGTTAAACTTAATGTTTGTTATATTATATCAGTTTAACACTATTTAAGGCTAATTATAATTTATTCTGCATTATCTTAGTCATAATATTTCTTACTGGGCTAGTTGAGCTCACCCTTTCTTTCACTGTTCTCTTCAGAAAATGAGAATATAGTTGGGACGAGTCGGGGAACGGAGTGATGGTCCTAGATGGTGCATTAGTAGTCCTCACTATTCTGTGAAATAGTGTGATAATAATTGTAATGAGGACTCCTTTTGAGTTTGTATACTCTCTAGTAGACAATATTTGTATTCAAACTCACAGTTTATGTTTTGTCTTATTATACACAACAGTTGTATTATTAAGTTGTATTTTAATTATGTACCGTGTATCTGGCGACTAAAGATGGGTGATATATACCTAATTTTGGGGGTGTCACAGTTATCTCCGGTTTGGGCTGAAAAAGCAGACGTTTCTCAGAGTTATCTCTGAGATTGGATTGCTGCAAGTACTGAAGGTCCTCAGGTTTATGTCTGAGGCGTGTCTGTCTTCCCGGTGTTATCTCTGGGTCTTGTACTGAGTGACTCGGTGTGAGTGTCGAGGTTGAAGCTGATTCCACGCATTTGAAACAAGCATTTCAGGGGTTATTTCCGGAACAACAACTGCACTCCTTGGGGTTATCTCTAAGGTTAGCAATACTATTCCCGGTGTTATTTCTAGGACTGGAACTGAGCATCTCGGGGTTATCTCCGAGACAGAACTGTCCTCTTCAGTGGAATTTCTGGTATTTGAACTACATTATCTTCCATGGTTATCTCTGAAAGACGAATCTGCCCTCCTGCAATGTCAGTGACATGTGTGCAGAAAATTTCGAGTGTCTACAGTACTGCGTGGCCACGCCAGTCCCTATCCAGAATTGCCATATAACGCGGTCATGCCCAATTTAACCTTGTGGGCAGCACGACCGCACCGTTCCCTGTCTGACCAACTTTGACTTTCACTTAAATGACCAATTAGATTGTAACTTGAGCATGGGGTTGAGAATTAGGATGTATTTAGGCATATTTGCAATTGATAAAAGGGAGCTAAACCATTCAATAAATAAAATCCATCTTTGGGATAGATCCATCTTGTACATTCCTTCTATCTTAGATTTTATTATAGTAGATTAGAAACCCTAGATTAGATTAGAAAGTTGAGATTGAAGTCTTGAAAATCATTGCAGACTCAAAATTGAAGCAAGGGAATTCAAATTTGCTTACCTCAAACCCTAAATTCTCTTCCTCTCTCTTTGTATCTTTCAATATTTATTCAATTATGGATATGGATTTCACTTTAATCCTGAATTAAATTCCATCTTGAGATTATAATGGATCTTGTTGTGTAGTTTATTTTTATATGCTTCCTTGTTAGTTTAATTAATTATTATTGAATTGTCTATTATGGTTTGTGATTAATTGCTTAATTTCCTATCTAACAATTACCGTGATAATCCATATGAAATTGAGAGACGGTTTAGTGGGTTTAGATCTGATCATAATAGCATGTGTATGTGACTTCTACATGGCATTGGAATTCATGATTCATGCCTAGGATAGAGATATACATATGCACCACATGTAATCAATTGAGAACTCGTGCTTAAACCCTCTTTAATTGTAATTCACATGTAGATATAGTGGGTTAGTTAATTAGGGTGTTCTTCTGAATTCTATCATCTGTGGATTTAAGCTGATATGTGTATAGTGAATCGAGAGATGGTCATACTTTACCTTCATGTTCTTCATTAACAATCTGGTATAAGTAATTAGTCTTAACGGGAAGTTTATTGATTTAAATGAAACAATAGGTGAAATTGTAGTCTCAAGTCTTCGTTATCTAGTTTCATTCTAGGGGTAGTTAGCATTAATTTAATATCATTAGTTTAAATAAGATTAAGTTGGTTATGGGTTGGTGCTTTATAATTTTTATTAGATAATTCTATGTGGAAACGACACTCTACTTACTCTTTATTACTTATTGATCGTGTATACTTGCACGTATTCATTGATTGCGAAATTGACCAACGCAACATCGCTTGTTTGTACTGTGGAAGTAGCGCGACCGCGCCACTTCGGGAAAGTTCATGTAATGACTCAACTTCTGCATAATCCCAGAATGTAACAGGTTAAACCCTTCAACCATGTTCACTCTAGCCTTTTCTTGTTTCTCAGCAATGTAAGGATATGCCATTGGTTTAAATGCGGTTGAGGCAATTTTTGGACAAAGAATATGGGACAAGGGCTTTAATATACTGCATTATCAATTTTGACCTTAGCATTATTAATGTGGTTTTCTTTTTGGGTTCACAAGGTCAATTTGCTAACTTAATGTTATTACCTTATGTTATGTTAAGTTATGGGCACATATACTAATATAATCATATAATTCATGTAGATTGAGTTAGTCCAAATAATATTTGAATTGTGCTAGAATATAATTTAGTTGGATACTAACAATCCATTATTTTCCCATAAAACTTATTATTCTAATTATACCTAAATATCATAATGATAATTAATATCAATTAATTCTCTTTCATAATCCTAATTAACCTTCAGTTGGTCCAACATTAATTATTATGTCACACAAGACTCATTTATTCAGGCGTAGTAGAATTACATAACTTAAGCTTATTTTGATATAGTCTTACATAATAAGTATTCATATAATAATATTATTCTTGATATCCCATATTATATTTTATACATTATGCAATTTTATTTTATTATTATTTATAGGCACACAAAACACAAGAAATTGCACATAACAATTAGATAATTAAAATAATAACAATGATTAGTCCATCACATTATAATTTATTTTCTCACTACTTTAATTAATGAACTGTTTAGTCCATTGTTATGTCAGATTAGGCATACCACATAAGCTTAATTAAGCTTCATTATCATTTTCACCACATTTCTCAATTATCACATATTTAATTCAATTTAAATTGAATTATCACTTTACAAGACACACATAAATATAATTGTACTCGAAATAAATATTCAAACATTTATTATTTTCAATATTATTATTATTTATAAAATTTACAGGTATTACACCCCCTTATAAAGATTCCGTCATCGGAATCAGTATAAGGTTACACGAATAGATGAAGATAATCCCTCCTTATCTTATCTTCTAACTCCTACGTAGCCTCTTCGGCGTTGTGGTTTCGCCAAACTACTTTTAAAAACGTGTTCGACATGGGAAATTCTAATTTTACCCCCACGAACTTCATCGCGATATACGGCACATTAAGATTTGCTTTATTTTTATAGCAAAGTTTAAAATCCCCATTTGGATCAATAGTGGATTCTATACCAATAATTTCCTTCAATGTGGATTCCAACTTGTCGTAAAATTCACCTTCGGGGAGATATGTTAACATAGTCCATGAGTCGATAATTATGTTACCACGGTCCAACTTTTTTTCATTAGATTTTGACATAGGTTTTAATTCAAATGTTTTGTTCCCAATAATAACCTTTTCCAAATTCAGAAAAAAGAAAGTATCCACATGACCTAGAAACAATGGTGTCGAAACTACTCCAGAATCGAAAACTAAAGTATTAACACCATAATTTATTGTATTTGTTACATTTGAACCATTATACATAAGTACCAGACAATAAGAAAATATTCCTTTAATCGATTCGCTTAATTGAGTAATAATCGAAAGGGGTCAACCGAAATATTCCCCAATTATTGAAGTGTATCCACATTGAAGTGTCACTAAATATTCCCCAATTATTGCATGTATCCACATTCGAAAATAACCTTTTTAATCGGAGTTTTTCCTTCGAAAACAACTTTATAATCGATTATTGTTATTGTAATTGTGATGATGTACTTGATTATGAAATTATATTGTATTTTTCAAAATGTAAGGCTGTAAAAAAAGGTTTGATTGGTTCTTGATATTTCAATAGTTGTTATGTACTTGATTATGAAATTATATTGTATAGAGAATTGGGATTGAAGGAATTTAATTTAATTGTTTTGCATAGGAATATAGCAAGATTAATTGGATTAAATAGAAGTTAATTGATCACTTGAAAAATGGCTTTTGACGCTTGGAATTTCCGTTAACAATTCAGTAGTCATAATAATTGGGATAATTGGTTTATAGTTCATAATTGGGGATATTGGAGTCTTAATCTTTATTTTCCTGAATTCCTTCGTTAAAATCTTAGTTTTGTTTATTTGATTTATTTTAGAATAATCTATTTTTAATTGGTTAAATTAGTTTCCCTATTTCAAAAAATCACACTTTATGGTTGTTTAAATAAAATCTATTTTTGACTTTTGAAAATTAATTTCAAACTTTTTTAAAAATTAACAGTTGTTATGATTCATTGAAATTATGAAACAATAATTATTACAATAAATAATACTTTTTAGATATTTTAAAATATTCATCATTATATTGCTAAAAATTAATGAATGCGTGTCAATATTAAGTTTAAAATGTTTTAATTTAACTTTTAAGTTTTAAAAGTCAATAATGATCTTATATTTTATAACCGTTGGAGTATTATATAGTCCAATAGTCACAATTCACACAACATATTAGAGGGGTAATTATTTTATCATTAATTGTGAGGTTAATTAATGAATATTATTCGAGGAAATAAAAAACTCAAAAGTAATAATTCATTAAAACAAATGATATTACAAATGATAAACCTAAAGTAACATTTAGAGTGGAACAATGAAAGGGAGAGAGATAAAGAAAATGTATAAAAGCTTTGTGTATTTAATTATTTCACTAAAAATAAACATACACAAATTTTGTTAATGAGTGATATGATAGTAATCACCATACCCAAAACATATTACATTATCAAAATGAATAATCTCAACATACTAATTCATACAATTTTAAATAAATATATTACTTCTTGCTGCAATCAGTAGGCATAAATGAAATTTTCTTTTTGAGGAGATCGTAAGAAATCAAAAAATTCTCCTGCAACAAGTTTCCAAAGATAGACATATAAGAAGAAGTTGGAACCATTGTGAAGCACACCAAACCATCATCCACCTCTATAAACGTGTTCGATGGGGGCAATTCTAATTTTGCCTCCGTGAACTGCATGGCGATATAGGGCACATTAAGATTTGTTTTACTTTTATAGCAAAGTTTAAAATCCCCACTTGGATCAGTAGTGGATTCTAAACCAATAATTTCCTTCAACGTGGATTCCAACCCGTCATAAAATTCACCTTCGGGAAGATATGTTAACGTAGTCCCTGAGTCGATAATTATGTTACCACGATCCAACTTTTTTTCACAAGTCATGGACATAGGTTTTAATTCAAATGATTTGTTCCCAATAATAACCTTTTCCAAATTCAAAAAATAGAAAGTATCCGCACGGCCTAGAAATAATGGTGTCGAAACTACGCCAGAACCGGAAACTATAGTATTAGCACCAAAATTTATTGTACTTGTTACATTCGAACCTTTATACATAGGTACGAGACAGTAAGAAAATCTTCCTTTAATCGATTTGCTTAATTGAGTAATAATCGAAAGGGGTCCACCCCCTAGACCAATTATTCCCATCGAAGTGTCACTAAATATTCCCCCATTGTTGTGCCCGCATCCGAAAACAACCTTTTTAATCGGAGTTTTTCCTCCGAATGTGAATGTTTCCGTCGCAAGATGACCGTTACTATAGGAATGGTCGCCATACGACATATGGTATTGGCATTTGTTGTGCTTCCTGCTGCAAGAGTCGTGCACTTCCAAGGCTTTACACTGTTTGGAATAGCATTTTAAGGTCTTATAAGTTGAAGAGGCTTTGAGATTGAAGAAAGGGGCGTTTTGCTTAAAACATTTGGTACAAGGCTTACATTGGATCCAAGTAAGGTCACTGCCTGTATCCGCAATGCCTAATATTTCTATAGGTGGTGTGCCTATAGAAACTTTCATTAGATACTCTCCAAAACTGGATTTGATTTGGGCTTGGATTGGGTCTGAAGATAGCACGGGTTTGAGGTGACGAACGCGAGAATGTGAGCGATAAACAGCGTTTTTCAGGCGATCAAAATGGGTGGCTGATGGGTTGTAAAACGGTGAAAGTGACGAATCACGGTGGATAAGATCTACGCTAAAACCGACATCATTGGATTCTGTGAAAGATAGCACGCATAGATGAATAACAAAGAAAAATAACACAGTAGAGAAGAAAGAGAATACATTGATATTGAGTGTCATGACTAAAAAGGATTTGAATGGGATGGATAGACACACTTAGATTTAAGCAATTTGTAGGTATAGAAAGTGGTGATAAAAAAGAAGAAAAAGTAGGTGGGGGTATTTTAAGATTGTGTATATCTAATTGTCTAAATTTGGAGATTTTGGAGGTTTGTAATAAGAAATTGATATTTCCACGTGAAAAGTGTCGTTATAAATGTATAGCAACGATTTTCCTATAAAATTTATAGAGACGATTTTCATGTAAAAATATAGTTGTAATTTATTAGTTTCCTTTGTAATAATGAATTTTAAATTGATTGGGTAGAATAAATAGGTTACTGTTGATAATTGTACTCCAAGTTTTACTATTTCACACTCGATATGAAAACTGAATTGGAACATATTTTGTGTTATAATAAAGATGTAACTGGTGAAATTTTAAATGCATTTATTTCGCTAGGAGAGTAAATATTTCAGATCTATCCGTCACATGATAAAAGTCTTTATTACTATTTTGGGTAGTCTCATATTAAATATCCACTATCCTTTAATAACCAAAATTTTATACATTTTTTCCTATTATGCCCTTAGCATTAAATATCTCACATTTTTCTTATTCTAATTCTCTCTCCATATTTAATAAATATGGAGAGAGAATATTTTGAATTGAATAGCTAAAGAGTCACTTTCTTACTTACATTGAAAATAATTAATAACATATTATTATGAGTAATTTTGTTATTTTAATCTTCTTCTTAATATAGGTGAAAATCAATCAAAACTTTTATATTTGGACGGAGGGAGTATCTCTTTTGAGAGTTCTTAATGTGTATTTTTCGCATTCTTCCATTTAATGCTTGATATGACTATATTATTTAGTGCATATAAAAGATAATTAAAATAATAAAAAGTTTTTGTTAAATGTTCTTTGTTCTTAAATTTTTGGATGACAACTTGATCACTTAAATTTAAATGGATATTATCCTTTTTAATAATAGTTTTGTAAATATTATGAAAATAAAGAGTTTTATCAACATTATTAAATATAATAAAGTCTACGATTTGCCATATATTGAGAATCTCAATTAAATTCCATTATTCTAATATAATTCTTTTTTATGAACTCTATTATTCTAGTGTGCAAGAAAGTAATAAGAGAGATACCTAAATGCATATACAATATTTGATACCCAATTGGAAAAAACATTTTCTATATTTCTTTAGATAATTTCACCCGCACAAATAAAAAGACAAAATTAGGAAATAATTTAAATTTTCATATCATTTGGAATTATGAAAGTTATAATTAAAAAGAAAAAAAAGAAAAGAGTGAATCTATATTTTTGAAATATGTTTCTCAATACTTCATAGTGTTTTACAACTTTAATTTTTTTAGTATCATTAATGATAAGAATTTTAGTATCATTAATGATAAGAACATATATATCAATCAATACAAGTATATAACTATCTAAAAAAGATAAATTAATTTGATTAGACATTTTAAAGATAATTTATTCATTAACGGTAATGATTACGATGATCGAATATATATCTTTATAATTAGGATTTATAAGAAATTATCTAATAAAATGAAATTTTTATGGACAATTTAAATTTTATGTGTCTTGTGGTCGTAATATGACCAAAAAACGTGTTATGTGAGCGTTTTTGAGTGTTTTGAAGGGTAAATATGGAAAAAAAAATATTTTTTGAGAAAAGACGTAAAAACACTATTTATCCTAAAAATGCAGCGTCATTTTTATGACTTTTTGAATTACGACATAACATTTCTTTGGAAAAGAGGGATCGGAGGTGAAATCGGATTTTCGAAAATCGAAAGTCGATTTTTCAACTAATTAAGCGGATTATGAAAACATAACTAAAAAAAGTTAGAAATCTTAACTAGATCGAAAGATGTCTAACAAGAATTAGTTGGACTAAGCCTAAGAATTTTAAGGCTTGACTAAGAATTTGAAAATTGGATAGGTTTGAGCCATGTGTTAAGCCTAGGGTTGAGTATAAAGTTTAGAGAGCTTGGCTAAGGGTTGAGCCTAGGTTGTGAGGTGAGTTGGCTAGGGTTGAGCCATATCCCAAACTTTAGGGTTAAACCCTAAGAACTTGGAGTCGAAACAAATAAGTTGGTCATCCAATGTGGGATGAACATCGGTGATAAGGCTTATTGATAAGTGGGTTTTATACCTACGAAACAGTTACCCTTTGGGCAAAGAAATGGGCAAAGAATTTTTCTAAGATAGATTTGTGTACGGGGTATTGTAGGTTGAAAGTAAGGAAGAAGGAAGGAGGTACCTAAGATGACGTTCAGAACTCGTTATGGTTATTACGAGATTCTGCTTATGTCATTTGGGTTGACTAATGTATTGAAGTTAGACTTTCCGTAAGGGACGCCGAACAAGTCGGTGGTAACTTGATAGGTACTCTTGTGAGGTGTTATGGTTGGCAGTACCATTAGCATCACAAAGTGTTCGAATAATATTTGGACGAATGTGTCGTAATGATCATTGGTGATATTCTAGTCTATTTTAAGACGTCAGAAGATCACGTGAACATTTGAAGATAGTGTGGAAAACACTACGGAGGGAGAAGTTGGATACAGAATTCACTAAGTGTGAATTTTAGCTTAAAAGATATACATGTTTGTTAATGATGAGTATGTTGGGAATGAGGAGTGAGGAAATAGTTTTCAGGAACTAAAAGGAAGGTTAGTTGAGGCACTTGTATTATCTTTACCAGATGATACGAGGAATTTTGTAATTTATAGCGATGCTTCGCATAGATGACAAGGTTGCGTGCTCATGTAGCATGGCAAGGTCATTGCATATGCGTCACGTCAATTAAAGGATTATGAGAATGTTTATCCTACTTATGATCTAGAATCAGTAGCTGTAGTTTTTGACCTAAAAATCTGAAGATAGTATTTATACGTGGAGAAGTGTGAGATATACACGAACTCTAAGAGTCTGAAATATATCTTCACACAGAAGGAGTTGATTATGAGATAGAGAAAGTGATTAGAATTGATAGAGGATCACGACTGTGATATCTTATATCAATCAGGGAAGGTAAACGTAGAAGCCGATGCGTTAAGTAAGAAGGGTAGGGAAAAGTTATCAATGTTAACGACTCAGGATGAGTTAATAACGGAGATGGCGAGAACAGAGTTAGAAGTTAAATTACGGAATAAAGTGGTAGAAATGTTATTCACAATGTAGACTCAATCTACGAAATGGAACGAGTTAACTAAGTACAAATAGGTAACGAGACATGTAAGCGAATGAAGAAAGGGATGATGGATGAAGAGAAGATCAAGTATCATCTCGTTTTGAAGGAGGAATTTGAGTTCCAAATAAATCTGAGTTAAAAGAAGAACTAATAAAAGGAAGATAACGTAATATGCTAGTAAATGCTCAACTTCCAATTCAGATTATTGATAGGAAGGGACAAGTAAAGTGAAATAAGATAATACCTTCGGTGAAGGTGAAATGGAGGAACCACAATGCCGAAGAAGCAACGTGGGGACTCGAGATTAAAATGAAGAAAATCTTCCTCGTTTGTGTATGTGTTATAGCGAGATTCTTGGGACAGAATCCTTATAAGGGGGGAAGAATGTAACGCCCGAGAAAATCGGATTTTTATGAGAATTAAATTTTTATTTGATTATGTGGATTAAATAAATTTAATTGATTATTTATGTGAGTAAGCTATGTGATGGTCGTTCTATGACCTAGAATGTGTGAAGGTGGTTAGGATTCTGGCTATGTGGTAGAACTAAAGTGTTTAAATTTCGAAGACAAAAATAAAAGCTTTTCGAGAAATTTTCCAAAAAACACTATTCACTGACTTCTGCTCGGGAATTATTTTTGAACTTCTGAGAAATACGTAATGATAGAATATCGAGGTAAGATGGATTATCCAATAATATTTCAGTTATGGCAAACACAGTTTTTCGCCTGCGGACTTAAAACCTAACAGTTAGGGAATGTGATTCTGAGAAGGAAATGAAATGTGTATAATGAATTAAAGCAATGATCGTATAATACGTAGGTATAGTATGAGGTAATGAATACGAGTATAATATGAGGTATTATACGAGTATGTATGAATGAGAATATGTCGTATATAAATAAGTATACGAGTGGAATACGTATATTATACGTTATAAGGCTTTAAGCCAAATGTAATGGATTTGTAGGATAGTGTAGGAAATTGTATTGTCTAATTGGAATTATGATAAAGTCCAAGTGTAGGAATGGATAAGTCCAATTTGAATTAATGAACAAACCTAATGTGGGTTAATGCAAGCCCAAATTATAAGTAAGCTAATTAAACCTTAAGCCCAAACTATTAAGATCTAATGGGTTAGGGTGACCCATGGGGTAAGCCATAATCACATGGTTGAATGTGATGACCAAGTAATTAAAGTAAGGACCAAGTAAACTTAATGGTTAAGCCAAGGATAAGTCAAGTGATGGACAAGTAAATTGTTTATGCTTGGTGGCTAAGTAAAGTGCTTATACTTGATGGCTATGCAAGAGATAAACTATGTGATGAGCAAGTAAGCTTAAGGGATAAGCAATAGATAAGTTATGTGGTGAGCAAGAAAAAGATAGAAGTTGTGGAGGCCAAGAAAACTTGGTGATCACATAATGAATAGTAAGGAGATGATTAAGGAAGTGGGTTTGGATTAATGACCCTTATGCCCTAACCTTGAATTTCCTGTAAATAGAGAGCCTTGGATTTCATTTGTCACTTGTGCAAAAACACCAACAACTTATAACTTATTGAGTAGAGAGAAAAAGCAAGAAAAGTAAGAGTTATTCTTTCATAATCCAAGAAGTAAGAAGGATAAGAAAGCTTTGTTCATCAAAGGTAATAACCTTTAAACCATTAGTCTTTCTATCTTCCATAGTAGCTTGATAGAGAAGTGATTAATGGTGGTGCATGTATGATAAGGAGAAGTTGGAATGGCTAATCAAAAGACTTAAGCCGTTATTAAGTCATGTTGTAAGATAAGCAATAAATGAAGTTGTGAACTCATTAAGATCATGTAAGAACTTATCATGAATATAAGTTAATGATATATGTATGGTTAAGATGTTAGTATGATGGATTGAATCCATTTGAAATGGTTTAAAAATCATACGTAATGAAGTTATGCCGGAATTCACACGATTAGACGATAATCGTCGAATTCGTGAAATTCTCAGAATGGAAGTCAAATTTTGACTTTGAGCTTGTAAACGTTGGTTTTCGATGGAGTATAGTCTCATTTGGCATTCTAGAGTTACGGACTCAAAAATGAACGAATTCTGACTTAGAACGAAGAAACGAGTGTTGAACGTTCACAAACATTTATCGTTTTCGTTAAAAATGAACTCATAGGTGAATTTCGATTTAACGAAGTCAAAAATGTAAAATTCTTGTATAAAAGTGTAGAGTATGTGATTCATGAGATAATGGCTTTTGAACGAGCCAATTCAGACTTAAAATAATCAAATTTGGAGTCTAGGAAGTTCACAAAGTTTATAAAACTGTTAAAATTTTTGGTGCACAGATTTGGCACTGCGGCGCCAACCCAATGCAAAAAGGCGGCGCTACAATGCCGAGCAGTGTCGAGAAAATCCAAGACCTACTGGAGTTTCGCGCCGCAGTGCGGCAGGTAACGTTAGGACTCGCGCCGCAGCGCTGAGTCCATTCTGTAGCCTCTGAAGTGTGGCGCTGCAAAGTGGATTAATAAGAAGAAGCTGGTGCCGCAGCACCAGCCTTAGGGATTGCATAGTAAGGAAAGTTTATAAGTGAATCAAGAACATTAATTAATTGGTTAGTAATGAACTAAAGCTTGAAGTAACATTGTTTAAGACATTGTTAAACCTTAAGTTTGATAACTAAAGGTTAAAGATAATCAATTAAGCGGGAACGAAGAACGTGAAGGTTAAGTAAGTAAACCGTGAATGGTATTCAACGTTGGTACTTCACCAATGACGATCGAGTAATGGTTTAATGATGTAAAAACGTTAGTAAGCCGTGAGGAAGGATGATTAACTCGAAACGGGTTTGTATTAATGAAATAATTTCAGTTAATTTATAGAAGAGAAATAATTTGGTAAGAAAGATGTAAAGAACGAAGGAAAGTCGGAACCAATAATAACAAATCTAATACATGATTAGATTGAGAAGAAGGGTAAGATTTATTAGGAACTATGTATGTTCATTCATGACCTAATGTGGTATGTTATGTGGTTATGTGTTGTACAGACCATAAAGACTCAAAGGAAAAGTAATTTTCTTGTAGCAGACGCTGAAGGCAAGTTTTCTTATCGCTTGTCTAACCTTCATGTTAGCCAGGTTTTCAGTGATTCATGTTATGAGATTCATGAATTGTTTTACGAAAGGGTCGATGCCAGTTTTAACTCGGCTAGACTATTCTTGAAAGATTGATTGATTTCTTTACAAGTATTTCAATATAGAATTGATAACGCTATCCTACGCTAATTGTTTGGTATAGATTCAAGGTAAGCCTGAGTATGAATAAACAAATGTATTTTACATCGATTATTCGATGGGCACGCGAGGTTGCCAAAACTTAAATGTACATACATTTAACAGATGAGTGTTGATCAACATAGAGTACTATAGGCTGATAACATAGAAGTGCTCGTCAGATATGTCAGGACTTAGTGTCGGGTTGTCCTTTTCATGAATAAAAGCTAAAGAGAATTTTCATGGTCTATGGACCTACTCAGAATTTCCAAACTACTATATGTACTTCAGATTATTTTATGAGATGAGAAGTGCTATTCAATGTTTCATAGTACTTCATAACTATTGTTCAGTTATTGAAGAATAATCATATGATTCTCGAAGTGGTATCTATATAATATTTTTTAGACTTATTGAGCTAGTTATGCTCACTTCTTGCTTGAATCATTTGATTGCAGCTAAGGTCGAGCGAACCGGTAGAGATAAAGGCAAGGCGAAGATGAATGATTAGTTTATCTTGTAATAGACTAGTAAGTGTATGTATTATATTATGGTAAACAAAGAATGTAATGATTTAAGAACTTGGGAACGAGATTTGTTATTATTAATGTAATAAGAATGTCATTGATACACACATTTTGCTGTCATTTGAATAGAATGAATGTACAGTTGTGAGTAACGTGTAACACCATTTGTCGGGTTGGAAGATACTCGAATTTGGGGGAGTCACAGGTTGGTATCAAAGCATTAGGTTATAAAACTTTAGGGGGGAAGAACCTTAGGCTAATAACCTTGTTAGGGAAGGAAAAGTCCGAAGGAAGTAAACTCGAGTTGAATGAGTCAATAAGGTATTGAGGAAACTCAGTATTGAAAGATTTAAAAGATGGAAATTAACCCTAAATAAACTAAATGTGATTTGTTCTTATAATATTGTGTATTATGTACTATCAACATGTTATTTGTTATTGTAGATGTCGATCGATAGCTTGATTTATAGAGATATACACGCGGTGAGTGAAGAAATTTTGAATAGAGTAGAGCCTGTACCCATGCAAGTGGCGAAGGTACCATTAGTGATTCTAGAGGATTCGGAGCCAGAGGAGTACTTTTCTGAGGAGAGCTACTCCGAGGGAGATATGGAAATATCATCATATCTTAAAATGATGATCGATGAGGAGGAAGAAATAGAGGTAACATCGGTTAATACGGTGTTACCTACACAAGAGTCATCACCTTCAGATGCAATGAAAGCATTGTATCTGGCAGTGCTTGACATGAATGTGCAACTGAGTACGGTTGTGCAGAATTAGAATGAAGAGATTAGTGATCTTTATGAAGCGAATGAGTATGCATAAGCAGATTTTGAGTCAGAAGCATGATGAGAAGGTACTCATGACAAATAAGGCTAGGGATTATATGAACGAGGAAGTAGAGCTCCGTAAGAAACTGGTTGAGAAAGACCAGAAGATAACACATATGTCTTACATCCATGAGAATGCTCATAAGGATTTCAAGCCAAAAATTCAATTGCGGGATACAAATGTAATAGCTTTTGGCTATGAAAGCAAATTGTAAATAGTTTTAAACTATGAAGAAGCATATTAATATAATGAAGTTTTCATTTTATATGCTTTATTATGGTAAGAGTTGTTATGTGGCGAATAATAACTAAGTAATTAATAGATAATAATGAAATTTTATTTATTTAATCAGAAAATGCCGCCACAGAGGAGACAACGTAATCAGGAAGCGGAATCACATAATGATAACCAAGGGGATCAAAATAACCCTATGCAAGAGTTCGTTAATTTATTAACGACTGCATTTAACCAAACCGGGGGTGGAATACCCGTGGGACCTAGGGTAGCCAAAACGACTACCTTTAAAGAGTTTAAAAACGTAGGTCCGTCGGAGTTCAAAGGAACGACGGACCCATTAGAGGCCCAGACAAGGGTGAAAGACATTGAAAAGGCATTTGTTATTACAAACGTAGGTGAGGCGCAAAAGACTTCTTTTGCGACTTATTGATGAAAGGGGAAACCAACTTTTAGTGGGAGGCTCACCAGGGTGGGGTTAGAACAGATGCAGTAATGTGGGAACAATTCAATAAGGTTTTCTTCGAGAATTATTTCCCTACAAACATGCAAGGTAGGATGGAGATTAAATTCCTTGAACTTAAACAAGGGGACATGACGATTCCCCAGTATGCGGCCAAATTCAATGAATTGGCATGGTTTACTCCACATCAAGTGGATGTTGAGGAGAGGAAGGCTCGTAGGTTTGAGCAGGGCCTGAAACCCTGACACTATAGTAGGATTTATGTGTTCCAGAGTGCTTCCTATGGGATCATTCTGGAGAAAGCGATTATAGTAGAAGGTGGTAGTGAGGCGTTAACCCAATACCACAAAGAGAGAAAGAATAAGAGAAAGGGAGAGGGAGGAACCAAGGCAGAGAGTGCCAGTGGTAGTGGTAGTATGCCAAAAAGAAAGAATTTTAACTCCGGGAATACTGGAGTGGGACAAGGGGATCCTAAGCGTAGGATCGAAGCATGTAAGATATGTGGAAAGACTCATCTAGGAGTCTGTCTGAAGGGGAAATCAGTTTGTTATAACTATGGACAGGAGGTTCATATATCACCCAATTGTCTTAATCTTAAGAAAAACCATGGTTGTTTTGTATGTGGGTCATTGGACCACATGACAAGAAATTGCCCAAAGAAGGGGTCGGAGGAAAGTAAGGGTGTTAGTAATGGTAAGTTAGCCATTACTGGACCACCATCTTCGAGTAGACCTATGGCCCGTACTTTTAATATGACGGTCCAAGATGCAATTGCATCAACGACTGTAGTAATAGGTATCATTCTAGTCAATAAAATGCATGCGTATGTGCTGTTTGATTAGAGTGTTACTTTTCTTTTATAGCATGAGAATGTGATAAGTGATTAAGTTCATTCCCGAAAGGAATTATAAATACCTTTACACGTTAAGGTAGAGAATGAGGAAATAACTTCCGTTGAACATATTCATGGGAATTGTATCATGGCAAATATTCATGGGAATTATTTCATGGAACATATTCATGGTACCTAAGACGACGTTCATAACTCATTATGATTATTACGAGCTTCTGGTTATGTCGTTTGGGTTGACTAATGTACTGAAGTTAGACTTTCCGTAAGGGGCGCCGAGCAAGTCGGTGGTAAGTTGATAGGTACTCTTATGAGGTGTTATGGTTGGCAGTACTGTTAGCATCACAGAGTGTTCGAATAATATTTGGACGAATGTGTCATAATGATCATTGGTGATCATATTCTAGTCTATTTTAAGACGTCAGAAGATCACGTGAACATTTAAAGATAGTGTGGGAAACACTACGGAGGGAGAAGTTGGATACAAATTCACTAAGTGTGAATTTTAGCTTAAAAGATATATAAATTTGTTAGTGATGAGTATGTTGGGAATGAGGAGTGAGAAAATAGTTTTCAGGAACTAAAAGGAAGGTTAATTGAGGCACTTGTATTATCTTTACCAGATGATACGAGGAATTTTGTAATTTATAGCGATGCTTCGCATAGATGACAAGGTTGCGTGCTCATGTAGCATGGCATGGTCATTGCATATGCGTCACGTCAGTTAAAGGATTATGAGAAGGCCTATCCTACTTATGATCTAGAATTAGTAGCTGTAGTTTTTGAATTAAAAATCTGAAGATAGTATTTATACGGGGAGAAGTGTGAGATATAAACGAACTCTAAGATTCTGAAATATATCTTCACACAGAAGGAGTTGAATATGAGATAGAGAAAGTGATTAGAATTGATAGAGGATCACGAATGTGATATCTTATATCAATCAGGGAAGGTTAATGTAGAAGCCGACGCGTTAAGTAGGAAGGGTAGGGAAAAATTATCAATGTTAACAACTCAGAATGAGTTAATAACGGAGATGGCGAGAACATAGTTAAAAGTTAAATTACAGAATGAAGTGGTAGAAATATTATTCACAATGTAGACTCAATCTACGAAATGGAACGAGTTAAGTAAGTACAAATAGGTAATGAGAAATGTAAGCGAATGAAGAAGGGGATGATGGATGAAGAGAAGATCAAGTATCATCTCATTTTCAAGGAGGAATTTGAGTTCCAAATAAATACGAGTTAAAAGAAGAACTAATAAAAGGAAGATAACATAATATATTAGTAAATGCTTAACTTCCAATTCAGATTATTGATAGGAAGGGACAAGACAAGTGAAATAAGATAATTACCTTCGGTGAAGGTGAAATGGAGGAACCACAATGCCGAAGAAGCAACGTGGGGACTCGAGATTAAAATGAAGAAAATTTTCCTCGTTTGTGTATATGTTATAGTGAGATTCTGGGGACATAATCCTTATAAGGAGGGAAGAATGTAACACCTGAGAAAATCGGATTTTTATGAGAATTAAATTTTTATTTGATTATGTGGATTAAATAAATTTAATTAATTATTTATGTGAGTAAGCTATATGAAGGTCGTTCTATGACCTAGAATGTGCAAATGTGGCTAGGATTCTGGCTATGTGGTAGAATTAAAGTGTTTGAATTTCCAAGACGAAAATAAAAGCTTTCCGAGAAATTTTTCAAAAAACACTATTCACTGATTTCTGCTCGGGAATTATTTTTGAACTTTCGAGAAATACGTAACGATAGAGTATCGAGGTAAGATGGATTATCCAATAATATTTCAGTTATGGCAAATGCAGCTTTTTGCCTGCAGACATAAAACCTAACGATTAGGGAAAGTGATTCCGAGAAGGAAATGAATTGCGTATAATAAATTAAAGCAATGATCGTATAATACGTAGGTATTGCACGATGTAATGAATACGAGTATAATATGAGGTATTATACAAGTATGTATGAATGAGGATATGTCGTATATAAATAACTATACGAGTGGAATATGAGATTAATACGTAGATTATACATTATAAGGCTTTAAGCCAAATGTAATAGATTTGTAGGATAGTGTAGGAAATTGTATTGTCTAATTAGAATTATGATAAAGTCCAAGTATAGGAATGGATAAGTCCAATTTGAATTAATGAACAAGCCCAATGTGGGTTAATGTAAGCCCAAATCATAAGTAAGCTAATTAAACCTTAAGCCCAAACTATTAAGATCTAATGGGTTAGGGTGACCCATGGGGCAACCCATGATCATATGGTTGAATGTGATGACCATGTAATTAAAGTAAGGACCACGTAAACTTAATGGTTAAGCCAAGGATAAGAGTGGTGGCCAAGTAAAGTGATTATGCTTGGTGGCTAAGTAAAGTGATTATATTTGATGGCTATTCAAGAGATAGGCTATGTGATGAGCAAGTAAGCTTAAGGGCTAAGCAATAGATAAGTTGTGTGGTGAGCAAGCAAAAGATAGAAGTTGTGGAGGCCAAGAAAACTTGGTGATCACATAATGAATAGTAAGGAGGTGATTAAGGAGGTGGGTATGGATTAATGAACCTTATGCCCTAACCTTGGCTTTCCTATAAATAGAGAGCCTTGGATTTTATTTTTCACTTGTTCAAAAAGCAAGAAGGATAAGAAATCTTTGTTCATCAAAGGTAATAACCTTTAAAACAGTAGTCTTCCTATCTTCCATAGTAGCTTGATAGAGAAGTGATTAATGGTGGTGCGTGTATGATAAGGAGAAGTAGGAATGGCTAATCAAAAGGCTTAAGCCATAATTAAGTCATGTTGTAAGACAAAGCAATAAATGAAGTTGTGAATTCATGAAGATCATATAAGAACTTATCATGAATATAAGTTAATGATATATGTATGGTTAAGATTTTAGTACGATGGATTGAATCCATTTGAAATAGTTTACAAATCACAAGTAACGAAGTTATGCCGGACATCACACGATTAGACGATAATCACCGAATTCATGAAATTCTCGGAATGTAAGTCAAATTTTGACTTTGAGCTTGGAAATGTTGGTTTTCGATGAAGTATAGTCTCATTTGGCATTCTAGATTTGCGGACTCAAAATGACCGAATTTTGACTTAGAACGAAGAAACGAGCTTTAAACGTTCACGAACGTTTATCATTTTCGTTAAAAATGAACTCATAAGTGAATTTCAAGTTAACGAAGTCAAAAATATAAAATTCTTGCATGAACATGTAGAGTATGTGATTCATGAGCTAATGGTTTTTGAACGAGCCAATTTAGACTTAAAATGATCAAATTTGGAGTCCAGGAAGTTCACAAAGTTTACAAAACTGTTAAAATTTCTGGTGCACAAAGTTGGCACCGCGGCGCCAACCCAAGGCAAATAGGTGGCACTGCAGCGCCGAGTAATGTCGAGAAAATCCAAGACCTATTGGAGTTTCGTGGTGCAGCGCGACAGGTAACGCTAGGACTTGCGCCGCAGCGCCGGGTCTGATCTGTAGCCTCTGAAGTGTGGCGCCGCAACGTGGATTAATAAGAAGAATTTGACACCTCCAAATCTCGGTACTTCATTACCTCAAGATTTGGTGTTCAATTAATCAAAACATTCATATCTAACTACCCTATCATAATAAAAGTTGAATAATAAACCTTCCCTTAAGGGATTACATTAATAAAAATCTTCCAGGTTATCTAACCTTTACATACAATCATTCAAATGCGGAAAATAAATAAACTTCATTACAATCATTCAAAATAAGTCTGATAATAAAATATAAAAATGATTAAAAGTCTTTAGTACTTGTTCATCTTTCCCTTTCCCTTACTGGTGCTAGGTACGTCGACCTTCTCAACCTTAGATGTAATATTTATATAAGCAAGAGTGAGCAAACAAGGCTCACTTGAAATGAAAAAGAATAAAACTTTACATCAATTGCCAAATGATAGGCTCAATAGAACTGAACAATATGTTATATTAATATTCTGAAATATACAACTAAGTGTCTAATGACCACGAACCATGTCCACAGTTATAAGTACTCTTTCAACTTGAACTTTAATAGTCATAAGACTATAAGGACTCCACGTACTTAGGGGGATCAGCCCCTTCATACAATGTATTGTGCACAAATATTTCAACGTTAAGCGTAAACTCCTAATAATAGGATTGTTCATTTCAATATTTAGAGTACAAGTCCGCACCAAAGTAAATTTGGTTTCGATACATTTCAAGGTAATTTAGAATTCAACGGTCATCAACTAAGGATTAGGTGAATGAAAAGGTAATAACATCGTGTTACGAAATAAACCATAATTAAATCAACATCGTATACTAAGTTCATGCTTTAGGAATAATTTAATAGCATAAGTATTGAATAATACAACATACCTTGCTTGAACAACATTAAGATAAGCATAACATCTTAGAATTTAATATTAAGCATGCATAATAAGCAATAAGTTGAACGATAAAACTTGTTCATCAGAATGAAGACTATTGCATGCTAACATAACAAGTTTAGGTTAAAAAAAAACTTGCACAATGAAATAATAGAACTAACTCAATGAAAATGTAGAGTTATAAAACTTGCACTAATGCAATCGACCTATAAACAATATCTTGCTTAACGAACCAAGTTAAAACAAGAATAATTTACTCAATATAATCGATATAGAATAAGTAAACTTGCATCATCATGAATAACTAGATACAATACTTTCACAACGAAGAGTTAGGATTAGAAAACTTGCCTTGCTTGTAAGCTAGACCGTTATAATCCGAATCAAATTTATCCTATATACATTTGTCATCATGACATCATTAGTCACTACTAACACTCTACCTATTACATCACGTATGGTTTGATTTTCAATCACATAACCAAATTATATCAATTAGAATAGTAACAACACTCTTTAATTATTAATTCTATGCTCATGCATAGCATTATAATACCATAATAATAATATTACATGTTTAACAATCATCACATTACATTATATAAACAGTTATAAACTTTTGTGCAAGACAAAAGTCATTCATGGACTTTTTGCTAACCGGTGCCGTGGCGCCACAGTTTGCACTGTGGGCCGCGCCGCGGCATGGTTTCGGGGCTGCGGCGTGATGACTACGCATGACAACGGCGCTGCGATGCGAAGTTGGCACTGCGGTGCTGACTTCGACGCTGCAGCACGAAGGGCTGGGCTGTGGCTCTGAATTTGGCGCTGAGGTGCCGAAACTTATAGAACTGAGCACGAAGACCAATTTCGGTCTGTTTAATAGTTTTTAGCAGCTAAATTACCATAGATAATTCATGTAAATTACACATAAACATCACTCATCATACATATATCAATTTAAAGCAATTAACTAACAATATCAGAAAACTTAAATCTTTGAAACTATTGTCAAAACCCAAAACATCATTGTTGACATTTGTTAAGCATAGGGAATACTGTAATCACATTTATAAACCAATTTGATTTATTCTAACTATATTCTCTTTAAATTCTTACCCAATTAACATAATCACACCTAAATTTCATAATTAGCTAACAACAATTACTAATTTTGATATTCCTACAAATCACTGCCACACATATGCTCAGTGTAAAAAAAATAATGCATTTCTTGTATACGTAAATTAGCATACAATCTTATCTATATATTAAGCATACAATCATATATATATATATATATATGCTAGTATAAAAACCATAATTACACATAAACATAATTCCCTAACCAATTATACAAACATGGTTTTACAAAAAGTTTGTAAAGAGCCATATATTACAGTCAAATTCATAAACAAAGTAATTATAGATTGTAGCGTAAAACACATATATGTTAAGATTATACATACCTTTTGTTGTTTTAAAAATCTTTGCTAACCACTGAGAAAAAGTTTGAAAAACTCAGAACTTCTTCTCTTGATTCTCTCTCTCAGGCTCTCTCAAACTCTCTGTATTTTCTCTGATAACCTTTTCTTAGAATTAACAAATAATTGGAGCGTAAACAAAACTAACTGATAAATAAGTAAGCATCAAAATAAATCTGATATGGCAATAATAAACCTATTAACTATTATCAGTTATAAAGATATAACGTATAGGTTATAAATCTATTTTATTTATTTATTTATTTTATATTATTATAATTCAATTCAAAAAAATGGGCCTTTAGCAATGATTTTTCGGGCAACGACTTTATAAGTGGTTGCTAAAAGTATATGTTTAACAACGAAATTTGTCCTTCGTTGCAGATTGTGTCAGGCTTTCACTTTTTGCAACGAAATTCATAAGTCGTTGCAAAATTGCGTTGCTAATTCATTGGTGGAAAAAAAATTCATTAGAAATTCGTTGCAAAATTTTCGGCCACTTGATTTTTCGTCATCGTGGGCAACGAAAGTTTTTTTGTTGCTAAAAATATGGATTTAACAACGAGTTTTTAGGTAACGACTTTATAAGTCGTTGCTAAAAGTGTATATTTAGCAACGAAACTTGTCATTCGTTGCAGATTGAGTCAAACTTTCACTTTTTGTAACGAAATTCATAAGTAGTTGCAAAATTTGGAAACAAAATTCGTTAGAAATTCGTTACAAAATTTCTAACCACTTGATTTCTCCTCATCGTGTGCAACAAAAGTTTTTTTGTTGCTATATTTTGTTGCCTAATATGGACCACATTCATTGGCAATAATTTTATTTTTGTTGCATATTTTATACGACTTTTTGCAACGACTATTAACATGTTGCCTTAAATTAAGATAATAATAACAATAATAATAATAATAATAATAATAATAGTACTACTAATAATAATAATAAAAATAAAAGTAATAATAATAATAATAATAGTACTAATAATAATAATAACAATAATAATAATAATAATAATAATAATAATAACAGTCATAATAATAATAGTATTAACAATATTAACAATAACAGTAATAATAATAATAATAATAATAATAATAATAATAATAATAATAATAATAATAATAATAATAACAGTCATAATAATAATAGTACTGATAATAATAATAATAGTCATAATAATAATAGTATTAACAATAATAACAATAACAGTAGTAATAATAATAATAATAATAATAATAATAATAATAATAATAATAATAATAATAATAATAACAATAATAATAATAATAATAATAATAGTAGTAGTAGTAGTAGTAGTACTACTACTAATAATAATAACAGTCATAATAATTATAATAATAATAATAATAATAATACTAATAATAATAATAATAACAATAATAGTAATAATAATAATAATAATGATAATAATAATAATAATAATAGTACTAACAGTAATAATAATAATAATATTAATAATAATAATAATAATAATAATAATAATAATAATAATAATAATAATAATAATAATAATAACAATAATAATAGTAGTACTACTACTAATAATAATAACAATAACAGTAATAATAATAATAATAATAATAATAATAACATTCATAATAATAATAATAATAATAATAATAATAATAATAATAATAATAATAATAATAATAATAATAATAATAATAATAAAAGGGTCAATCTGCAATGAACTTTTGAAAAATTGATAATATATATTTTTGGCAAGTATTGAAGAATTGGTAATTTGTTATCCTAAAATGCTGATTGTGTTGAAGTCCCTTGTTACTTTATTAGTCCTCTTTCATGCATGATGTTCCAAATTCCAATTTGTTCATTATATAGTACATAGGAGATGAAAACCTCTTTTAGTCCCAGGAAAACAAGCTCTTTAATTGTAGGCCTAAAAATAATAATTATGTTCAAAATTTAACTAATCTGTATTCAGATGTGGACCACTTCAAAACCTGCTTGAGTCAACTAAAATTTTCTTTATTCCCGGGCATTAGTGAGAGAACATGGTATGCCTTCTTATGATATTGTGATTGCCTATTTGTCTTTTTCTGTTTATTAGCAATATGGTCTACATTAGTACCACGTAACAACTCTATTGTCTTTTTGTATTGATTTTGGCACTAAGTGCCTCTGGTGACCTATTTGCTTCATTTTCCTGACTTGCTATTATTTTTAAATATGTGCAGGAAGACTGCTTCTACGACCTGCCTTACAATACTGGGTATCAAATTTCTGTGCTACGTTTACGGAAGACAATGGACGAAATTATGAAGTGTACTCTCTCTCTATATATGTAGATATATACTTTGATTGAAGAACTGTGGTAGCTTTAGATGGTTAATTGTAAAGATAATGAATGATTATGTAGTGGATAATTTTATTAAGTTAATAATATTTTAGTTTTTTTTTTATTTTTGCCATTATTTGCTATGGGGATATTGAGCCAACCAACTTTCGTTGCACATTTAAGAAACGGCAACATATAATGTCGTTGCTAATTCGTTACCAAAGCATTGAACAAGTTTTAATATAGCAACAATATTTTATACATTTAGCAACAAATTTTCGTTGCTAATGGCATTAAAAATATAAAATTTGGCAACGAAAAATTAACCTAATAACAACGGAGAGGATATTATTGCTAATACTAAAATAAAAGGCAACATTTTTTATCGTTGCATATCATATCAACTTTCGTTGCACATATAAAGAAACGACAATATATAATGTCATTGCTAATTGACGACTTTCGTTGCTATTGAAAAATAACCAGCAACAAACATTTTCGTTGCTGATTCAGCATAATGTCGTTGCCAAATAATACAATCAGTAATAAAAATCGTTGCTAAAAAGTTTACATTCTGCAACAAAAGCAATCTTAGGCAACAATTTTCATAAGTTACTGCAACGAAAAATGTCGTTACAAAATGGTGTCAATTGCAACGAAAATACATGGTCGTTGCAAAAAAAAAAGAGAGTTCATTTCGTTGCCAATTAGAAGGCTTTTGCAACGAAATGGGCTTTTTAGCAACGAAATTTTAATTATTCTGTAACAATACATTTTGTTGCTAAAGGATCGATGTCTCTGTACGAAAGCCAAATTTCATTGCAAAATATATTACTTTTGGCAACAAAAAAAAATATGTTCGTTGCGAAACAATTAGCAACGCTCATTGTGCAACGAAAGACGCAACGACAGTAAAGTCGTTACCAAAACCCTTTGCAACGAAATTTGGCACCTTTATCAACAAAATCCATTGTTGCTGAAGCCCCATTTTTTGTAGTGATTCAAAATTCAAAAGAAACCCAAAAGCCACAAGGCTTCCGTTTGGCAAAACCCTTTAAAATTAAAGATTAATATCCTTAACCCCTGTTTGGGTAAAGCTAAATTAAACTACTTTATTTTAATAACTCCTTTATAAAATAGTTATTTCTCACACTTTATTTAATTAAGTTTTCATACTTAATTTAATTAATTCTAATAAAAATTTATTAGATAAATCATTTAATCATTATAAACTCTTTAACTTAATTATTAAATTAAATTAGAATATTATCTCATACTAATTAATTTCTTTAACTCATTAATTATTTAACAAATAATTAACGTAAATCAAATAAAATCAAATTGAATAATTATTTATTCAACAATAAACACATCCATTAAATACTTATATAATTCAATAAATATTTAATATTACAATTTAAAATTCTAGAATGTTACATCATTCACTCCTTACAAGGATTCTGTCCCCAGAATCTCAACTCAAACAAATCATTCAGTTACATTCTTCCTTACTTACAAAGATTCTGTCCCCAGAATCGAAGACACAGACTAAACAAATAACTTAGGGTAATCTTTCATCATTTTATCTTCGAGTTCCCAAGTAGCTTCTTTAGCATTGTGGTTCCTCCATATTACCTTCACCGAAGGTACGACCTTATTCCTGAGCACTTATTCTTTCCTGTCGACTATCTAGGATAGGAACCTCTTCATAGGACAAGTCTTTATCGAACTACAACAGTTCGTACTTGATCACGTGCTTGTAATCGTGTTTATACGGTCGTAACACCGAAATGTGAAAAACATTATGAACATTTTCCAACGCTGGAGGTAGAGCTAACCTCATAAGCTATATCTCCAACTCTTTACAGCACTTCGAAGGGTACAATAAACATCAGGGCTTAACTTTCCCTTTTTTACCGAAACGAATTTTCCCCTTCGAAGGAGAAAATTTTAGGAATACGTAATTTCCTACGTCGAATGCACGATCTTGCCTGTGTTGATCAGCATACTTCTACTGTCGATATTGAGCAACTACCAATCTTGTTTTGATGAGTCTGACAACCTCAGCAGTTTGTTGTACTAGTTCTGGTCCTAACAGTTGGCGTTCGCCGACTTCATCCCAGTACAGCAGAGTTCTGCACTTCCTACCGTATAATGCTTCGTAAGGCGGCATGTCGATGCTATCGTGGTAATTATTATTGTAGGAAAATTCCACCAATGGTAAATGTTCTTCCCAGCTCCCTTTGAAGTCCATGATACATGCTCTAAGCATATCTTCCAATGTCTGGATCGTTCGTTCGCTTTGGCCATCTGTTTGTGGATGATAAGCCGTGCTCATTCGAAACTGTGTTCACATGCATTCTTGTAGTCTCTTCCAGAAGTTTGAGATGAATCGTGGATCTCTATCGGACACAATTGAAACTGGTACTCCATGTCTCAAAACGATCTATTTAACGTACAACCTTGCCAATTGATCAAGATTGAACCTAATCTTTATTGGCAAAAAGTGTTCTGACTTTGTCAGTCTGTCCACTATCACCCAAATCACATCACATCCTCTCTGAGTACTTGGAAGACCCACCACAAAATCCATTGTGATGTGTTCCCACTTTCATTCTGATATTTCTAACGGTTGAAGTAATCCTCTTGGTCTTTGATGCTCGGCCTTGACTCTTTGACATGTCAAGCACTTTGCAACACATTCTGCAACGTCCCTTTTTATATTTGGCCACCAAAAATGTTGTCGTAAATCTTGATACATCTTCGTACTTCCCGGATGAATCGAATATCTTGAATTATGAGCTTCGGTCAAGATTTCTTCTTTAATATCTGGTAATGCTGGAACCCAGATTCTTCCCTCGAATCGTAGTAGTCCTTCACTATCGATCTTGTATTTTGCATCACTACCCTCAACCACATTCTCTTTTATTTCCCCACATTCTTCATCTTGTAGTTGAGCGTTCTTCACTTTGTCCACTAAAGTTGGACCAACAGGTGCCACACTTAGCTTCTTCTTCGAATCTTGAAAACTTTCTTCACACTTCTTCGCCCAAATAAATTTTACAACTTTCCTTGTCAAATTTGTTAACGGAGTAGCAATCTTGGAAAAATCTTGAATAAATTTTCTATAATAACCGGCCAGTCCCAAGAAACTCCTCACCTCTGAAGGCGTTCTTGGTTGTTCCCAATTGATTACAGCTTCAACTTTCGATGGATCCACTGAAATCCCATCTTTTTCAATCACGTGCCCAAGAAATTGTACATGATCTTAGAGAATTTCGCGTACAACTTTTCTTTCTTATTGTCTCCAACGTCAAACGTAAATGTTCTACGTGTTCTTCTTGAGTTTTATAGTACACCAAAATGTCGTCGATGAATACCACCACAAACTTGTCTAAAAATGGTTTAAACACCATGTTCATCAAATCCATGAACGCAGCAGGGGCATTGGTCAAACCAAAAGACATCACCAGAAACTCATAATGTCCATACCGAGTTCTGAATGCCATTCTAGGTATATCCTCCATCCTTACTTTCAAATTATGATACCCACTTCTCAAATCTATTTTCGAGAAGTATTTAACACCCTTCAATTGATCAAACAAGTCTTCTATTCTTGGCAATGAGTATTTATTCTTAATAGTGACTTTTTTCATTCCCTATAATCAATGTAAAGACGCATCGACCCATCCTTCTTCTTCACGAATAACACCGATGCTCCCCACAGTGATATGCTTGGTTGAATATAGTTCTTGTCTAGAAGCTCTTACAATTGTATCATTAGTTCTTTCATCTCTACCAGAGCCATTCTGTATGGGGCCTTCGATATCGGGGCAGTTCCTGGCGCTTAAGTCGATCACTGAACTCAATCTCTCTGTCAGGCGAAAGTCCTGGAAAATCCTCCGGAAACACATCTACGAATTCCCTAACTACTAATATCTCTTCCAGTTTCACACCCTTCTTCTGAGTATCGACAATTTAAGATAAATAACCCATACAGCCTTGACTTAACAATTTCTTGGCCTGTATCATCGTCAAACATCTCATTTGTCTAGGCGATTTGCTACAATAAAAAACTACATTTGACGGAGTTATAAGGTTTTCACATTTCTTTTGGCAATTAATTACCGCTCCATACTTGAACAACCAATCCATTCCAAAAATAACTTCAAACTTTCCAAGTCTAATCAGAATTAAATCTACCATCATGATATTCCCCTTAATATTCACCCTACAGCTCTTGTATACTAACCTAACATGGATTACTTCTTTATTCGTAATTTCTATGTTTAAAGGGAACTTCAATTATTCTCTAGGCAATTCTAACCTCTTAGAAAATTTATCAAATATAAACGAGCAAGTAACACCCGAATCGAATAATACATAAACATCAATATCATTGATTGGGATAATACCTGACACCACATCTTTTGATTGTATAACATCTTCACAGTCATGTTGAAGGTTCTGGCTGTGGGTTTGTTTGATGCTGTTGGTCCAGTAATGGCCCGTGTACCTCAACTGCTACCTCTATTGCTTCTTGTTGTCTCTCCAGCCTTCTTATTAGGGCATTCACGAGAAAAATGATCCTTGGACCCGCACATGAAGCAAATATTCTTCTTAGGTTAAGTGCAATTCGGGGCGATGTGACCCTCCTGGCCATAGTTAAAGCATACACGTTTCCCCATCAAGCACACACCCTTGTGAATCTTCCCGTATATAACACATGCTTCGAACTTCTTATTTTGCTGGTTACCCTGCTGGTTTCCAGCACCCACATTTCTGTTCCATTTCCTCTTCAAATTATTGTCGTCGTTTCCATTACTACCACCTCCATTCTTAATCTCCACTCCATTCTTATTTTTCTTCTATTCTTGATTGAAATTTGTTACCGCCTCACCTCCACCTTCAGCGAGTATTGCTTTCTCCATTATCGCTGCAAACGTCTTCAACTGGAACAGGGAGACTCTATTGTAAAACCAGGGCTTCAGTCCCCATTTAAATCTCTTCGCCTTGCGTTCATCTGTACTACCTTGATAAGGCGCAAACCTCGCCAACTCATTGAATTTCATGGCATACTCAGACACCATCATTGTTCTTTGCTTCAGTTCTAAAAACTGCACTTCTAGTTGACTCTTCGAACTCTCTGAGAAATAGGTCTCAAAGAATATCTCCTTAAACCTATCCTAGGTCATTACCCCTTGTCCTTCTGGGATTTTATTGGCCTGCTACCAATAAATAGCCTCTGCTTTCAACATAAATGTTGCAAAAACAGTCTTCAGAACATCCCCTACCCTAGCGACATCAAACATCTTTTCTATCTCCATAATCCAGCTCTATGCCTCGACTGGATTCATGGACCCACAGAATTCAGGTGGTCCAACCTTCTTGAAATCCTTAAACGATGTACCCTGGTTCTGTGGTTGATTCTGCAGAGCACCCGTCAGTAATGTCACTAGCTGCTGAACAGGGTTAACTTTAACATCGTTATTGTTAGTTCCCTCAGTGGTTCTCTGTCGGGGTGGTTGATATCTTGGAGGCATTTTCTGTTAAAATATACACTCATTAGATTATTACTCAACTTCTTTAAGTATTTTCTACTTAACTTGCCTCCTAAAAAGAAATAATCACATAACACATAACATTTTGAAAAAAATAATAACTTTTATTTATTCATGACCTCTTTGAAAACATAAAAACAATAGCATCACTGCTATTTACATTACTTTCCTGAACTACCAAAAGTTCCAGGATAACATCATCATCATATCCCATAAGTTACATAACACTTGGGATTTACATTTTATTTAACATTTTTTTATTAATCGCATACATTCCCTATGATGTCCTACTAAGATACTCCGTAGCCTTTTGACGCTCTTCTTCCATAACCCGACACATTGTTCGGCAATCTAACACGTACGATGGCAGAGTCTCGAACTGAATCAGATAACCCATGACTCGATCTTAAGCTCGATTGATCACGTCGTTTAATACTTTATCCATCTCCTCCATCTTCATTCTCTTTGGTTGTGCATTTCTTACTGCTATCCCGGTTCGTTGATAAGCTTCCTCATATGCGTCTTCAGCTATTGCCCTCTTAGTAGCTTCTTCCTTCAGCTTGTTGTTCAGTTCTGCGATCACCTCGATCTGTTGTTCATTTACTCCTTCAATGTGTACCATCTTCTCTTCGACATTAGTCAGACGTTCATCTCGATCCAGGATCTCGTCGTCCTTCTATGCCATTGAGGTCTTTTGTTCAGCTACAATCTCCTGCAACTCCTCGATGGTATCCTGAAGTTCCACATTGCTATCGTAGACTTCATCGTACATACGAGAAGCTATCGAGTTCATTGGAATATCTTCATCCTCGTCCTCATCATCCTCATTCTCATGTGGCAGCTCAACGGGATCCTCCTCATCCGTCTCCACATCATCATCCTCATCTTCAACCACTGTGACCAACGGGGCTGACTCCCGTGGACGTAGTTGTTCCCAAATCACCTGAATGTCACGAGACTCCTCTTCTCTAGGAATCTGAGGTCCTTCCACCCTAGCCTGACTGGATTCTCCGACATTAGTCATTCTGACAACAAAATTTTATGTTTTAATTATTAATCATTACTACTTGACACTCACGAGCACATAAGTTGTAAACATATAAACACGTAAGTGTTTTATTACTTCTTCCTTAAAACTCGATAAGAGTTTATCATCACTATCTTTTCAAAGGGTACTTCCTAAGGCTTTTACCCCACCTAAGGTTGATAACCTAAAGCTTTGATACCAACTTATGACACCCCCAAATCCCAGTACTTCATTACCTCAAGATTTGGTGTTCACTTAATCAAAACATTCATATCTAACTACCAAATCATAATAAAAGTTGAATAATAAACCTTCCCTTAAGGGATTACATTAATAAAAAATCCGAGGATAACTAAACTTTACATACAATCATTCAAATACGGAAAATAAATAAAATTCATTAAAATCATTCAAACTAAAGTCTGATAATAAAATATAAAAATGATTACAAGTCTTTAGTACTTGTTCATCTTTCCCTTTCCCTTACTGGTGCTAGGTACGTCGACCTTATCAACCTTAGCTGTAATATTTATATAAGCAAGAGTGAACAAGCAAGGCTCACTTGAAATGATAAACAATAAAACTTTACATCAACTTCCAAATGATAGGCTCAATAGAACTGAACAATATATTCTATTAACATTCTGAAATATACAACTGAGGGTCTAATGACCACGAACCATGTCCACAGTTATAAGTACTCTTTCAACTTAAACTTTAATAGTCATAAGACTATAAGGACTCCACATACTTAGGGGGATCAGCCCTTCGTACAATGTATTGTGTACAAATATTTCAACGCTAATCGTAAACCCCTAATAATAGGGTTGTTCATTTCAGTATTTAGAGTACAAGTCCGCACAAAAGTAAGTTTGGTTTGGATACATTTCAAGGTAATTTAGAATTCAACGGTCATCAACTAAGGATTAGTTGAATAAAAGGTAATAACGCTGTGTTATGAAATAAACTATATTGAATCAACATTATATACTAAGTTCATGCTTTAGGAATAATCTAATAGCATAAGTATTGAATAATACAACATACCTTGCTTGAACAACATTAAGCTAAGGTTAACATCTTAGAATTTAATATTAAGCATGCATAATAAGCAATAAGTTGAACGATAAAACTTGTTCATCAGAATGAAGACTATTGCATGCTAACATAACAAGTTTAGGTTAAAAAAAAACTTGCACAATGTAATAATAGAACTAGCTCAACGAAAATGTAGAGTTGGAAAACTTGCACTAATGCAATCCAACTAGAAACAATATCTTGCTTAACGAAACAAGTTAAAACAAGAATAATTTACTCAATATAATCGAGATAGAATAAGTAAACATGCATCATCATGAATAACTAGATACAATACTCGCACAACGAAGAGTTAGGATTAGAAAACTTGCCTTGCTTGTAGGCTAAACCGTTATAATCTGAATCATAATTATCATATATAATATGTCATCATGACATCATTAGTCACTACTAACACTCTACATATTACATCACGTATGGTTTGATTTTCAATCACATAACCAAATTATATCAATTAGAATAGTAACAACACTATTTAATTGTTAATTTTATGCTCATTCATAGCATTATAATACCATAATAATAATATGACATGTTTAACAATCATCACATTACATTATATAAACAATTACAGACTTTTGTGCAAGACAAAAGTTATTCCTGGACTTTCTGTTAACCGGCGCTGCGACGCCATAGTTTGCACTATGGGCCGCGCTGCGGCACAGTTCCGGTGCTGCGGCGCGATGACTACGCAAGACAACGGTGCTGCGGCACAAAGTTGGAGGCACTGACTTCAGCGCTGCGGCGCGAATGGCTGGGCTGCGGCTCTGAATTTGGTGCTTAGGCGCCGAAACTTACAGAACCGAGCACGAAGACCAATTTCGGTCTGTTTAACAGTTTCTAACAGCTAAATTACCACAGATAATTCATGTAAATTACACATAAGCATCACTCATCGTACATATATCAATTTAAAGTAATTAAACAACAATATCAGAAAACTTAAATCTTTTAAACCATCGTTAAAACCCAAAACTCCATTGTTGACATTTGTTAAACACTGGGAAGGAACACTGTAAGCACAGCTATAAACCAATTTGATTTATTCTAACTATATTCTCTTTAAATTCTTACCCAATTAACATAATCTGTAAAGCCCCCCAAACTCGGGTACTTGAAACCTGAACTCAGTGCTTTACGATACCATTTCTATGAGCGGAATAATACTAATAATAATAACAATAATATAATATCAAACTTAATTTACATTTATCAAAGTCTAATCCCAAGTACGCAACCTTTACTACATTCATTATATGATAGATAATACATATCAATGTCTTAATCATGTCTATCTATTACAAAATATACTATAACACTTATTCTGTTTGTTTTCCTTTTCATTTGTTCCTGCCTGAACCTTCAAATTGATTCACGCTTAGATGAAAACAATTAAATTAAGCAAGGATGAGCATTTGAGTGTCCATCAAGTAATAACAATCATAAAATATAATTAGCTGAAAGAATTAAATGTTTTCTTTATAAATCACTTCTACAACGTTTCAATAGTTGTGAAATAAACTAAATCGATAATAATAACATAAAAACTCTCTATCAAATTTTTGAAACTACGTATTGACTATAAATAGGTATTAGTCGACAAACTATGAACATTGTTTTCAATTTTCGATAAGGTTTAGCAGAACTTCATCTACAAACCGTCATAACTTACGGACGCGAGGGCGATCATCCCAATGTGCCCTGTATTGATCAATACTACATTCAAGAATGATGTTATCGTTCAGTCTATCCACCTTGGGCGCATAAAAGTTTTCCTATGTTCGGGATGTTCATACTTAGTTGGGAATCCGAACCAAAACAATTTGATTGGATACAACAAGGTTTTATCATATTAAATAATATTTCTAAATCTGTGTCTAGCTGGTCAAATAGCTTAGATGGCTTTTCATTTATGTATACATACGAGTGATCAATATGTATATATAACTATATCAACATATAATTAAATACAATAATTATCCAAGTGAGGACACTTGTATAACCATATTTAAAAATTAACGAACATAATATGTATCCGAATTATATAATATAATATCATGTTCATAAACAATAATCGGATATATTATATATAATAATAGGGTTAATAAACTGACACAATAATAATATAATTATGAAAATTCCTTACTCATGTCCATTGCATAAAGAAAATGCAAAGGTAGGATACTTGCATGGTCTGCTGCTTACAGTACGCAACTTAGTTTTATCTTTTATACCAAAACCAATCATCATTAAGATCATTCTATCGATTAGAATAATATATCATACATAATTAATATTATTGTGGTATGATATACCTATTCACATTATCACACATAATCAACAGTCCTTGATTCACAAACGAACATTAAAAAGTCAAAATATCTAAGTACATATCAATTTCTGAAATATGTCGGTGTACCGACGACTTTATCGGTTAATTATCAAGTCTAATACGCTTTCTCGATGTTTAATATCTGTAAGTATCAGTCATATTATTTTTGAATGACTTATAATAATTTTTAAACATTTATTATAATTTATCATGAATTTTCAAACACCGGAATCATTATTAAATGATTTAAATAATAAATAATTCAATTATCATTAATATTTAATTAATATTAAACTATTAATGAAACCATTGCCAAAATATTAAATTTATTTATAATAACTCAAAATACTTTTAAAGTATTAATATTACCCTTAAATGATTTTTAAGACAATTAAAATCATTTTTAAATAATTACCATTAATTTTCAATATTAATGTACTATTTATCCAAATATTAAAAGTCATTTGTTATAACTTAAAATATTTTTAATTCATTTATATCCTTTTTAAATGATTTTTAAATTAATAAAACTATTTTTAAAGCTATTTATTTAATATTATTATTAAATAAATTTAATATCATTAATATTAAATTAATATTATTAATATTAAATTAATATCATTAATATTAAATTATTAATGAAATTATCCTTTAAATATTAAAATTTATATTTTATAACTTAAAATATCTTTAAACACTTTATTTTCATTTTAAATGATTTTTATAATATTAAAATCATTTTAAACTAATTTATTTAATATAAATATTAAATAATTCTAATATCATTAATAGTAAATAATTAAGGAAATTTACCTTTAAATATTGAAAGTTATATTTTATAACTTAAAATATTTTAAAACTATTTATTTTCATTTGAAATGATTTTTCTAATATTAAAATCATTTTAAAACTAATTTGTGACTCCCCCAAAATAGGTATACATTACCCATCTTGAGTCGCCAAATACATAGTACAAAATTCAAACACAACTTCATAATACAACTATCGTGTAAATACGACAAAATATAAACTGAGAGTTTTAATACGAATATTATCTTCTAGACAGTATTCAACTCAAATGGAGTCCTCAATACATTTATTATCACACTATTTCATAGAATAGTGAGGACTACTAATGCTATCATCTGAACCGTCACTCCGTTCTCCGACTAGTCCTGACTACATTCTCATTTTTCTGAAGAGGACAATGAAAGCAAAAGGGTTAGCTCAACTAGCCCAGTAAGAAATATTATGACAAAGATAATGCAGAATAATTTATCGTTAGCCTTCAACAGTGTTAAACTGATAACAAACAACAAGTTTAACTGCAGGCGGAACAATAAATTCATTAGAAGAGACACGTAGAGAATAAAATTTACTATCTTCTATGATTTAAAAGGTTTTTCATCACTCTTATCGCTGAGACTCAGCTTAATAAATAATCTACATCATCTCTGCACTACGACCAACGATACTCATTACTGTCACGACCACAAATTATTCATGCACTACGTGTGATCACCCGAGATTTCGAATAATCAAAATTTTATGATTAATTTTTTTTAATTAATATTAATATGATTTTCAATTTTGTGACAAGTATCTGTGATACGAGTCTCGAGAAGGTCAATTTGTATATTGACTAATAAATTTAGAATAAAGTTGTTCTTAACCGCTTTAGAAACCCTAACCCTAATTTCTGGAAAAAGGGATTCAATAGAAAATATAATTAAAGTAATTATATTAATGAGTACGCGTGTGTATTTTTTAGAATTTTTGATCAATGATTGATCGGATAAGGTTTAAAATTATAAACCCTAATAAGAGATTAGAAACCCTAATCTCAGGATTAGAAACCCTAACGTACTGTTAGAAACCCTAATCGAAAGCTGGGAAACCCTAATTTCATATTCAGAAATCCTAAAACCCTAATTAAGAAACCCTAATCCTAATTGGTAAGCCTAATGTATGGATTAAACTTTAATATGATTAGAAAACCCTAATTATATTTTAGTTATCTTAATTTCTATTTTACAAACCCTAATTATATTTTATTTATCTTAATTTCTATTTTACAAACCCTAATTGTAATTTAAAAAATTTAATTTTTCTAATTAAAACCCTAATTTCATATTTGGGATTTCTAAACCCTAATTAGGCAACCCTAATACTAAATTGGAAGGCCTAATATGTTATTAAACACTAATATGATTAAGAAAACCTAATTTAATTAGGAAACACTAATTTTAGTTTCAAAATTTTAAATTTCTAAATTAATACCATAATTTAGAAAATCATAGAAAGTTAGTGATTTAAAACCTAAGGGTTAGAACCTTAGGGTTAAACCCTAAGGTTCTAACCCTAAGGGTTTGTACAAATTTTAAGTATGCCATTAAATTTATTTTGTAAATGACCAAAATGCCCTTTTTATATTCTTTAATTAGCTAACTTGTAAAAATATCAAGAGCTTTAGTTGTTGAACAACTATGTTGACTTGGTGACACAACATCTCAGCCTCCCAGCCGAAAAATCACAGATCTAAGCAACATATAATCTTATATAAGAGATTTAGAGAGAGAAAGTCCATAAATATTAGCTATTTAGTTTCTAGCTCTCACCAACTCTCTCTCACTCAAGACTTCCAAAATTTCTATGGTAGATCAGTCATTTAATCAGTTACTAGAACACCCAAAAACTAGATTGGAGAGCATAGATCAAGAATTGGAACAAAGAGGTATAAACCCTAAAACCTAATTTGATCTTGTATGCTAAGAAAGTTTTTGTGTTTAAGTGTTTAATCTTGTGTTAAAAGATGTTTTTAGTTGATCTATGTTGATCCATCATGGATCCATAGCATCAAAGTGCTTTAAAATTGAGTTTTTCAAAATCTGTTCTTGAGCTTGAAATGTTGCTTGACAACCAAATGTCAGTGGCGACAAATCCTTGTTAGTTTATGTTTTTTGTTGTTTTATGTTATGGATCCGTAGTCTGGTATGAGGTATTTAAGCTTCAAGTGGAATCAGGGTCATTTGATGTCTAGATCATGAGATATTAACGGTCAAACACCGTTGACCGAGCTTGATCGGCTGAAATCTGGGTAACCCAGAAAGTAAGAAACAACGTCTGACATGAGTTTTAAAGGTCCGGATATGACAGATATTATATTTTTTATAATGATGTGTGGTAACGAGATTATAGCCTGACATATGTACTTTATATTTATTGTAGTAGATCGTTTATATAATCATCAGATTGATCAGGGTAAGAGATCAAACTAGCTGACCCGAACTGATTTTACAGTTCTGGAAAACCCAGAAAAAGTAAGAAGAAGTTTTCTGACAGACGTTGACCGGCTTATAAATTGTGATTCTGTTGTTGTTAAACTATGTTGTTGTTTTTTTAAATGTTCTGTGACACAAGAACTATAACCTTGAACCATTAACCAGCATGAACCAAGATCAGAACTACGAATTAAGTGAGCCCCAAAGTAGTAACCTGAAGTTGCCTCGGTTTTTGGGTTACCCAGAAAGCCCAGGAGCTGTCTGACAGTACTTTGGAAGGGTCAGATCTTGCTAGCTTGTTATGATATGACTCCGTTAATGATTAATAGTTATAGTCTTACATAAACACTACACAATCGCGGTTCAAGCTAGCCCAGAAACGTATTACACAGAGAATCAATCGTAGTCAAACATTGACTCTTGCACTGTCGGCTGCCAGTGTTCTTGAGGCTCAAGAACACCAACAGCGACGCTTAGTATCGCTATAGGCAATTAGCGACGATTTTGAGTTATTTTATTTTCTGAATATTCTCGGAAATTATTTAAAATTAGAAATAAATTATAAAAATTACTAAAAATGGTTTTAAAAATCATTTTAAATTCTGAAAAATAACTTTTAATTATTTGGGACATTTTTCTTTAATAATTATAATTTTTGTATAAAAATATTATATTTAATTAATTTAATTAGTATAAAAAATAAATTAGAGAAAAAGTGATTTAATATTATGAAAAATAATTTTAAATAAGAATAATGTATTTAAAAAATTTTGAGTTATAAAATACAACTTTTAATATGTTTGGAGAATTTTTATTAATAAATTAATATTAATGATATTATATTTACTTCATTATTATATTAAATAAATAAGTTAAAAATAATTTTATTAATTTAAAAATCATTTTAAATAAGAATAAAGTGTTAGAAGATATTTGGAATTATAAAATATAATTTTCAATATTTTTGGAGAATTCTCATTAATAAATTAATATTAATGATATTAGATTTATTTAATTATTAATTAAATAAATGAATTTAAAATGATTTTTTTAATTTAAAATAATTTAAAAATGAGAAAAATATTTTAAAAATATTTTAAGTTATAATTAATGACTTTTAATATTTTGATAATAATTTCTTTAATATTTAAATATTAATGGTGATGATTTAAAAATGATTTTAATTATTTTAAAAATCATTTATGTAGAATATTGACGATTTAAAAATATTTTAAGTTATTAATAATAACTTTAATATTTTGACAAGTATAACATTAATATTTTTATATTATTAAATATTAATGATAATAAGATTATTTGATAATTAAATCATTTAAAAATGATTTAAGTGTTTGAAAAATTATTATAATTATAATAATTGTTTATAAATTATTAAAAGCTTTCGAAAAATATTATAAACGATATTTGACTTATCTAATATAATATTGAAGCTTAGAGACCAAATTTAATTGCACAATCAATGTGTTAATTATCGGATAGGGTGACCTGAACACCGAGAATGGACCGAAGTCCAACCTAGACCGAAATAGTTAGACTGATAAGTGTTTATATAGGTTATAAATACTGATGTGATTATGTGATAATGTGCCTAGGAGAAGTTTGACTGTAGAATACAGTATTACGTGTTATAAATGATTGTGCTAATTATGAGACCGACATTGTTGATTATAGGTCTTACGAACGTAGTTAATTATATTGTGTAGCAGTAATCAGCGGAGAAGGAAAGTTTTCTAACTCAACCTTGAGCTAATATTGTTCAATTATTATAGTGGTTAGTTATTGCTAATTATACCACGTCCATGGATTTATTGTTGATTATTCACAGTTAGTGCATATTTAATAATTCAAATTGAATTAACTGATTCTGAAAATATTTTCATAGAATAACTGTTGTTGGATATTTAAAATTCGTAGAAGCTAATATTGACAGTACAGATAATTTCTGTTTATTATCGATTTATGTTGAGAAATGTCTTAGCCAATTATTCTGGACTAGACGAACATTTGTTAAAACTTGATAGGTTCGAGAAGAGAATTCAATTATTATTGACAGATCGATGCCAATTATTTCGGTTAAATCAAGAAGTAACTAGAATTTGAAATCACAGTATTTCGTTGTTAAAGCAAAATCTTGATTCTGAGACTGAGAAGAACAACCTTTTATATAAAGGGAACATTTTAGGTCGTATATTCGACCATTGCACACTGTTAAGTATTATGCATAATATAGTGTACAAGGAGTTGGCCGGCTCTAAGTACTTCTAGAGGGGTATGATTTAATCTTTATGGTTATCTAATACTCTTGCGTATGTATCAAAGTAAATCTTTGATTGATACCCGAGAAAATAAGTTCTAGATCTAGTGTGATCACTCAGCATAAATCTGGAAAACATTCCACTTTGTTATTGCGTAGAATTGATTCTTGTTTATTCAATAGAATATCGTAGAACTTAGAAAGCGTTGTACTATTTCATTATCAGATTATTGTGTTGCCTAGAATACGAGAAGACTTGTTATTAATTAACATTTTGTTCAGCTAGTTCAAAGTTCACCGAACTTTGGTTTCATTCTATCAAAATAGATAGTCTGTTCTTATTGATTCGTATACATTTATTGTATGTCTTAACTTGCGGGGCAAACTTGTTGCTCACCCTTGCTATATATAAAACATTTTAGTTAGGATCGAAGAGGCCAGCGGATCGAAGAAGAATAAAGGCAAAGGCAAGATGTTGGAGTAGTATAATGAATAATATTATTATTATGTTGTATTTTATTGTAAACCCTTTTTGTATTTCTAAGGGGTATTTCTGTAATGTTAAGGTTAGTGGACCCGAGACTTATGTATTATCAACATATGTTAATGACTTATGTATTCCTATTTATATATGAATAGGTAGTTAAATGGTATTATATTGTGGATCATGTACAACAAACTCGGGGGTCAGGTAACTTGTATTTAGGGGCAGTCACAGGTTGGTATCAAAGATGTAGGTTATAAACCTTAAGTGGGGTGGGGAAAACCCTAGGATTATAACCATAAGTAGAGATAGAGAAAACTCATTTAGAGTTCTAAGTGAGGGATTGTCGAAGTGCATCAATAGTGAGATAAGTGGACACATAGTGTGAGATGTTTGTACTAATGAAGTACTAATCAAGTTATTTAAACTGATTGTAGATGATTGGAGAAGATCAAATGAGTGAGGAGATGCTAGCGGCTGTTGTACCAGTGCCAGAAGTCGAGGTTCCAGCTCAAAGCGAATCAGTTGAGAAATTTGGAGAAGATGAACCAATGGTTAATCTGGGGAGCGATCATGACGATTATCCTGAGATGTATCTGAGTGGCGATGAAGTAGGCAGAGTTTGAGCAAGATAAGGTAGAGTTAAAGAATAAGACTAAAGTTGAAGAACAAGATCAACTATCTGCAGAAGTTCAAGAACTCCGGAGTAAGTTATTTTTCTTGGAGGAGTTGTGGAAGACAGAGCGAGCGTTAAAAAAATGACTGAAGAACGGAACGAGCTGAAGGCGAAGGTGGAAAGGATGAAGACTGAAGGTGGTGGATCGTCTGAAAGGACAATCAAGCAGCAGAAAGACAAGAAAAAGAGAAAGAGGGCAACGACAGCCCTAATTCGGAAAAGTCAAACCCGAAGAAGAAGCAAGCCTATAGCAAATGTGGAAAGACTCACGCGGGAGAGTGCATGATGTGGAAGAACATGTGCTTCAACTGCAAGCAGGAAGGACATATTTCTTTGCATTGTCTTAAGATGAATATGAGGAAGTGTTTCTCATGTGAAAGAACGGGTCACGAATTCAACAAGTGTCCCAACAAGAAGAAGACTGGTGAAGGGAGTGGTCGGTAGACAAGTTAGATATATGTGATAGTATCGTTTAGTAGAAGATTATGATATTAAGTGTTGTAATATCGAAAATGTTGTGTGAACATATGTAAATATAAATATGTTTGTATGAATTTAATCTTTATTTTCTATATGAATATAAGATTAAGATTAATTTGTGTGTTCCATATGATATTATTTGAAATGTTTTGAACCCCTCAGCGAATGGACGCCAAAGGTCTGACTACGATAAGTTCATACACTCATATAATTGTGGCAAGTTCTTAAACTCATAAGTGTGGTAAGTTTGACGAACTGGGAATAACTATGTGTAAATGGAGAATTGCAACTTTTTGTTTAAAGTTGTGTCGTTAATGCTGATATGATTTAAAAAGGGATAATAAATGTGTTAAGTACTATATGTTCTATGTTCTATTTGAATAAATATGCAATTATATGAGAATTATGTGTTAAATTCTTATTGTGTTAAGAATTTATGTAAAAAAAGAGAATTAATATAAGATTTTTATTTAAATCAGATCATGCCGCCTAAACTACAAAATCGAAATCAAAGAGAAGAGCAATCGGTGAATAATGAAGGAGGTCAAGCTGACCCGATGCAAAACTTTGCGGATATGATAGCCAAAGCTATGGAGAATAGGGCTCCAGCTGCAAGAGGAAGAGTGAGGAATCATCCAGCCGGCAGATTGGCTAACTTTAAAGACTTTAAAGCGGTAGGACCGCCTGAATTCTAGGGGACCACAGATCCGATTGAAGCCCAAACTTAGGTGAAGGAGATGGAGAAAGCATTCATCATTACGCGAGTGGCAGAAGAGCAAAAGACGACTTTTGCGACATACTTAATGAAGGGAGAAACTAATTACTAGTGGGAGACGAATCATGCGAGAGCGGGTACAACCATAGTGACATGGACCAAATTCAAAGAGTTGTTCTTTGAGAACTAATTCTCACCGAGCATGCAATCCAGGATGGAAGTTAAATTTCTAGAATTGAAGTAGGACGGTAATAGAATAAGCTACCAAATTCAACGAGTTGACTAGATTTGCACCTCATTAGGTGGACACAGAGGCGAGAAAGGCGAGAAGATTCGAGAACAGACTGAATCCGGGAATATTCAACAAGGTAGCAGTATTACAGATCAATACTTTTGCGGCTTTGATGGAGAAGGCGTTAATTGCCGAAGGAGGGAGCGAAGCTGCATCTCGATTTCATCAGGATAAGAAGAAGAAGACCAATGATGGTGGAAGAAGTAGTGGTAGTAACCCGAATAAGAGGAAATGGAGTGAGAATACCCAGTCGGGTAATAAAATAGATGATAATAGGAAAGGAAGGGACTCATTTTCGAATTGTGGGAAAAATCATGCTGGAGTTTGCCTGAAGAAGAAGGGAGTTTGCTATAAATGCGGGCAAGACGGGCATATGTCACCCAATTGCCCCAATCCGAAGAAAATTCAAGGTTGCTTTGCATGCGGATTAACTGATCATTTGGTTCAGAACTGTCCGAAGAAGAATATAGAGAAGGAAAGTGGCTACAAGGGACCCAGTGGCGGAACCTTGACAACTTGAGGACCTGCACAACCAGGAAGACCAATAGCCCGTACATTCAACATGACGGCGCAAGATGCAGGGGTTGTCCAGGAGGTGGCGACAGGTAATGATTTCTCTTAATACTTAAATTACGCGAGTAATATGAGTCAGATATTTCTGTGAACTATTTTCTCTTATAGATTCAAGTCAAAGGTTAAAATTTGAAACACAAATGAATATTGTGTTGATAAAAATGAATTGATGATACAACTTTAAAAGATTGTAGAGAATAAGAAAGCAGTGATTCCGAGGAAGGAATCCTTTTAAGGAGGGATGAATTTGATAACCCGAGATTTTGAATAATCAAAATTTTATGAATAATTTTTTTTAATTAATATTAATATTGATTATCAATTTTGTGATAGGTATCTGTGATATGAGTCTCGAGAAGGTCAATTTGTATATTGACTAATAAATTTAGAGTAAAGTTGTGCTTAACCACTTTAGAAACCCTAACCCTAATTTCTGGAAAAGGGATTCAATAGAAAATATAATTAAAGTAATAATATTAATGAGTACGCTTGTGTATTGTTTAGAATTTTTGATCAATGATTGATCGGATAAGGTTTAAAATTATAAACCCTAATAAGAGATTAGAAATCCTAATCTAAGGATTAGAAATCCTAACGTACCGTTAGAAACCCTAATCGAAAGTCGGGAAACCCTAATTTCATATTCGGGAATCCTAAAACCCTAATTAGGGAATCCTAATCCTAATTGGTAAGCATAATGTATGTATTAAACTTTAATATGATTAGAAAACCCTAATTATATTTTAATTATCTTAATTTCTATTTTACAAACCCTAATTATAATTTAGAAATTTTAATTTTTCTAATTAAAACCCTAATTTCATATTCGGGATTTCTAAACCCTAATTAGTCAACCCTAATCCTAAATTGGAAGGCCTAATATGTTTATTAAACACTAATATGATTAAGAAAACCTAATTTAATTAGGAAACACTAATTTTAGTTTCAAAATTTTAATTTTCTAAATTAAAACCCTAATTTAGAAAATCCTAGAAAGTTAGTGATTTAAAACCTAAGGGTTAGAAACTAAGGGTTAAACCCTAAGGATTGTACAAATTTCCAAGTATGCCATTAAATTTATTTTGTAAATGACCAAAATGCCCTTTTTATATTCTTTAATAAGCTAACATGTAAAAATATCAAGAGCTTTAGTTGTTGAACAACTATGTTGACTTGGTGACACAACATCTCAGCCTCCCAGCCGAAAAATCACAGATCCAAGCAGCACATAATCTTATATAAGAGATTTAGAGAGAGAAAGTCCATAAATATTAGCTATTTAGTTTCTAGCTCTCACCAACTCTCTCTCAGTCAAGACTCCAAAATTTCTAAGGTAGATCAGTCATATAATCAGTTACTAGAACACCCAAAAATAGATTAGAGAGCATAGATCAAGAATTGGAACAAAGAGGTATAAACCCTAAAACCTAATTTGATCTTGTATGATAAGAAAGTTTTTGTGTTTAAGTGTTTAATCTTGTGTTAAAAGATGTTTTTAGTTGATCTATGTTGATCCATCATGGATCCATAGCATCAAAGTTCTTTAAAATTAAGTTTTTCAAAATTTGTTCTTGAGCTTGAAATGTGGCATGACAACCAAATGTCAGTGGCCACTAATCCTTGTTCGTTTGTGTTTTTTTGTTGTTTTATGTTATGGATCCGTAGTCTGGTATGAGGTATTTAAGCTTCAAGTGGAATCAGGGTCATTTGATGTCTAGATCATGAGTTATATACGGTCAAACACCGTTGACCGAGCTTGACCGGCTGAAATCTGGGTAACCCAGAAAGTAAGAAACAACGTCTGACATGAGTTTTAAAGGTCTGGATCTGACATATATTATATTGTTTTAATGATGTGTGGTAACGAGCTTGTAGCCTGACATATGTACTTTACATTTATGGTAGTAGAACGTTTATATAATCATCAGATTGATTAGGGTAAGAGGTCAAACTAGGTGACCCGAACTGATTTTACAGTTCTGGAAAACCCAGAAAAAGTAAGAACAATTTTTCTGAAAAACGTTGACCGGATTATAAATCGTGATTCTGTTGTTGTTAAACTATGTTGTTGTTTTTTTAAATGTTCAATGACACAAGACCTATAACCTTAAACCATTAAACAGCATGAACCAAGATCAGAACTACGAATTAAGTGAGCCCCAAAGTAGTACCCTGAAGCTGTCTCGGTTTCTAGGTGACCCATAAAGCCCAGGAGCTGTCTGACAGTACTTTGGAAGGGTCAGATCTTGCTAGTTTGTCATGATATGACTCTGTTGATGATTAATAGTTGTAGTCTTACATAAACACTACACAATCACGGTTCAAGCTAGCCCAGAAACGTATTACACAAAGAATCAATCGTGGTCAAACGTTGACTCTTGCACTGCCGGCTGTCAGTGTTCTTGAGGCTCAAGAACACCAACAGCGTCGCTTAGTGTCGCTATAGGCAATTAGCGACGGTTTTGAATTATTTTATTTTCTGAATCTTCCGAAAATTATTTAAAATTAGAAATAAATTATAAAAATTACTAAAAATGGTTTTCAAAATCATTTTAAATTCTGAAAAATAACTTTTAATTATTTGGGACATTTTTCTTTAATAATTATAATTATTTGAAATAAAATGATATTTAATTTATTTAATTAGTATATTAAATAAATTAGAGAAAAATTATTTAATGTTATGAAAAATCATTTTAAATAAGAATAATGTATTTAAAAATATTTTGAGTTATAAAATACAACTTTTAATATTTTTGGAGAATTTTCATTAATAAATTAATATTAATAATATTAGATTTATTTAATTATTAAATTAAATAAATAAGTTAAAAATGATTTTATTAATTTAAAATTCATTTTAAATAAGAATAAAGTGTTAGAAAATATTTGGAATTATAAAATATAATTTTCAATATTTTTAGAGAATTCCTATTAATAAATTAATTTTAATGATATTAGATTTATTTAATTATTATATTAAATAAATGAATTAAAATGATTTTATTGATTTAAAAATTATTTAAAAATGGGAAAAATGTTTTAAAAATATTTTAAGTTACAATTAATGACTTTTAATATTTTGATAATAATTTCTTTAATATTTAAATATTAATGGTGATGATTTAAAAATTATTTTATTATTTAAAAAATCATTTAAGTAGAATATTGATGATTTAAAAATATTTTAAGTTATTAATAATAATTTAATATTTTGAAAAGTATAACATTAATATTTTTATATTATTAAATATTAATGATAATAAGATTATTTGATAATTAAATCATTTAAAAATGATTTATGTGTTTGAAAAATTATTATAAATTATAATAATTGTTTATAAATTATTAAAAGCTTCCGAAAAATATTATAAACGATATTTGACTTATCTAAAATAATATTGAAGCTTAGAGACCAAGTTTAATTAACGATCAATGTGTTAATTATCGGATAGGGTGACCTGATCACCGAGAATGGACCGAAGTCCAACCAGACCGAAATAGTTAGACTGGATAAGTGTTTATATAGGTTATAAATACTGATGTGATTATGTGATAATGTGACTAGGAGAAGTTTGACAGTAGAATACAGTATTACGTGTTATAAATGATTGTGCTAATTGTGAGACCGACATTGTTGATTATAGGTCTTACGAACGTAGTTAATTATGTTGTGTAGCAGTAATCAGCGGAGAAGGTAAGTTTCCTAACTCAACCTTGAGTTAATATTGTTCAATTATTATAGTGGTTAATTATTGCTAATTATACCACGTCCAGAGATTTATTGTTGATTATTCGCAGTTAGTGCATATTTAATAATTCAAATTGAATTAACTGATTCTGAAAATATATTTGTAGAATAACCGTTGTTGGATATTTAAAATTTATAGAAGCTAATATTGACAGTACAGATAATTCCTGATTATGTTGAGAAATGTCTTAGCCAATTATTCTGGACTAGACGAACATTTGTTAAAACTTGATAGGTTCGAGAAGAGAATTCAATTATTATTGACAGATCGATGCCAATTATTTCGGCTAGATCAAGAAGTAACTAGAATTTAAAATCACAGTATTTCGTTGTTAAAGCAAAATCTTGATTATGAGACTGAGAAGAACAACCTTTTATATAAAGGGAACATTTTAGGTCATATATTCGACCATTGCGCACTGTTAAGTATTATGCATAATATAGGGTACAAGGAGTTGGCCGACTCTAAGTACTTGTAGAGGGGTATGATTTAATCTTTATGATTATCTGATACTCTTGCGTATTTATCAAAGTAAATCTTTGATAGATACCCGAGAAAAGAAGTTCTAGATCTAGTGTGACCACTCAGCATAAATCTGGAAAATATTCCACTTTGTTATTGTGTAGAATTGATTCTTGATTATTTAATTGAATATCGTAGAACTTTGAAAGAGTTGTACTCTTTCATTATCAGATTATTGTGTTTCCTAAATACGAGAAGACTTATTATTGATTAACGATTTTTTTAGCTATTTCAAAGTTCACCGAACTTTGGTTTCATTCTATCAAAATAGATAGTTGTTCTTATTGATTCGTATACATTTATTGTATGTCTTAACTTGTGAGGTAAACTTGTTGCTCACCCTTGCTATATATAAAACATTTCAGTTAGGATCGAAGAGGCCACCGGATCGAAGAAGAACAAAGGCAAAGGTAAGATGTTGGAGTAGTATAATGAATAATATTATTATTATGTTGTATTGTATTGTAAACCCTTTTTGTATATCTAAGGGGTATTTATATAATATTAAGGTTAGTGGACCTGGGACTTATGTATTAATAATATATGTTAATGACTTATGTATTCCTATTTATATATGAATGGGTAGTTAAATGGTATTATATTGTGGATCGTGAACACCAAACTCGGGGGTCAGATAACCCGGATTTGGGGGCGTCACACTACGGGCCAAGGATATTCGTGTTTTCATCAATGGTCATGATCATGCCAACAACTGTCCATCAATGCATTACGGGCCAATGAGGACTTTTACAACATCATTTATAACATTACGATCATGATTACACTGAATAATCCCTGGTCATAATCATACCAAGTCCATCTATGCACTACAGGTCACAGATGACTTTCAACATAATATAAACATGAGGATGATGACAATGATATAAAAATTCAATAAAACAAGTTCAAGGATAAATTTTTAAAGATTTATAATTTAATTTATCCCGAAATCAATAACGTCCAAATAGTCAACATGATACTACTTTGTGGAGTAAAATTCAAGAATAATATTGTAACAAAAATAATTTGGACCGAAAACAAATCAATTTTTATCATGAATAGTACCCCGGGTGAATAGTACTCGAGTGAATAGTACCCCATAAATAGTACTTCGGGAACAGTAACCCCGTGAATAGTACTCTGGCATGAAAAGTTAAAACTTATCAAGAATGCTCAGAATAATATTTCCATAAAAAGATATTGGATGAAGCGCAAATATCAATGATATTCTACTAATTTCATGGAGTATAGAAGCCAAAATTTTAACAAACGAGTATAGAATTCGAAATTTGAAACGAAATAATATTACTTACATACTACAGAGTATGGAAGAAAATATTATTTCAAGCGAATATTGAACAAAAATAACATCTCTTACCTTGAAAAGAAGAGTATTCCAACTGGTATAGCGGGGATATTCTTTAAGAAAACTTTCACTGTTTTCTACGCTCAAAGCTTTCTAAAACTCTAAAGAAATACGCTCAAGATTATAGAAGAAGAATTCTCTGATTCTGGTGTGATTTTCAATTCTAACTAAGCACCATATTTATAGGAAAATGTTAGAATGTCATAGGAGACTAAATTAATAAAATAATAATAAAAAAATTCTACGCACATATATTTGAAAAAAATTCAGCCACCATAAGTGGGGCCCACTAAAATCAGCCACCTTTCCCAACAATAGAAAGTGGGGCCCACCCATATTTTTAATAAAAACATTTTTATTTTCGAAACTTTAATAATTCATAATAAATAGCCCTTTTTCAAAAAAATACGAATTTTATATCCATTCCACACGAAATCGAATTCTCTACAACTTTGCAGAAGAAAGTTTTTCCAAATTCCAAACAAAAAATATCTGAATTCCATAAACGGATAATTTTCAACATCTCTTAAAATTCATAACAAATCATACGTTAATTTTTAACGGTTCAAAATTTGTGGACATATACTCAACTTATATATGAATAACATATTCAAAAATCAGAACGATCCAACGGTCGGATTAAAATTATAACTTACGCAATAGAGCTTTAAAAACACTGATTTGATTTTTTAATACTTCCAATCCGATAAAATACTGATAAAACATCTCAATATTAATTCCTTCATTTATAACTACATAAAATAAATATTTTCCTATCCATTATTTATGTCTACATAAAAATAAATATTTCCTTATCATATAAATTAATAATTAATTATTCAAAAATAATATTACAGAATCACAATAATGATAACCAGGTCGTTCCCAGGAAAGAGGGGGCTTTCCGATAAGGATTTCTCCTTACTGGCGCGTACTTAGGTGACCAAAACTCTCTTTGACAGAACTTTCTAGACATTGCCAATAATACTATCTAATAATATTATTCAAATAATATGAATTATTGATCTGATAATGGGAAATACTGTGCAGTGACAATTATTAAAACAACAATAATATAAAATATCAACGCAACAATTATTGAATCAAAATAAAATATTGAACATTAATTACTATAATAATTATTGAGTAGTGTTTTCTTACGTAAGAATCCATAATTCAAAAATACTGTGCAATAGCGTGTGCTACTGTGCATTAACGCGTATTACTGTATTTTAACCACTAGGTAGTCTAACAGTTAACGGTAAAACTTTCACCATTATTTTATAAAAAAATATTTTTTCATTTTTTTAATCTGACAATAATTCCTTTGTGGGGTCCACCAATGATTGTGCCATCGTACGAATATTCCCTGTTAAAATGAATATTCCCCGACCAATCAAATATTATATAACAACTTGCGTACTTTGAAAAATTTATAAATATTACCCACAACTATAACATTATATCAAATTCACTCCATAATATTCAAAAATAAAATTTATAAAAAATTTATCTTTATTCATAAAAGTTGGGGTCTTACAACCTCCCCTTCTTATGAAATTTTGCCCTCGAAATTAGGGTACGTACCTGGTATATCGAAGAGGTAAGGATACCTTGATTTCATTTCAGATTCTAACTCCCAAGTCATTTCCTCAACATCGTGGTTTTTCCACAAAACGTTTACTTGAGGTATAACATTGGAGCGTAAAATATGCTCCTTCTTATCCAAGATTTTAACAGGAACCATTTCATACGTTAAATCTTTCACTATTTCATCCGGTTCTAACTCAATAATGTGGTTCGGGTCTTTCACATATTTACGTAACATAGATATGTGAAAAACATTATGAACACGAGATATACTTGGTGTAGTAGCCCCGAATCCGGGCCCCGAATTGCCGCGGACTCGGTACACTAATTCTTTCACTATTTGCAGAAGATATAAACATAAATTTTTTATACAATAAATTACACAATATTCCCCAAGGTCGAGTAACCTTAACTTAATACACATTTCCTAAAATATCTATTACACAACAATATTTATCAAAATAAACTATTATAAGATAGCCGCATATATTGCCCCAAGCTGAACTTGGCATTACCATTTTCCTGTATCCGAATGCATTCGCTTTATCTGCAATGTTTTATCATGATATAGCAAGGGTGAGCATGAAAGTTGCCCAGCAAGTTTATATACAATAATATAACGATATATCATGATTGAAGAGTATGAATAAAGGGCTTGCTATAATTCATCAATATAATTGAGAACTAGCACGAACAAATTTTTGACTGAACAAGTATTATACATGAAAAAACATTTCTGAACCAACTGGTAATGAAGGTGATCAGCCTTCCATACCTGACTTATACATGCAAGATGTACAGAGTACAATTTTCATGGCAATCATCAATGATTAACCATAAGCTTGAAGAAACTACTCTTATTAGAGTTAAGTAAAAGAAAACTTGCCTGAACCGTTGATTACCGCAACATAATTTAATAACGCTTTACCCCAAAGACCTAATATTAATAATATAGATCTCCAATATTAGAATAATATCATCACAGTATAATACTGTTATATATACATATCCACAGAATAACCTAAACACATAGCACATAATCCTATCAGTCTATAATACACATAAGACTTAGCATCAAATTAGACTATTAAGTTTGAGTTGATACCGACACAATTTTATCCTCGAATATTAAAGTGTCTAGCATTTAAACATGTAATTAAGTATTAGTCATTATGCTTAAGTCTTAATGTTATTGTTATACTTTGATAATCTTTTCATCACTTCATAACTTATACATATAAGTTTTCCCTTTTCATGATATCTTAGTAAGCAAGATAACCTTTCATTAAATTAAAATATCATTTTATTAAATCATATTTCATTTCAGTATCCTGAAGTTACTATTTCAGCAGACCAAATCATTTTAGCAACCTGAATTCCATTTCAGCAACCTGAATTCACTATTCTTCTTCACGAACATTCCAAATCAACTTATTATTTTTCTATCCTTTGGTCAAACATATATACATGTATTTCATACACAAAAATTATTTTTCCATAATTTTCCAACTTCCTTTGATATTTTTTCAAAAATTAATTCTAGTGCCTAGCTTAAGAAATTAGCTACCTCGTGCTTAACTTCAAACATTCCCATCTCTTGGCATAACCTTATATATGTTAATTTGATGTTCCATTTTAAATTTCGTGGCAATCGGAGTTGTAGAACTCCGTTTATAGCGATTTCCGTCGGAAAATCACAAAAATTGTAATGGTCATAACTTGGTCGATTTAACTCGGAATTAGCTCATTTTTGGACACAAGCTACATAATAGTATATATTTTCATTTCCCAAAAGCCTGGAATTTTTATCATTAACTAAATGTCCGAAATAGCCCCTGGAAAAGTTTGGGCAGAAACTTTTTTCACTTTGGCAGTTTTGGAGTCCTTCACCAAAACTTAAATAAAACGAAATCTGTAACTCCGATTAATGATCCGTCACTTTTGTTGGATTTCTATCTTTCCGAACTACAGTTTTCATCTATCACAATCCATATTTGGACATGTTAAGATCCCGGAATTTAGCTCGGAAGTAGCTGGTAAAAACTGTCCTTCTAACAGTTTTTATTACCTTGGAGTAGTTTGGGAGAAATCTCATATCTTGTTCAATATTCCACATATTTGAGTAATTCCAAAGGGAGTTTACCCTTAACACATATATCTAGCATCACCAGAACGTAAATCATAAATATCCATTATAGATTTCAAAGATCCAAAAGCTTGATCACACTTTTTAAAAGTGTAACTTTTCCAGAAAATTTCCATTCTTCAATTCCTTTAGATTTCCACCAAATCAACCCCCATTATGGGTAGATCCAAACAATAAACACTTATTAACATGTATATACATGACTTTTGAGTTTAGAAACAAAGTTTCTTAGTTCATCAAACAAGCATCAAACACAATCAAAGCTAAGAGAAAATCATGGTTTTTATCTTTTGAAAAACCTAGCTTCCATTCCACACTTTAGATCTAACTTTTGATCTACAAAAGAGTTGGATCTACATATTAAACACTTATATACACATAGATCTAAGGTTTTAAACCTCAAGATCACAACTTCATATTGTCCAAAAATCAAATTAAACCACAAAGGAAAATAGACTACACAAGTGGAAATTTTTGTTATACCTTAGCTTTTCTTCTTCTCCTTCTTCTTAGCTTCATCCATGGATGAATCTTTGATGTATGAAGATCAAAAACTCCTCTTCTTTCCACCATGAGGCTGCCGAACTCTCCTCTTCTCTCTCCCTCTCTTTACCGATACCCCATTTCTATCTCTTACTCTCTTTTTCTTTTAACTTAACAACTTGGAAGAGAAAATGAAATGAAAGAGAAGTGATATGCGTTTTTTTTATTATGTTTATACATTATAAGTATTGCAATCCTTTCTCTCTCACTCATCATCAACAATACCAACCCATGTTGCTTGCAAGTTTAAACATAAGTGTTGGCTTGGTTCATGGCTTGACACCTAGAGCATTTGGTGAGAGTTAGTAAGCTTACTTTCAAAAAAAATAAAAATCACCACTCCTCCACTTTTTTCCCTCTAATAGCCGACCATGTGGCCTTTTTAAGCTCCAAGTTTGGTTTCTTGTAAATGAAATATCTATTATCCCAAATGCCTAAAGTACCATTCCTTGAATTGGCTCCAGGTTTGGGCCACTCTTAAATCTTTGGGCTTAACAATAAAAATATTTAGGCCACTCAATTAATGTATTGCTTGGGCCTCTAACCAATTTCATTGGCCAACTCTTGGGCTATAAAATATACATAGTCCAATACATAAATTCTTACCCAACCCAATTAATTAATTAGGGTTTTTAATTCCTCAATTATAACACAAATTCTTACTCATGCCCACTTTCCTTAACCCAATTAGACTTACTATGATTAGGTTATAAAATTAATCATTTGAGATATATAAAATAAATCTCCTAGAATTAGTAAGTATTCTAAATACCACAATTCTCTTTTTCCTTAACCCTTAAGTTATTAAATCCTTCATTCCTAATATATAATTAGGATTTTACTAGTTTCTTTTGTTTGTTATAAATAATTATAAGCCATCACCTAATGTTCATATTCCTTACACACCACTTTTTAACCCTTAGAGTTTAATACTCCGCATTAGAGTTTTTAATTTAGCAATTAGGGTTATCTCTAATATATTATCAAAATACATAAGCCATTATATTTAGCCTTTGATTTCCCAAATTAGGATTTAAATTCTCAAAACTGATATTAAAGTTTCCGAGCGTATCGTTAGGGTTTCTAACAGTTCGTTAGAGTTTTCTAACTTAATCACCATATTCATATCATGAATTTAGGGTTTCGGATTCCCGGAACTGAAACTAGGGTTTCAGAACCGATTTCTAGAGTTTCTTATTAGACGTTAGGGTTTTCGAACTGAACATTAACGTTCTTAAAATATACTTAGGGTTTGACACATATACAATTAATCTGATCAACCCTTGACCCTTAACCACATTCTGAACACATCATTAACCATATAAACAGAGCATATTCTCATAAATCCTTAATCCTGAATAATTCACCTATATCCTTCACCGAATTTTGAAATCCTCAAAATTCCATCCCAATAATATCAAACGCATACACTCATTTTCTGTCTAGGTCTATTATTTAACCTTAAATAAATCATTTAAGATTTTCATAAATTGCCTAATTTCTCGGGTTGTCACACTTGGCGGTAAGGCGAGTCTATAGGCCACAGTTCCTACTCATTCGAGGATTAAAAATGGGTCAATGAATCGAGGATTGAGCTTTCTTCTCTTTCCAACTCTCATAACTCCTTTCCATGGAGCAACAAGTAACAACACATGTTCTCCAATATTGAATTCCACGTCCTTTCGATGAAGATTAGCATACTCTTTTGTTGATCTTGTGAGGTTTTTATACGTTGTCGGATTGTTTGAATCTTTTCCGTAGTCATACGTACCAACTTCGATCCCAACAACGTTGCTTCACCCACCTCATCCCAGCATACTGGAGAACGACACTTTCTTCCATTCAATGCCTCGAATGGAGCCATGCCAATACTTTCTTGATAACTGTTGTTGTAGGAAAACTCCACCAATGGTAAGAACTTATCCCAGCTTCTCTTGAAGTCAAGGACACAGAGTCTTAGTAGATCTTCAAGAGTTTGAATTGTCCTCTCTGACTGCCCGTCCGTTTGAGGATGATAAGCCGAACTAAATCGTAAATTCGTGCCCATAGCTTTTTAAAAACTAACCCAAAATCTTGAAGTGAATCTTGAGTCTTGATCAGAAACTATGGATACTGGCATACCATGCAATCTTACAATCTCATTTATGTACATAAGAGCAAGACGTTCAAGTGTATAAGTTTTTCGTATAGGTAAAAAATGAGCCGACTTGGTCAATCTATCAATAATGACCCAAATCGCATTTATGCCTTGAGAAACCTTGGGAAGACCGGTAATGAAAACCATGGTAATGTGCTCCAACTTCCATCCTGGAATTTCAAGTGGTTGCAATGGACCTTTTGGTACTTAATGCTCCGCCTTGACTCGTTGACAAGTTAGACACCTTGAGATAAACTCTGCGATCTCTCTCTTCATATTGCTCCACCAAAATGTATGTCAAAGATCATGATACATTTTGGTACTCCCAGGATGGATTGCAAATGGTGTATTGTGCGCCTCCATCATGATTTTATACTTCAATTCAGAATCATTAGGAACACAAAGTCTGGAGTTGACTCGAAGGATTCCTTCTTCATCGATTCTTGCTTCTGAGATAGCACCTTCTTTCACTTTCTTTCTCATACGAATCAACTCTAGGTCTTTAGCTTGAGCAACTTTAACTTTATCGATTAAAGTCGGTTCAACTCGTATGTTACCCATCATCACGTGGGTCTCTGAAGTCTTTAGCTCTATCTCCATCCTTTGCAAGTCATACAAAATGGGCCTTTTCGTTGACAATATCGCACTCGTACCCGCATATGATCTTCTACTCAATGTGATAACTACCACGTTCGCTTTACCAGGATGGTATTGAATTGAATGATCATAATCTTTCAACAGTTCAAGCCAACGTCATTGCCGCATTTTGAGTTCTTTTTGGGAGAAAAAATATTTGAGGCTTTTATGATTCGTAAAGATCTCCACTTTCTCCCCATACAAGTAATGCCTCAAAATTTTAAGTGCGAAGACAACAGTTGCCAACTCTAGATCATGAGTAGGATAATTCCTCTCATATTCTTTGAGTTGCTGAGAGGCATAGGCTATGACTTTCCCATGTTGCATGAGAACACATCCTAACCCTTTTCCCGAAGCATCACTGTAGATGAAAAATCCCTTCGAGCCAGATGGAATTGTCAGAACATGTGCTGAAATGAGTCTCCTCTTGAGTTCTTGAAATCTCTTCTTTTATTCCACGCTGTAAACGAACTTTTTATCTTTCTGAGTCAGCTGAGTTAATGGAGTAGCTATTCAAGAAAACTCTTCTATGAATCTTCGATAATAACCAGCTAAGTTGAGAAATTTACATACTTCGGTCACTGATTTAGGTTGCTCCCAGCTTTGAATAGCTTCAGTATTTATTGGGTCAACAAATATTCCTTGAATTGATACTACGTGCCCAAGGAATGCTACTTCCTCAGGCCAGAACTCGCATTTCTTCAACTTGGCATAAATCTTATTTTCACGAAGTTTTTGGAGTATCAACCTCAAGTGTTGCTCATGATCTTCACTGCTTTTGGAATATATGAGGATGTCATCAATAAAGACGACCACAAAGTGATCCAAATATTCCTTGAATACTCGGTTCATCATATCCATGAAGGTAGCATAAGCATTAGTCAATCCTAAAGACATGACTAGGAATTCATAATGCTCGTACCGAGTTCTAATCTTTAACTGATGATATCCAGAACGAAGATCGATCTTTGAAAAGAATTTGGCGCCTTGCAACTGGTCAAACAGGTCATCAATACGTGGTAATGGGTACCTATTCTTGACGGTGACATGATTTAACTCTTGATAATCAATACAAAGTTGCATACTCCCATCTTTCTTCTTCACGAATAGAACATGAGCACCCCAAGGAGACGTACTAGGATGAATGAAACCGATGTCTAACAATTCCTGCAATTGAGTCTTTAACTCCTGAAGTTCAATAGGAGCCATTCGATATGGGGCTTTGGAAAGGGGTTTTGTACCGAGTTCAAGGTCGATACAAAATTCAATTTCGCGCTCTGGGGGTAGGCCAAGAAGTTCTTCAGGAAATACGTCAAAAATTTATTAACAATAGAAATATCATTCAAAACTGACGTATTTTTGTTTAAATCCGCGACATGAGCTACGAAAGCTTGACATCTGATTTTTAATAAACGAATAGCTTTATGGCTTGAGATGACAGTGATTGATTTTAGTAGTGTGGTTGCTTAAATTCGCATAATAGGTTGGTTAGGAATATGAAAGCTAACAACCTTACGAAAATAATCAATTTTTGCATGATGAGTAGTTAACCAATCAATCCCTAGAATCACATCAAATGCAAGTATTTTCAATGAAATAAGATCGACAGGTAATGTGAAGGTACCGATTTGAACCAAACAAGACTTATCAACAATGGATGTAATGAAGGTTTCTCCCAACGGAGTTTCAACAGATAAGTCAAAGTCTAATTTCTCCGGAGTCAAATTTAAACGTTGAGCGCAATTAGGAGAAATAAAACAATGAGTAGAACCCGTATCAAATAAAGTATAGACTTCGCTAGAGTTTATGATAAGCTTACCCGTGATGACCTCGTTCGGGTTCCTTGCTTTTTGGGAGGTCACGACAAACGTTCTCCCTTGAACTACCGGCTTTGACTTTTTTGGGACGGCCTTTGGTACCTCCATCCTAGCTGGACTTGTCTTCGGTGCACAACAAAATCGAGCTAGGTGACCTTCTCCTCCACAATTATAACATGCTTTGGATGGCATCGTGCAGTTTGGACTGATGTGTCCCCCCCTCCGCATTTGAAGCATATGATAGGTGGTCGTTCTCCTTCCTTAACAACGTGTATTCGTACTGACGTCTTTCCATCATTGTTGAATCTCCTCTTCTTGAAATATCCACTCTTATTGTCTTGGCCGTGATTACCACCGAAGTGGTTACCATTTCTGGAATGTTGTTTCCCTCCACGTTTGTTGTCACCGCTTCGATGACTGCTACCATTGGTATTATCATTTTTCCGTCTGCTTTCTCTTGGTTGAATTGACTCGTTATCGCGGTCCAATAACTGAGCCCTATTTTCAACATCTGAATACAAACATAGTTTATGAGAAATTAGATATTGACGTATCTCGGGTTTCAAACCTCTTAGAAATATCCGCGTCATTATCTCCTCATTATCAACCAAGTGAGACGCAAATCGGGATAACTCGACAAACTTCACTATCAAACAGCTCACCCTACTGAAGTACTAACGGTGCGCTCGGTCCGGTGACTAAGAAATGGGTTTGCGCTTGACTTAAGTGAGGAGGTCGCAAAGAGGGAAGGAGGGCTCTTATTTGACTAAAGGTTGGTTCTTCACTTTCCTTTAGAATGAAAGTCGCTATGAAGCCCCTACTACTTACTTTTTTTGATTCAAGATCGTACTGCGACACGGTCATATTGTTCTACTCCAACTTGATGAACTCTACATCTTTCATGTGACGAATACCTTCGGGAAAGTACTTGTTGTTGAATAGTTCTTGGAAATTCTCCCAAGACATCTTTAGTGCGATATGTTGAGTACGCTTTCATCAGTAATCTGCCTCTCCTCGCAACATAAAGGTGGCAAAGGGAACCTTTTTGCTCCTCGGAGCATCCCAAGACATCAAATATTTTGGTGATCTGCTTTATCCACGCTTCCGCCTTAAGTGGTTTTGGCTCTCCAATAAACTCTGGTGGTCCCAGCCCCTTGAACTGTTTAGGGGTGACCGTCCGAGAGTTTCCAGTATTTCCACCTATATTTTGGACAGGAGCCGCTTTCGCCTGATGTTGCATCAATTGTATAAAGCCTCTGAACATTCCATCGTTCATCATTTGATCGTTGTTGTTTAACTGAGGATTATTGTCTTCCTGTTGCACATTATCCTGGGTATTGATCTGTGGTGACTCAACGGTCTCCTGTGCTCCATTGCAATTCTCAATATTCTCGAAGTCATTTTCAAATACTGCCACAAAATAAAGGTTAATTGACCTGCAACATATTATCCCTATAATCTGATTGACCAATTAAATACCAAATAACTTAGGTAGGTCATACTAGTGAAGGAATTCCCCGTCTCTCCCCTCCTAGTTCTTTTCTCACATCTCAGTAAAGGATCATATCCCTAAGCTTTGATACCATGTCCATCTATGCACTACAAGCCATAGATGACTTTCAACATAATATAAACATGAGGATGATGACAATGATATAAGAATAAGAATTCAATAAAACAAGTTCAATGATAAATTTTTAAAGATTTATAATTTAATTTATCCAGAAATCAATAACGTCCAAATGGTCAACATGATACTGCTTTGTGGAGTAAAATTCAAGAATAATATTGTACCAAAAATAATTTGGACCAAAAACGAATCAATTTTTATCATGAATAGTACCTTGGGTGAATAGTACTCGAGTGAATAGTATCGCATAAATAATACTTCAGGAATAGTAACCCCGTGAATAGTACTCCAGCATGAAAAAATTAAAACTTATCAAAAATGCTCAGAATAATATTTCCATGAAAAGATAATGGATGAAGCACAAATATAAAGGATATTCTACTAATTTCATGGAGTATAGAAGCCAAAATTTTAACAAACGAGTATAGAATTCGAAATCTGAAACGAAATAATATTACTTACATACTACAGAGTATGGAAGAAAATATTATTTCAAGCGAATATTGAACAAAAATAACACCCCTTACCTTGAAAAGAAGAGTATTTCAACTGGTATAGCGAGGATATTCTTTAAGAAAACTTTCACTGTTTTCTACGCTCAAAGCTTTCTAAAACTCTAAAGAAATACACTCAAGATTATAGAAGAAGAATTCTCTGATTCTTGTGTGATTTTCAATTCTAAGGAAACACCTTATTTATAGGAAAATGCTAAAACGCAATAGGAGACTAAATTAATAAAATAATAATAAAAAAATTTCTACGCACATGTATTTGAAAAATATTCAGCCACCACAAGTGGGGCCCAAGAAAATTAGCCTCCTTTCCCAACAACCAAAAGTGGGCCCCGCCCATATTTTTAATAAAAGTATTTTAATTTCCGAAACTTCAATAATTCATAATAAATATTCTGTTTCTTAGAAAAATACGAATTTTATGTCCATTCCACACGAAATCGAATTCTCTACAACTTTGCAGAAGAAAGTTTTTCCAAATTTCAAATAGAAAATATCCGAATTCCATAAACGGACTATTTTCAACACCTCTTAAAATTCATAACAAATCATACGTTAATTTTTAACGGTTCAAAATTTGTGGACATATACTCAACTTATATATGCATAACATATTCAAAAATCACAACGATCCAACGGTCGGATTAAAATTATAACTTACGCAACAGAGCTTTAAGAACACTAATTTGATTTTTTAATACTTCCAATCCGACAAAATACTGATAAAACACCTCAACATTAATTCCTTCATTTATAACCACATAAAATAAATATTTTCCTATCCATCATTTATGTACACATAAAAATAAATATTTTCTTATCACATAAATCAATAATTAATTATTCACAAATAATATTACAGAATCACAATAATGATAACTAGGCCGTTCCCAGGAAAGTGGGGGCTTTCCGATAAGGATTTCTCCTTACTGACGCGCAATTAGGTGACCAAACCTCTCTTTGACAGAACTTTCCAGACCTTGCCAATAATGTTATCTAATAATATTATTCAAATAATATGAATTATTGATCTGATAATGGGAAATACTGTGCAGTGATAATTATTGAAACAACAATAATATAAAATATCAACGCAACAATTATTAAATCAAAATAAAATATTGAATAGTAATTACTATAAAAATTATTGAGTAGTGCCTTCTTACGTAAGAATCCATAATTAAAAAATACTGTGTGATACCGTGTGCTACTGTGCAACAACGCGTATTACTGTATTTTAACCACCAGGTATTCTAACAATTAACGGTAAAACTTTCGCCATTATTTTATAAAAAAGATATTTTCATTATTTTTTCAATCCGACAATAATTCCGTTGTGGGGTCCACCAACGATTGTGCCGTCGTACGAGTATTCCCTGTTAAAACGAATATTCACTGACCAATTGAATATTATATAACAACTTGCGTACTTTGCAAAATTTATAAATATTATCCACAACTATAATATTATATCAAATTCACTCCATAATATTCAAAAATAATATTTATAGAAAATTAATCTTTATTCATAAAAGTTGGGATCTTACATAATTCATTTAATATAATTATGAAATAAATCTAATATCATTAATATTAAAATATTAATATTTTTCATGACAAAATATCAAGATTTATACTTTATAACTTAAAATATTTTTATAACCTTTAAATGATTTTTAAATCATTAATTATATTTTTCATAATTTATTTAATACATTTATTAAATTCATTAATTATCATTAATATTAATTAATTAGTGAAATTCATCACAAAATATTAAAAGTTATCAAAAATAACTTCAATTATTTTCTTATACCATAATATAATTCTAAATATTTTTTTATGTATTAAAATTATTTTTAAATAATTTATTTAATATTATAATTAAATAAATTAAATACCTTTAATATTCCAAAAGTATTAAATATTTATGAAATATATTCAAATTAATTAAAAACTAATTGTTAGACTTTAAAATATTTTTTAATAATTTATTTTGTATTTTTAATATTTAAAAACTATTTTTTTCTATTTATTTAATTAAAATAATTAGTTTCCAAAAATATTTGTCGTTAAATGGACCCTATAGTGACAAAACTGTCGTTATAGGTGTTCTTGAGCCTGCCCAGAACATTTATGTCAGTGGTCAAGGTGTAAAGTTTGACCAACAATTTCCCCATGATCCTAAGGTATCCTAGTCAACCTAAATTGTTTGGATTGTAATATAAATGCAATACTACCATTAGAAATCGATAAAATGGCCATAACACAACAGATCAGAGAGTTATTAACAATAGAAATCTTGTAAGACATGTTCTTGAGGCTCTGGGTTGCTCAGAAACTCAAGGGTCCTACTTTGAAGCTTTGGATCTTTGATTCTGAGCTTATTTAATGCGATCTAATAGTTCCGTCATGTAGTAGATATGTTAAGGTACAAATATCAAACACTATATCATATTAACAACATCACATCTAAGAGATTTTTTCCGGTCAAAGAGCCGATCAGGATATGTTCTTGAACATTTCTGGATTTTCCAGAAACGTTCTTGAGCAGTTTCGTCAACCCATGTTTGACCAACACTCAAATCGATTCTGTTAAGAATCTAGGTGATATAAAGACTTTAGTATGTAGTATTCATGTCAGTCTACAAGTATAAAATATCAACATGATCAAAACACCTAACAACAGCAAGGTCAAGCGCCTGCAAAATAACTGTCAGGCGTTCTGGGCAATTCTGGGCTGCCCAGAAACAGCCGGTCAATGCCGATCAACCCACTTTGACTCTTAATAACTTTAATTCTATAACAAATATGTACCTGATTCAAGTTTCATAGAAAATATCTCATGACATACTACAACTTCAAACATTTAAACAACAAAAACTCATAACAGAATGAGATTTACAGGGTTTGAAATTCGTTGTTAGACCACAATTTTTTTTTCCAAATTTTGTAAAACTTAAATTTCGAGCACTTTGATATTATGGATCTAATATGTGCCAACCTAGATCACTTATAGACACTAAATAGAACATATTACAAACACATAAACATAACTTCTAACAATGGATCAAGGGTCAGATTTTCGAATAGGGTTTTATACCTTTATGCACAAATTCTTGAATCTATGCCTCTGATTTACTGTGGGTGTTAGTGGGGCTTGAATTGTGACTGATCTAACACTAGAATTTCGTGGGTTTGAGTGAGAGAAAAGTGAGTTGGGTGTTTGGTGCAAAATAAGCTAACAAATGACATTTTCTCTCTCTTGAACTATATAAACACTTAGATGAAATGTATTATGCTGAGATATGAGGCTGATCTTCTGGAAATTTAGTCACATGGGGTTAGTAAGAGTTGGTAAACAACCTCAACTTTGCTAGATTTATAAGTTAGCTTAAATAATGCACAAAAGGATAAAATGGTGATTGACCTTATGATTTTAAAGGGATTTTGGTAATCTTGGCAAACCCTTAGGGTTTAACCCTAATTAAGGTTTTCTAAAATAATTTAGGTTTCTTAATTAAATATAGGTTTTTAATTTACTTAACACTTTGCCATTTGGGTTTAAGATCTACTAATTAACATTAAATTTCCAAATTTAACGATTAGGGTTTACAACTTACAAATTAGGGTTTATAATATAAATATTAGGGTTTCTAGAAATTAATATTTCTAAATATTAATTAGGATTTACCTAATTAATCATAAAATTATATAATACACAACATACATTAATAACACGATTATTTAACGGTCTCGAACTCATAATTGAGCTTCAAATTAGGGTTTTCACTTAGCAATTAGCTAATTATTATTTAAGAAAATAGTGTTTTTAAATTACTAATTAGGGTTTTCCATAATTAACGTTTTCCTGATTATCATTAATAATTATAATTATCATGAATCACATAACACAATTACTAAACAGATTTTAAAGTCTCATTTGACTTCAAAACTAGGGTTTATCAGTAATACGAGGGTTTTCAGATACTGTACCATCATTGACCAATCATTAACAATGCGTACATACAGTACATATTTATAGCACTGAAAAATTAAAAATATAATTAATATTATATTATTATTCTCATTCCTTGATATAAATTCAAAATTAGGGTTTAGATTCCATATCTGATTTATCTTGCATAAATAACATTATTAATTAAGTTAGAAAAATAATTAAATTAACTAATCTGAAATAATTCCATATAATAATATAAAATAATTGTTATAATAATTCTATAATCATTTCATATATTATTTAAATAACATATTTTCATAGAATATAATTTATAAAAACATTTCTACTATAAAGTTAATTATTATAAGAATATAATTTATAATAAAAATAATTTGTAATAATTGATGTAATAAATATATTTTTCTTTATCACATAAATACATATACCCATTATCTTGGCACATATTCTCCATATTTATTTTAATAAATAAATAAAAATTATACACAAAATTTCTGATTCATTTATGTAGAAAATATCGGGTTGTTACATAATCACACCTAAATTTCACAATTAGCTAACAACAATTACTAATTTTGATATTTCTACAAATCACTGCCACAATATGCTCACTGTAAAAAAAAATAACTCCTTTCTTGTATACGTAAATTAGCATACAATCTTATCTATATATTAAGCATACAATCATATATATATATATATATATATATATATATATATATATATATATATATATATATATATATATTTATGCTAGTATAACAACCACAATTACACATACACATAATTCCTTAACCAATTATATAAACATGGTTTTACAGAAAGTTTGTAAAGAACCTTATATTACAGTCAAATTCCTAAACACAGTAATTATAGAGTATAGTAGTGTAAAACACATATATGTTAAGATTATACATACATTTTGTTGCTTTAAAAATCATTGCTAACCACTGAGAAAAAGTTTGAAAAACTCAGAACTTCTTCTCTTGATTCTCTCTCTCAGGCTCTCTCAAACTCTCTGTATTTTCTCTGACAACCTTTTCTTAAACTTAACAAATAATTGGAGCGTAAACAAAACTAACTGATAAACAAGTAAGCGTCAAAATAAAACTGATATGACAATAATAAACCTATTAACTATTATTAGTTATAAAGATATAACTTATAGGTTATAAATCTATTTTATTTATTTATTTTATATTATTATAATTCAAAATTCAAAAAAAAACCCAAAAGCCATAAGGCTCCGTTTGGCAAAACCCTTTAAAATTAAAGAATTAATATCATTAACCCTTGTTTGGGTAAAACTAAATTAAACTACTTTATTTTAATAACTCCTTTATGAAATAATTATTTGTCACACTTTATTTAATTAAGTTTTCATACTTAATTTAATTAATTCTAATAACAATTTATTAGATAAATCATTTAATCATTATAAACTCTTTAACTTAATTATTAAATTAAGTGTTAAGTTCAGATAACCACCTGGGGATTGGGCGGTTTCCCACTTAACCACCTATAGTCAGTAAACCTACATTTAAACACCCGACCTTTTGAGTTAAAGTGAAATCGTTCTTTCTGTCATAACTCTGTTACTTTAAAAGGTTAAAGACTTAATTACCCTCTTATATATAAAAGAGTGATGCTTGTTGCTTGTTCATCTCTCTCTGTTTTTCTAACAAACAAAAAACAGAGTGGGAGAACAAATTCATTATGAAAAAATTACATCAAGGTTAATCCAGAGTGCGAGAATCATAGAATATATCAAATGCTTGTATTCATAAATAGTGTTACAACTGACAAAAATTAACCGTTCAGGTCACAAAATTGAAACAGAATAATAGAATAGAAAAGGTGAACTAAAACTTGTCTCCAAAATGTAAGGAAATGAAGAAATATGTAACCTTTCCAGTTACATCCATTACAATCTGTTAATACCCATATAAATTTATTCAGCACCTTACTATGGATGGGTAATTAACTTAATCTGATCTGTTGCTACTTGAGCTATGTGAATTGAATGATATCATTCACCCAAGAATGAATTAGAAAAAACAGAGTCTCCATGTAACTGAGTTTCCTCCATTGAAAATACATTTACCTTTCACAAAGCAACCTTGCTAATCCAAAGTCACCAATATGTCCAGTAAATTCCTCATCTAGGAGAACATTACTAGGCTTTAAGTACAGTACACAATAGGAGGCTGGTAGTCATTGTGAAGATAGCAAAGTGCAGCTGCAACATCAATAGCAATATTCAATCTATCAAGACGAATGAGATATAAACCCAGAGAGTCAAAAAGACAAATGAGACTATCAAATTTGGACAAAGGGAATAAGATAACAGGTTATAAGACAACTCAATGAACACCAGAACCATATTTAATCTGAAAATATAATATCAAAAACATGCAAAGATCAATTTTTTACTGAAACATAACATAAAGATCCAACTTTTTCAGCTGCAGAAGCAATTTCATTTAATCTACATATACAAACCGAGAGAAATTAATCTCCGGCTACGGAATACGGTACCTTCCCGGTAGATTCTCCGGCCATCTATTTATCTCCACGTAAAATTAGTTATTAACAAAACCCGATTGAGAAATACAGTGCGGTTTCTCTAAGAACAATAGAAAATAAAAATAAAAGTCAAGCTAATTGAGAAATTTTAATATATAGCTGTATAGATATATAGAGAGAGAAAGGGTTAGGGAAATCAAAGATCTAATAGGAGAAGGAATTTTATTTTATGGGGTTTAAAACAGAAAAGTGAATCTAAAATTCTTATAACAAAATTAGTCCATTAGAAAAAAAAGTGAAATAGTACGATGATGTTTTTCCTTGACTGGATAGGAGTGCTAAAGGAGAAACCTAATGAAGTAAGAGTTGGAGAAGAGGGGGTTTTGTGTATAGATAAGCCGAGGTCAAGAGTTACGAACTCTCCAAATCTGAAGAAATAGTGGGCTTTCTTCTGATTTCGACTTCGATTTCTGTTTCAACTTCGTTGCTCTTCAGATTTGAAGAAGTTTTGTGAAGATTTGAGTGAGAATACTCTATGCTTTGTTAATGAACTGAACGGCGACGGTCGTTTACTCCAAAAACTCCTCTCCGGTACCTCCACGATGACGTCGTAGCCGGCTCCATCATCAGTTTCTCGGCGATGGCTCCTGCACGATCTCACCGACTGTAGACTCGAGGAGAGAGGAGACAGTGGATTTGAAGGTTGAAGATAGAAGAAGAAAGGGTATTTCAGTCTTTTTAAATCGTTAAAGTCCCTTTTCACTCGTTTTTTGCGTCTGACATGCACGCACGGTTAATTTAGACGGAAAAGGTAACGATTTCACTTTAACTCAAAAGGTCGGGTGTTTAAATGTAGCTTTACTGACTATAGGTGGTTAAGTGGGAAACCGCCCAAACCCCAGGTGGTCATCTGAACTTAACCCTTAAATTAAATTAGAATATTATATCTTAATAATTAATTTCCTTAACTCATTAATTATTTAACAAACAATTAACTAAATCAAATCAAATCAAATCAAATTGAACAATTATTTATTCAACAATAAACACATCCATTAAATATTTATATAATAAAATATATATTTAATATTACAATTTAAAATTATGGAATGTTACAAAGAAGCCGGCGCCACAGCGCCAATCTTAGGGATTGCATAGTAAAGAAAGTTTATAAGTGAAGCAAGAACATTAATTGGTTAGTAATGAACTAAAGATTTAAGTAACATTGTTTAAGATATTGTTAAACCTTATGTTTGATAACTAAAGGTTGAAGATAATCAATTGAGCGGGAACGAAGAACGTGAAGGTTAAGTAAGTAAACTGTGAATTGTATTCAACGTTGGTACTTCACCAATGACGATCGAGTAATGGTTTAATGATGTAAGAACGTTAGTAAGCCGTGAGAAAGGATGATTAACTCGAAATTGGTTGTATTAATGAAATAATTTCAGTTAAGTTATAGAAGAGAAATAAGTTGGTAAGAACGTTGTAAAGAACGACGGAAAGCCGGAACCAATAATAAAAAAATCTAATACATGATTAGATTGAAAAAAGGGTAAGATTCATTAGGAACCATGTATGTTCATTCATGACCTAGTGTGGTATGTTATTTGGTTATGTGTTATAGAGACTGTAAAGACTCAAAGGAAAAGTAATTTTCTTGTAGCAGACGCTGAAGGAAAGTTTTCTTATCGCTTTTCTAACCTTCGTGTTAGCCAAGTTTTCAGTGATTCATATTATGAGACGCATGAATTGTTTTACGAAAGGGTCGATGCCAGTTTTAACTCGGATAGAATATTCTTGAAAGATTGATTAATTTCTTTACAAGTCTTTCAATATAGAATTAATAACGCTATCTTACGCCAATTGTTTGGTACAGATTCAAGGTAAGCCTGAGTATGAATAAACAAATGTATTTTACATCAATTATTCGATGGGCACGCGAGGTTGCCAAAACTTAAACATACATACGTTTAACGGATGAGTGTTGATCAACATAGAGTACTATAGGCTGATCACCTAGAAGTGCTCGTAAGATATGTCGGACTTACGGACTTCGTATAGGGTTGTCCTTTTCATGAATAAAAGCTAAAGAGAATGTTCATGGTCTATGGACCTACTCAGAATTTCCAAACTACTATATGTACTTTGGAATTATTTTATGAGATGAGAAGTGTTGCTCAATATTTCATAGTACTTCATAACTATTGTTCAGTTATTGAAGAATAATCATATGATTCTCGAAGTGGTATCTATATAATATTTTGTTAGACTTCCTGAGCTATTTATGTTCACTTCTTGCTTGAATCATATGATTAATGTGACACCCCCAAATCCTGGTACTTCATTACCTCAAGATTCTGTGTTCACTTAATCAAAACATTCATATCTAACTACCCAATCATAATAAAATTGAATAATAAAACCTGCCCATACAAGATTACATTAATAAAAATCTCTCAGGTTATCTAACCTTTAATTACAATCATTCAAATGTGGAATTTAAATAAGTTCATTACAATAATCAAATTAAAGTCTGATAAATAACTGTCAACATATTACAAGTCTTCAAAACTTGTTCATCTTTCCCTTGCCCTTACTGGTGCTAGGTACATCTACCTTCTCATCCTTAGTTGTAATGGTTATATAAACAAGAGCGAGCAAACAAAGCTCACTTGAAATAAGAATGAATAACTTTACAACATTTGCCAAATAGTAGGCTCAATAGAACTGAATGATATGTTTTATTAACATTCTGAAATATACTACTGAGGGTCTAATGATCACGAACCATGTCCAAAGTTATAAGCAATCTTTCAACTTTAACAGTCACATGACTATAAGGACTCCACCTACTTAGGGAGATCAACCCTTAATTCATACAATTTATTGTGCACAAATATTTCAATGCTAAGTGTAAACCCCTAATAATAAGGTTGTTCATCTCAGTATTTAGAGTACAAGTCCCCACCAAAGAAAGTTTGGTTTGGATAAGCTTTCAAGGGTAATTTGAAGTTTAACGAACATCAACTAGAGGACTAGTTGAATCAATAGTGTTTGATAACACAACAATTGATCAATAATAACATAATTATTAAATATACATTAAATAATAGCAAGCTAAAATTAAAGCTTGCTCATTATGAGAATGGCTTGTGTCAAGTAAATGAACTAAGATAATTCAACATTAGAAATTAGAATTCAAAAAAAATTGCAATCATCGTACATGAAGGATAATAAGGAAACATGTCTAACAATAAACAAGTTAGAATACATCAATAAATATAGGAATTCAAAACTTGATTGAATAAAGTTTAAGTCATAGCTAGCTTGTTCAAATAATGATGAGGAATACAAGAATTTGATTAATGAAAGATTAAAGTAAGAAACTTACTCAATGTAAATGTAGGGTTAGAAAACTTGCTCAATGTAAAAGGAAAAGTTTAGAAACTTGCTCAATCAAAAGATGAAGTTACAAAATGTAATAATAGAACTAACTCAATGAAAGTGTAGAGTTAGAAAACTTGCCTTGAGTGTAAGCTAAAATATTAAAACTCAAGTTCACCTATACACATTATTAAAACCACAACATCTATTAGACATACTAATATTTACTTTTCAATATAAAATTCATTACTAGCTAAACTTATTATTTTAGCTCAAGTCTTATACTACCATATATATTTTAGAATTTCCAAGTGTTAACATCACAACACTTATCTAACATTCATTGTATAAACTAAGTTACGCATAACACGTTCGTAACTTACAAACAACTTTTACAACTTTGAATTTATAATCCACCTAACATGACTCTATTTAACCTTGTTGTTACATGATTCTCACATTATCCTAACATTAAGCTAAGTTACATTGAACGTTCAAAGTCTGCAGAATTAACAAACTTCACTGTCTGAAACTGGGCACTGGCGCGACCATGCCAGTTTTATACTGGATTGCAGCGCGCCAGTCCAGCTGCGCGCCCGCGCCAAGAGACTGCGCGGTCACGCTACGCACAGACTCCAGTTTCTGCATAATATGGCTACGACAGTTTTCTTAAGCGAACTAACACGAATTTCACCCACCAAACAGTAATAATAACATGTAAGATAAATATAACAATATCATAAACATGATTGCTAATATTTTCCATCAATTAGAACAATTTAACAACACTTCTAACTATTTTAATTTCTCAAAATTCATATTTTTATACAAAACCTCCATTTTTGAGTTTCTTCACCAAAATCATCATTGTAATCTCTATACTTGGCCAAATTGCTTCGTTCAAATTACGTTATGCTCGTTTCTTAATGAACTAACATATACAAGACTCAATTTATAGTTTAACATATGAATTGATCATCAAAATTGGTACTTACATGAGGCATATGAAAAAAATATATATAAATATACACTGTCAAAAATTTTCTTCTACTGTTAACCGAAATTAGCATACCATTCTTGATTAAACCCAACTCCAGTCATGATTAACACATACAACTATAAGTACCCAATAGTATAATCATCATAATTGAATTTTATAGCTACAATTCCAAACATATAAAATTTCATAGAGTTTGAAAATTATTGTCGTAAAACTCATATATATATATATATATATATATATATATATATATATATATATATATATATATAAAGGTTATGTAAACATACCTTCAATTAGCGTGTAGTTCTTGCAAAGATCACTGGAATATGCTCACGTTCTCTCTCAAATTCTCTCAAGCAATTCTCTCTAAAACCTTTTCTTCTCTTTTTCTCTGTAGTTGTTCTTAGGCTTAGGCTTAGGCTTATACCATATAGATTATACCTAATGTTAAGCTAAAACCAACACTCACCTTTCAAACGTAAAAACTGACATTATACTAATTTCCCTTAATAAATTATCAGTTACTATATATATATAATATATATTATATATATTTTGTTTATTTAATTAATATTATATATTCAAAATTCAAAAGAAATCCAAAGGCCATAGGGCTTTGTTTGGCAAATCATTTAAAATTAAAGAGTTTATATCCTTAAGCATTGTTTGGGTAAAACTAAATTAAACTACTTTAATATATTTTAATAACTCCTTTTAATATAGTAATTTGTCACACTTTATTTAATCAAGCTTTCATATTTAATTTAATTAATTCAAATAACAATTAATTAAATAAATCATTTAATCACATAACTCAATACAAATAATTAACAATCAATTTGAAATATCAACATAATAATAATTTACTTAACTTATTAATTATTTATTTAACAAATAATTAACCAAATAAAATCAAATCAATTAAACAAATATTTATTCAATGATAAACACATCAATTAAATATTTATAGAACTCAATAATTATTTAATATTATAATTAAAATTCTGGAATGTTACATCATTCCTTCCTTACAAGGATTCTATCTTCAGAATCACAATTCAAACAATCAAATGGTCACATTCTTTCCTACTTACAAAGATTCTGTCCCCAGATTCGAAGACATATATTACACAAATAACTCAGGGTAATTCTTCATCATTTCAGCTTCGAGTTCCCACGTAGCCTCTTCGACATTCTAGTTCCTCCATATCACCTTCACAGAAGGTATCACTTTATTTTTGAGCACTTGTTCTTTTCTGTCGAATATCTGGATAGGAATATCTTCGTAAGACAAATCTTTACTGAACTGCAACGGTTCATATTTGATCACATGTTTGTAATTGGGTTTTTACGGTCGTAACACCAAAATGTGAAAAACTTTATTAATATTTTCCAACTCTGGAGGTAGAGCTGCCTCATAAGCCACTTCCTCCACTCTTCGTAGTATCTCAAACTGTCCAATAAATCTTGGGCTGAGCTTTCCTTTCTTGCCAAAATGATTTTTCCCCTTCCAATGAGAAACTTTTAGGAAAACGAAAGTTCCTACTTCAAATTTGCGATTTTGCCTGTGTTGGTTGGCATACTTTTTCTGTCTGTCTTGGGATGCTACCAATCTTGTCCTGATGAGTTTGACAACCTCAGCATTTTTTTGTACCAGTTCTGGTCCTAACAATTGGCGTTCACCTACTTCATCCCAGCATAATGGACTTCTGCACTTTTTTCCCTATAATGCCTCGTAAGGTGGCATGTCGATGTTCGCATAGTAACTGTTGTTGTAGGCAAATTCCACCAATGGTAAATGTTCTTTCCAGTATCCTTTGAAATCCTTGATGTATGCTCTCAGCATATCTTCCAACGTTTGGATTGTTCGTTCGCTTTGCCCATCGGTTTGCGGATGGTATGCTGTACTCATTCGCAAATGTATTCCCATGCATTCTTGTAGTCTCTTCCTGAAGTTTGACATAAATTGCGGATCTCTATCTAATCCGTTGTCATGTGTTCCCACTTCCATTCTGGTATTTCTAACGGTTGAAGTAACCCGCTTGGTCTTTGACGATTTGCCTTGACTCCTTGACATGTCAAGCATTTTTCCACGCATTTGGTAACGTCTCTTTTCATGTTCGGCCAACAAAAATGTCGCCGCAAATCTTGATACATTTTTGTGCTTTCTGGATGAATCGAATATCTTGTGTTGTATGCTTCGGTCAAGATTTTGTCTTTAAGATCTGGTACTGCTGGAACCCAAATTCTTTCCTTGAACCGTAGTAGTCCTTCAGTATAGATCTTGTATTTTACATCACTACCCTCAACCACTTTCTCTTTGATCGTTTCGCATTCTTTATCTTGTAGTTGAGCGTTCTTCACTTTGTCCACCAAAGTTGGGCTAGCATCTATCTGGAAAAGTCGTTCATCGTATTCCTTTGGAAATTTAATTTGCAACTCTAGCTTTCTCATTGCTGAAATAAGATCCTCCTGAGTGGTTATCAGCATCGACTTCTCCCGACCTTTCCTACTCAAAGCATCTACAACCACATTCTCTTTGCCCGGGTGACAAAAGATCTCACAATCGTAATCTTTTATCAATTCCATCCTTCTTCTTTGACGCATGTTCAGGTCCTTTTGTGTGAAAATATACTTCAGACTTTTATGGTCTGTATAGATCTCACGTTTTTCTCCATAGAGATAGTGTCTCCATATCTTCAGAGCAAATACTACTGCAGCCAATTCCAAATCATGAATCAGATAACCTTTCTCATAATCCTTCAGTTAACTTGATGCATATACAATTAATTTGTCGTTCTGCATAAGAACACATCCCAATCTTTTAAATGAGGCATTACTAAACACCACAATTTTTCATGTACTATCTGGTAATGACAACACAGGTGCCACACTTAGCTTCTTCTTCAAATCTTTAAAACTTTTTTCACACTTCTCCGTCCAAACAAATTTTACCGCTTTCCTTATCAAATTTATTAGCGGAGTGGCTATCTTAGAGAAATCTTGAATAAATCTTCTATAATAGCTGGCCAATCCCAAGAAACTCCTCACTTTCGACGGTGTTCTTGGTTGTTCCTAATTGATTACAACTTCCACCTTTGATGGATCCACTAAAATCTCATCTTTATCAAACACGTGCCCAAGAAATTGTACGCGATCTAGCCAAAATTCGCACTTAGAGAATTTTTTGTACAATTTTTCCTTTCTTAGTGTTTCCAATGTCAAACGTAAGTGTTCTACGTGTTTTTCTTGAGTTTTGGAATACACCAGAATGTCGTCGATGAATACCACTACAAACTTGTCTAAGAATGGTTTAAACACCCTATTCATTAAATCCATGAATGCAGCAGGTACATTGGTTAAACCAAAAGATATCACCAGAAACTCGTAATATCCATACCGAGTTCTGAATGCCATTCGAGGTATATCCTCCCTCCTCACTTTCAATTGGTGATACCCACTTCTCAAATATATTTTCGAGAAGTATTTAGCACCCTTCAACTAATCAAACAAGTCATCTATTCTCGGCAACGAGTATTTATTTTTAATAGTGAATTTGTTTATTTCTCTATAATCAATACAAAGACGCATCGACCATCCTTCTTCTTCACGAATAACACCGGCGCTCCCAACGGTGATACGATTGGTTAAATACACTTCTAGTCTAGCAACTCTTGCAACTGTATCATCAGTTCCTTTATTTCTATCGGAGCTATTCTGTACGGGCCCTTCGATATCGGTGATGTTTCCGGCGCTAAGTCGATCACGAACTCAATCTCTCTATCAGGTGGAAGTCATGGAAAATCCTCTGGAAACACATCCTCAAATTCCCTCACCACTGGTATCTCTTTCAGTTTCACACTCTTTTTCTGAGTATCGACTATGTAAGCTAAATAGCCCACACAATCTTAACTCAACAATTTCTTGGCCTGCATAATCGTCAGATATTTCATTTGTCTAGGCGACTTACTACCATAAAATACTACCTTTGACGGGGTCATACGGTTTACACACTTCTTTTGGCAATATATTACTGCTCCATATTTGAATAGCTAATCCATTCCCAAAATAACATCAAACTCTCCAAGTCTAATCAGAATTAAATCTACCATCAAGATATTCTCCTTAATGTTCACCCTACAGTTCTTGTATACGAACCTAACATCGATTACTTCCTTATTTGCAATTTCTATATTCAAAGGAAAATTCAGTTCTTCACCAGCCAATCCTAACCTCTTAGAAAATTCATCAGATATAAACGAACAAGTAACATCAGATATAAACGAGCAAGTAGCATGGGAAGAACATAAGAATTTATATCATTGATTGGGATAATATCTGACACCACATCTTTTGATTGCACAACATCTTGCACAATCATATTGAAGGTTCTAGCTGTGGGTTTGTTTGATGTTGCACGTTCAGTAATGGCCCATGTACCTCCATTGTTACCTCCATTGCTTCTGGTTGTCTCTCCAGCCTTTTTCTTAGGGCATTCATGAGCAAAGTGATCCTTGGATCCGCACATGAAGCACAAGTTCTTCTTAGGTTGAGTGCAATTTAGGGCAATGTGACCCTCCTGACCACAATTGAAGCATTCTCATTTTCCATCAAGCACACACCCTTATGAAACTTACCGCATATAACACATGCTTCAAACTTCTTGTTTTTCTGGTTACCCTGCTAGTTTCCAGTACCCACGCTTCCATTCCACTTCCTCTTCAAATTATTGTTGTTGTTGTTGTTTCCACCACTAGCACTTCCATTCTTATTCTCTACCTCATTCTTCTTCTTCTTCTTCTATTCCTGATTAAACTTTGTCACTGCCTCGCCTCCACCTTCAGCGATTATTGCTTTTCCTATCATTGCTGTGAAAGTCTTCAATTGGAATAGGGAGACCCTACTGTACAACCAGGGCTTCAGTCCTTGTTCAAATCTCTTCGCCTTGTATTTGTCCATGCTGACTTGATATGACACAAACCTCTCCAACTCATTGAATTTAGCGGCATACTCAGATACCGTCATCGTTCGCTACTTCAGTTCCAAAAATTGTACTTCTAGCTGACTCTTCGAACTATCTAGAAAATAGGTCTCGAAGAATATCTTCTTAAACCTATCCCAGGTCATCACCCCTGGCCCTTCACGAGTTTTATTAGCCTGCCACCAATAAATAGCCTATGCTTTTAACATGAATGTTACAAAAGCAGTCATCTGATCATCCCCTACCCTAGCAACATCGAACACCTTTTCTATCTCCATAATACAGGTTTGTGCCTCGACTGGATTCATGGACCCACAGAATTCAGGTGGTCCAACTGCCTTGAAATCCTTAAACGTTGTTCCTTGATTCTGTGGTTTATTCTGCAACGCTCCTGTTAGTAGCGTCACTAGTTGTTGAACGGGGTTAACATCAACATTGTCGATATTGGTTACCTCAGTGGTTCTTTGTCGTTGTGGTTGATGTCTGGGAGGCATTTTCTGATAAAAATACACTCATTAGATTATTATTCAACTCTTTTAAGTAATTTCTGCTTAACTTGCCTCCACAAAAGAAATAGCCACATAATCACATAACACTTTGAATAAAACAACAACTTTTATGTATTCATAATTTCTTTGAAAATATAAAACAATAGCATCACTGCTATTTATATTACTTTCCTGAACTAAAAAAGTTTTAGGACAACATCATCATCATATTCCATAGGTTACATAACATTACACACTGCAAGTTGCGCGCCTGCGCGAGGATTACACTGGGGTAGCGCGCGGCCACGCGAGATGCCTGTAGCTGCTGATTTTTTTTTTTAATTTTTAATTAAAAGGGTTGTAATGGATTTAAAATGATTTCTGACTGGTGTCAGACGTGATCATTATTCAGTTTTACGTATTTTCATTTGGTAACTAGGGTTAAACTCTGAGAGAGATTCCAACGTAGAGCGAAGCCTAAACTCTACTTTTCTAATTCTTCTTGGGATTCTCTATCACTGTGGATTTTTATTAGTATTTTGCTGGATTTTTATGAGGATTTAAATGTTACTAGTGGATTATAATCAGCCATTGGGTTTGATCATTTCTATCTTTCATCTTTCAATTGTTTGTTTATTAGCCATGTTTAGCTTTGATCCCATAATGGCTTTTGGTTCAGTCATGAACTAAACTCCATTATGGGATTCTAACTGATTTTAATATGTAGTTTGGTTGCATGCTTGAATGCTGGATTGTTTTACATATCATATGGGATTTCTATCATGATTGTTTTGTATATATGAATGCTTGATCACCATTCGCTTTTAGTACTTGTATGGAATTGACAATGAACATGCAAGTATGGATTGTAATCATGATAGCATACGTATATGGGGTTGTTTGTTATGGCTTGTGTATTTCGTGAATCAGATAGACATATACTGTTTCACCATATGAGTTAGAATAAGGGCTTGAGCTTAAATTCAATATGATTGCAATTTCACATAGACATATAGTGATTTTGGTTATATTGATAATTACATAGAGTCTATCGCTTGTGGATGCTATGTAAGTAGGTTATAGTACATTAAAATGGCTATGCCTCTATTAGTGCTCTTGGCTACTTTCATGTGATATGTGAACAAGTCTTGCATGATAGTGGTGATTAGAAGAAGTATTAAATGAAGTTAGGATCCCATTACTTTCAAATTTGATTTATTACATCTTTATTATTGTTTTAGTCTTTATTGGCGATTAGAGTAAGTCATCAATCATATTCATTAGTATGAGCATATAAATATAGTGATTTAATTGATGCATAATAATTTAAATTAACAACTTTCCCTGTGGGATCGATACTTTACTTGCTCTGTATTACTTGTTGGAACATGTATGCTTGCATGAGTTAGAGTTCTTTTGTTTGAACTTAAAAAGAGGCAACACATTTTTGGCACCGTTGCCGGGGAAAGGCGTTTAAATTTTTATTATTATCATTAGTTTTAAGCTATATTGTATGACTTAGACAAATCTATTCTTATCTCATTTCCATTTTTTGTTTCTGTTTTTGTTTCAGGAACTTGTAAAAATTTTTATGCGCACGCGGTCATCCAACCCCGACTTAACACCTGTTCATGACAACATAAACGGGAGAGGTTGGAAAGCGAGTGTTCGTAGAAATTTGCAAGCACATTTAGAAAGTACTACAGCTAATATGGCAGCCGAGGCACACGGAGAAGAGCAAAGAGAGGAGCATAGGGCTCTGAATGAATATTCCATGCCCAATATTAATGGATTACAGTCTAGCATCGTCAGACCAGCGATAGCAGCCAATACATTCGAGATAAAAATGGGCACTATTCAGATGGTACAAAATTCGGTACAGTTTGGGCGTACTGCTACAGATGACCCGAATGAACACCTGGTGAGTTTCATTGAAATTTGTGATACATTTAGATACAACGGTGTGACGGAGGATGCTATCAGACTTAGGATATTCCCATTCTCATTGAGGGATAAAGCAAGAAGTTGGCTTCATTCTTTGCCAGCAGGATCCATAACTACATGGGAGGACTTAGCACATAAATTCTTAGCCAAGTTCTCCCCAATGGCTAAGATTGCAAAGATGAGGACATCTATCTCTCAGTTTGAGCAACAACAGGGCGAGTCCTTATATGAAGCATGAGAGAGATATAAAGAGATGCTGAGAAAGTGTCCACATCACGGTATGCCAGATTGGATGGTGATCAACACATTTTATAATGGATTGGGATGGCAGTCGAGACCGATTAGTAGATGCAGCTGCAGGAGGGGCATTAAAGGAAAAAAAGCTATGAGGAAGCCTATAACCTTATCGAGATAATGGCATCAAACGATTTTCAGAATCCTACATCTTGAATGCCATAGCCCAAGGTTGCAGGTGTGTTAGAAGTAGATGCTATCACGCAGTTGTTAGCACAGATGGCAGCCATGACTGAAGAATATAAGATACATTAACAGAAGGTAAAACGAAGACGGTTACCTTCGTATGTGAGATTTGTGCGGGGTCACACTCGACAGATCAATGTGCTATCAGCTCGGAGTTACAAAAAAGACCAAGGCCAGTTTCAGAACATATACCACCCCAACAACCGAAATCATCTAAACTTTAGTTAGGTCGAATAACCAAGGGAACCAGTAGAATCAATTTCATACAAATAATCAGTTTCAGTCATAACCAGCACATCCACATTGTAATCCTAAAACAACTTTTTCGCCGGGATTTTCTCAACAACAACAACATCACACTCCAACTGCACCTTAGCAAGAAAAGAAATCAAAATAGAGGATATGATGATGAAATACATGGTAAATACATAGGTTATGATCAAAAGCCAAGCAGTGGCTATTAAGAATATGGAAACTCATATGGGGTAGATGGCAAACATGCTTACCAACAGGCCCCAGGGTTCATTGCCGAGTAATACAGAAGCAAATCCACAAAGAGACGGGAAGGAACAGTGTCAAGCTAACACATTGAGGTCTGGGAAAAACACTGCAGATAATGCAAGTCGCGCATCCGCGCCCAATTGAATTGAGGAGGCCGCGCGGCCACATGAGGCAGAGCAGTCAGTTGTTAAAGAAGAAAATATGGAAAAGTTTGAGGTTCAGCAGGAAGAGAAAGATAAAGCAGGTTCAGAGGAGAAGCTTAAGAGTTCAGTACCACCAATTCACCCTCAAGTTCCGTATCCGTAAAGATTAAATAAGCAAAGGGAAGATAAGCAATTTAGCAAGTTTCTAGAGATATTTAAAAAGCTGTAAATCAATATACCTTTCGCCGAGGCATTGGAACAAATGTCAAGCTATGCAAAGTTCATGAAGGGTATACTGTCAAGGAAGACTGAGATTAGACGAATTTGAGACAGTAGCCTTAACAAAAGAATGCAGTGCAGTGCTTCAGCAGAAGTTACCTCCAAAGCTGAAGGATCCGGACAGCTTCATAATTTCGTGCACAATCGATAAAATGAGCTTCAGTAAGTGTTTATGTGATCTTGGGGCAAGCATAAATTTGATGCCCTTATCAGTATTCAATCAGTTAGGATTGCCAGCTCCAAGGCCGACAAACATTGCGTTACAGTTAGCTGACAGATCCATCACGTATCCACGGGGACTTGTTGAAGATGTCTTGGTGAAGGTGGACAAATTTATCTTTCCTGCTGACTTCATCATTTTGGATTACGAGGAAGATAAAAATATACCAATTATACTGGGGAGACCATTCTTAGCCATAGACAGGACTTTGATAGATGTGCAAAAAGGGGAGCTCACCATGAGTGTACATGATCAAGAGGTGCCCTTTAACTTCTTTAAGGCAATGAAGTTCCCAACAGATGAAGAAGAATGTTTTCGGGTTGATTCGGTGGATCGGGTCTTAAATGATGAGGAACATAATTTGGTGCACTATTGACCATTGAGGTGTGTAACTGGTGACTAATTCAGATTTGGAGGTCAAGCCATTGCCGCAACTAAGGGATATTACAATAATGGGTGAGGTGGACAGACAGGAAAGCACCTTAACTCGTTCTTCAATTTGAGATTCAAAGACAATCCTGCTAATTGACTATAACGTAGGGCTTGATGGGATGCAACCCATTATTTCTATCTCTATTTTTTTATTTATTCAGTTTAGATTGTTTTAGTTGGTTCATCTTAGTCTCATTATTGATAGTTTGTAGGAGTAGCATAATTAAGTGTGTAGCAAGATTTGCATTGCGAATGATTGAAACAGTTTAGAGAGTATTTGGTCAGAATTCTTATTTTAACAGATTGCATTAATGCCTATGTAGGTATACGCAATTGAAGTCATTATTGATAGGCAGTTTGGAAGCAAACTCAGTAGTGCAGGAAGCATGTTTGCGCGTCCACGCAATGAGAATAGCACAAGACCGCGCGCCCACGCGCTACACATACCAGACTAGAAATTCCACTCGCGCACCCGCACCAGAAAGCTATTGACTAGAGCGTGCGGCCGCGCGCGACACCAGACTGAGACAGTTTTAAACATTTTAAAAACTGAGTTGGGGACCATTTGGACTCTCATTTGAAATCATAACAGAAGCGAAATCAGCTCAGTCTCCATAACGTACGACTCTTCCTCTCTATCAGTTACGATATCGAAGCCATAAATCTCTCCACCACATAATCATCCACGATTTCGTCCACGTTCCATATCTACTCAACTTCTCCAATTGTAGTATAAAACTAGGGCTTCTGATTTGGTTTGGCAGAATGAACTTGGGGGGTAATATCATCATTTATCTCTTCTTCATTCTCAGTCATATCATCTGTGCGATCTTTATCAACTGTAAATGGGGCCTAAGCGATCACGTTCTATTTCATCTTCTTCTTCATCTTCCTCGGGCAGTCAAGGGGAGGATATTATTGATCACACCAAGTTTCTAAACTTAGAAGCTCAGCAGGAGTATTACAAAATTGTGGCGAAGACATTTTTAAAGGAGTGCAGTTTCAAACCAGAGGGGCCAAGATTGTCAATTATGTGCTATGATTCATGAGAGAGGCTGGGGTGTACTGACTGCCACTCCCACGCCCAGTCGATGAGCATAGTTCGCGAGTTTTATGCTAATGCCAAGGTCACCATGAGCGGTATAGCTATGGTTCGCGTTGTAGTGATAGATTACAGACCCTCGTGCCATCCACACCATTTTTAGACTTACCGATACACCGCCAACGGGGGCTGCTAACTGGGTCACCAGTGCACATTTGGAGACAGACTTGGAGTTGGTTATTGCTGAATTTTACGTGCCTGGACATGAAATGGACCTATAAATTCGGCACAAATCAACCTCACATATTCCCAGCTACAGCCCTGAACCGATATGCAAAGGCGTGGAATCTGTTCATATGTGCCAAGCTCGTGCCTTCCTCTCATCAGCACGAGATCACAGCGGAGAGGGCAATTATTCTGTGGGGCATAATCACCGGAAAATACATTGACATTAGTCATCTCATCCATCAGAATATGTTACGATATCTGCGGGGGAGGTACCATTAGGAGCTTTCCACATGCATCAGTGGTTGTTATGCTATGTGCTCATCAGGGATGCAACTGGGGCAACGAACAAATGTAATAGCCAAGCCAGGACAAAACTCATGCTACCATTGCAAAATTTGAGGATTGGGCAGGAGCTGTGCCACACCCACGCGGACGAGGTTTTATAATTCAGCCTACTTTTCCAGAGCCTTCACAGCATCCCCCTCAGACAGATGAGGTAGACCCGTCCACGCAAGCACCTGCTGCCCATGGTGAACTCCAGCTCTGAAGGTTGTAGCGAAAATTCGATGCCATATACGATAATTTCGGAACGTTTGCAATGGGACTCACGAGGGCCTTAGCTGAGGCTTTTGTGCAGCAAGGAACGACGCTAGAATGGCCTCAGTTTGGGACAACAGTGTCATATCCACCACCAGATTCACCACCTGAGGAGGGTGGTACCACTGATCATTAGGGGAGTTTTTCGTTACCCTTTACCTTCATTCAATGGGGCATTGAATATTATAAGTTTTAGGGGTATTGGGGTAGTAGTATAGTTGCATGTAGTTGTTTTTGCATGATTAGTTTAATGTTTGCATCATATAGTTTATTTTAGCATAGAGTTGCATGTTTATTTGCATGTTCATTTTTAGTATTGCATGTCTCACAGTTCTTGCCGTATGGAAATTTTTGTCTAGCCGATGATGATAATGAATTTTTGAAAGATTTTTGAGTATGTTGGATAACATGAACCCAGCTATAATGTTTTACACGATGAAGTTCATGTTGCTATTTAAATGCTTTCGGTTTGCACGATTGTGTTCATAGTCACTTGTAGGTATAAGAAGTATGTGTTGTATTGCTCAATAGAAAATGTAGTGTCAAAAAGAGAAATATGTGAAACATGGATGTAGACTTGCAAAACATTGACATTCAAACTTTGGGAAAACACGGGTATCTATGTATAAAAAAATAAATAAATAGTAATAATGTGGCTAGTCTTATTTCGGGGCCCTTGGCTACTTGAGTAAGTACGCCCGAGGGGATTGTCTCTACACCTAGTGCTCTAAGGTCTTTCATGGTCTGGGAGTCGTTGGTTGAAAGCTTGCTAAGGGGTAGCAGTGTTGTCTAATGGAGTAAGACTATTGTACAGTCATTTAGAAAAAAAGAAAAAAAATGAAAAGAAAAATAGCAATAAACACCGCGGGAAAGTGAAAAAATCGCCCTCGTGAGTAAAAATAAAGCAGTTAAGCCCATTGTTGAACCTCAGTTTGTTATGATATTTTGGAATAGTCTCTGTTGCATATGTATACATGAGTCTTGATTTAAACTATAATTTTCTATTTTGAGCAATTTAGTATGTGTATTCTTTGCTTAAATCAAGTTTTGGTGAACATAACACACACACACAACATATCTATAGCATTTATGAATTATCTGAGTGTACGACATTATGCCTACAGTTTGGTTTGAATCTGTATTCTTGAACATGGAAAAATTCGTTGAGGCATTTTGGACTAAATTTCTGTGATAGCTGGAACAATATGAGACTAGTTGCATCATAATTTAGTTGCATAGTAATATAGCTGCATTTTCATTTTTCATTAGTATGCATTGCTTGAGGGCAAGCAACAATTAAAGTTTGGGGGTATTTGATAAGTGGGTTTTATACCTACTTAATGGATAGAAATTCGCGCGAACTATGCCCATCTCAAGTACATTTTAGTGTGTTTTTAGTTGCATTTCATGTTATTTTGTATTGCATTTACTTAAAACTCCTTTTGGTGAAAAAGTGTAGGAAACGGCTTAATTTGGTGGAATTAGAAGGCACGGGGAGAATGGACGCATGAAGCGAGGGACAAGCTGGGATATGCGTGGCATGAGGATCAAGTGGAGCAGAAGACTAAGCGTGGATGGAAAAAGAAAGAAGGAGCAAAACAGATCAGTTGTAACAGCAGAACCAGAACTTAAAGTTGCAGAAGCCGCGCGGCTGCGCGGCAGGACAAGCTTAGGGACACGTGCCCGCGTGAGCACCCGGCTAGACAACATTACACACTGCAAGTTGAGCGCCCGCGCGAGGATTGCACTGGGGAGCGCGCGGTCGCGCGCCATTCCTGTAGCTGCTGATTCGTTTTATTTTAATTTTTAATTAAAAGGGTTGTAATGGATTTAAAACGATTTCTGACTGGTGTCAGGCGTGATCATTATTCAGTTTTATGGATTTTCATTTGGTAACTAGGGTTTATACTCTGAGAGAGATTCCAACGTAGAGCTGAAGCCTAAACTCTACTTTTCTAATTCTTCTTGGGATTCTCTATCACTGTGGATTTTTATTAGTATTTTGCTGGATTTTTTTGAGGATTTGAATGTTACTAGTGGATTATAATCAGCAATTGGGTTTGATCATTTCTATCTTTCATCTCTCAATTATTTGTTTATTAGCCATGTTTAGCTTTGATCCCATAATGGCTTTTGGTTCAGTCATGAACTAAACTCCATTATGGGATTCTAACTGATTTTAATATATAGTTTGGTTGCATGCTTGAATGCTGGATTATTTTACATATCATATGGGATTTCTATCATGATTGTTTTGTATGTATGAATGCTTGATCACCATTCGCTTTTAGTACTTGTATGGAATTGACAATGAACATGCAAGTATGGATTGTAATCATGATAGCATACGTATATGGGGATATTTTGTATGGCTTGTGTATTTTGTGAATCAGATAGACATATACTGTTTCACCGTATGAGTTAGAATATGGGCTTGTGCTTAAATTCAATATGATTGCAATTTCACATAGACATATAGTGATTTTTGTTATATTGATGATTACATAGAGTCTATCAATTGTGGATGCCTGATAGTGGTGATTAGATGAAGTATTAAATGAAGTTAGGATCCCATTACTTTCAAATTTGATTTATTACATCTTTATTATTATTTTAGTCATTATTGGCGATTAGAGTAAGTCACCAATCATATTCATTAGTTTGAGCATATAAATATAGTGATTTAATTGATGCATAATAATTTAAATTAACAACTTTCCCTGTGGGATCGATACTTTACTTGTTCTGTATTATTTGTTGACACATGTAAGCTTGCATGAGTTTGAGCTCTTTAGTTAGAACTGAAAAGAGGCAACAACTCCACGTACTTAGGGGGATCATCCCTTCGTACAATGTATTGTGCACAAACATTTCAACGCTAAGCGTAAACCCCTAATAATAGGGTTGTTCATCTCATTATTTAGAGTATAAGTCTACACCAAAGAAAGTTTGGTTTGGATAAGCTTTCAAGGGTAATTTGAAGTTTAATGAACATCAACTAGAGAACTAGTTGAATCAATAGTGTTTGATAACACAATAGTTGATCAATAATAACATAATTATTGAATATACATTAAGTAATATCAAGCTGAAATTAAAGCTTGCTCATTATGAGAATGGCTTATGTCAAGTAAATGAACTAAGATAATTCAACATTAGAAATTAGAATTCAAGAAAATTGCATTCATCGTACATGAAGGACAATAAAGAAACTTGTCTAACAATAAACAAGTTGGAATACATCAATAAATATTGGAATTCAAAACTTGATTGAATATAGTTTAAGTAATAGCTAGCTTGTTCAAATAATGATGAGGAATACAAGAATTTGATTAATGAAAGATTAAAGTAAGAAACTTGCTCAATGTAAATGTAGGGTTAGAAAACTTGCTCAATGTAAAAAGAGAAGTTTAGAAACTTGCTCAATCAAAAGAATGCAGTTACACAATGTAATAATAGAACTAACTCAACGAAAGTGTAGAGTTAGAAAACTTGCCTCGAGTGTAAGTTAAAATATTAAAACTCACGTTCACCTATACACGGTATTAAAACCACAACATCTATTAGACATAGTAATATTCACTTCACATTACTAGCTAAACTTGTTATTTTAGCACAAGTCTTATTCTACCATATATATTTTAGAATTCCCAAGTGTTAACATGACAACACTTATCTAACATTCTTTATATATACTAAGTTACGCATAACACGTTCGTAACTTACTAATAACTTTTACAACTTTGAATTTACAATCCACCTAACATGACTCTGTTTAATCTTGTTGTTACATGATTCTCACATTAACCTAACATTAAGCTAAGTTACATTGATCGTTCAAAGTCTGCAGAATTAGTAGACTTCACTGTCTGAAATTGGGCACTGGCGCGGCCACACCACTTTTATACTGGATTGCAGCGCGCCTGCGTAGCTCCGCGCCCGCGCTAAGAGACTGCGCGGTCGCGCTACGCACAGACTCCAGCTTCTACAAAACATGGCTATGGCAGTTTTCTTAAGCCAACTAACACGAATTTCACCCACCAAACAATAATAATAACATGTAAGATAAATATAACAATATCATAAACATTATTACTAACATTTTCCATCAATTAGAACAATTTAACAACACTTCTAACTATTTTAATTTCCCAAAATTCATATTTTTATACTAGAACTCCATTTTTTGAGTTTCTTCACCAAAATCATCACTGTAATCTCTATACTTGGCCAAATTGCTTCGTTAAAATTACGTAATGCTCATTTCTTAATGAACTAACATATACAAGACTCAATGTACAGTTTAACATATGAATTGATCATCAAAATTGGTACTTACATGAGCCATACGAAAAAATACATATAAACATACAATGTCAAAAATTTTCTTCTACTTTTAACATAAATTAGATTACTATTCTTGCTTAAACCCAACTCCAATCATGATTAACACATACAACTATAAGTACCCAATAATATAATCATCATAATTGAATTTTATAGCAACAATTCCAAACATATAAAATTTCACAGAGTATAAAAATTATTGTCGTAAAACTCATATATGTATATATAAATACACACACACACACACACACACACACACACACACATATATATATATATATATATATATATATATATATATACAAAGGTTATGTAAACATACCTTCAATTAACGTGTACTTCTTGCTAAGATCATTGGAATATGCTCACGTTCTCTCTCAAATTCTCTCAAGCAATTCTCTCTAAAACCTTTTCTTCTCTTTTTCTCTGTAGTTGTTCTTAGGCTTAGGCTTAGACCATATAGATTATACATAATGTTAAACTAAAACCAACGCTCACCTTTCAAACGTAAAAACTGACATTATACTAATTGCCCTTAATAAATTATCAGTTACTAAAATATATATATATTATTTATATTTTGTTTATTTAATTAATATTATATATTCAAAATTCAAAAGAAATCCAAAAGCTATAGGGCTTTGTTTGGCAAATCATTTAAAATTAAAGAGTTTATATCCTTAAGCATTGTTTGGGTAAAACTAAATTAAACTACTTTAATTTATTTTATTACTCCTTATAATATAGTTATTTGTCACACTTTATTTAATCAAGCTTTCATATTTAATTTAATTAATTCAAATAATAATTAATTAAATAAATCATTTAATCACATAACTCAATACAAATAATTAACCATCAATTTGAAATATCAACATAATAATAATTTTCTTAACTCATTAATTATTTATTTAACAAATAATTAACCAAATAAAATCAAATCAATTAAACAAATATTTATTCAATGATAAACACATCCATTAAATATTAATATAACTCAATAAATATTTAATATTATAATTAAAATTCTGGAATGTTACAATTGCAGCTAAGGTCTAGCGAACCGAGGGTTCTAGTAGAGATAAAGGTAAGACGAAGATGAATAATTAGTTTATCTTGTAATAGACTAGTAAGTATATGTATTATATTATGGTAAACAAAGAATTTAATGGTTTAAGAAACTGGGAACGAGATTTATCATTATTAATGTAATAAGAATGTCATTGATACACACATTTTGTTGTCGTTTCAATAGAAAGAATGTACAGTTATGAGTACCGTGTAGAACCATTTGTCGGGTTGGAAGATACCCGGATTTGGGGACGTCACAATTGAAGTCTTCTTTGGCAGTTCACTGTAAGCCTTCTTACACATTCTAAAGCCTTTCTCCACTATTGTGCACACACAGTTCTGCACGTTGAGAGTCGTGTTGCATGTGTATGCCCAAACTTCGGTTCATGGCTTTTATTTCTTTATATATATATATATATATATATATATATATATATATATATATAGGGGCGTCATAGGTGCTTCGTAGTGGTTGATTGGTTTTTACTGCTTTATTTACATTTGTAATCCCCCATGGACGTGCTTCGTGGTGGTTGATTGTATGCACACACACACACACACATATATATATATATATATATATATATATTTACTGCTTTTATATATATAACTGTTTACAACTTTCATACAAATTGCCACATCATGTGAGCCTAGGAATCATGTGATCAAAGATTCAGTCTACTGAATCTAGATTTGGTTCCCGTGATGCACTTTTTCAGCTTTACACGGCTTGTAAATTATTCACGGTGTTCGAATTTCCTTATATGACTCTCAAGCCCACAAGGAGTTCGGCACTGCTATGTATATTATTTTTCTGAAGATGTTTCGCATCTCAAAAAAGTAAAGCAATCAAGTCGAATACACGATAAAAATGGAAGCATCAAAGGCCCCAATTACAATTGATCACAAGGGTTTGAAAACCTCTTTTTACAAAACATCACTGTTATATCTTGTTAAAACTAAATTTTACACAGAAATTCAAACCCTTTGTATATAGGTGCGAATGAGTCATATCACTACTTCCAAATAATTGCATATTGATCCACACACACACACACATTCATATAACAGTTTAATTAAAAAGGGACGGTCACCATTGCAACACGGATGTCGGGGGTGCCTAACAACTTCCCTTCGCATAACCAAGTCCCCGGACCCTAACGAATCTCGGTTTCATAAACCCGTTAAGCATTGTCACATCACTGGGTCAATGTGCAAATATTTTCTCGACTGTGTTGGTACAACCATTTAAAAAATCAACTGACGACTCTTACAGTCCAATCGTCGACATATACATGTCGGACCTTTTAACAACTTGTTTTTCAAACAAATCTCACCTAACATGAGAACACCAAAAGACAAGAACAGAAAAGGGACAAATGAAAATACCGACGTCGCTAGGTGGTGACTCTACTAGGGACATCCACTAAGAGGACTTAAGCCGCTATTATAAGCTTTTCAAAACTGTTATATACTTGTGTGTGGATGGTGCATTTATATTTGATGAATGTGCACAAATGCATTTACTTACTATACTTAATGTTTCACACTATATCTGTTTGTGATATTAGTGATTCACACATGTCATCATTTTCATAAATGGTGAGACACATTGTATGTAAATGTATGTTGTGTGGTTCCTCCATCAGGAGACTATTCTGTTGGTGTTTGATTACTGGACTCATAGGAAGACTAATTCCAACGAGGCTCGGGAAAGGCACCACCCAAATTTGCTCTAGTTGAAAGACCAGATTAACTTCCCGTCGAGTAAATTGCAATGATTTGGGAACCTTCATGCCAAAAAATCGCGAAAGTAGCCTAAGATAGGTCAACCTCTGATAAACCAAACGCGGAGGAAAGTCTTTTCATGCTTTCCCATTTCAAATTACTCGTAAGGTCAATTACTTGTAATTTCATTCCATATTGATCTCCATCTAATGGGAAATATGAGGAAATATGCGTACACGTACATTTATAAATATTAACATGTTATCCTATATTACAAATAGCTAACATCCATTTTGCAGGATAGTACTCCTAAAACGGATACATCATATAGCATGCAAACATTTATACATTCCTTGAAGCTAAACTACGTCAATTTTTCGCAGGGAAACAATTGGACCTATTACCCATTCAAAATCCAAAAAGGCCTCGAGCCTACAGCCAATTATGTCTTTATCTGACCAGACAAATCCTAATCCTATCTCTCCTGAAGAGTTTTGTGACACCCCCAAATCTCGGTACTTCATTACCTCAAGATTTTGTGTTCACTTAATCAAAACATTCATTTATAACTACCCAATCATAAATAAAATTGAATAATAAACCTTCTCATACATGAATTAAATAAAATAATATCTCCCATGTTATCTAACCTTTACAAACAATCATTCATGCGAAAGATTTAAATAAATTACATTACATTCTTTAAACCAAAGTCTGATAATAAAACTATCAAAACTATTACAAGTCTTCAGTACTTGTTCATCTTTCCCTTTCCTTTACTGGTGCTAGGTACGTCACCCTTTCTAACTTTAGCTTTAAGGATTTTACAGGCAAGAGTGAGCAAACAAGCCTCACTTGAAATAACAATGAATAACTTTTACATTCTCTGCCCATTCAGGGGCTCAATAGAACTAAATAATATGTCCTATTAACATTTTAACATCCCTTGCCCATTTAGGGGCTCAATAGAACTGAACAATGAGTTCTATTAACATTTTAAACATTCACTGAGTGTCTAATGACCACGAACCTTGTCCACAGTTATAAGTAATCTTTCAACTTAAACTTTTACATTCATACGACCATAATGACTTTAAGGTACTTAGGGGGATCAACCCTTCGTACATGTATTGTATACAAATATTTCAGCGCAAAGTACAAAACTAAGCGTAACCCCTATAAATAGGGTTGTTCATCTCAGTATTTTGAGTACAAGTCCGCCCCAAAGATAGTTTGGTTTGGATACACTTCAAGGCAATTTAGAATTCAACGGACATCAACTAAGGATTAGTTGAATAAAGGATAATAACACTATGTTATTGAGTAATCTTGATTGAATAAACATTTCGTTCTGAGTTCATGCTTTAGGAATAATTCTAATAGCATAACAATTGAATAATCTATCATACCTTGCTTTGAACAATATTAAGCTAAGGTTATATTTTAAAATCTATTATCAAGCATGCAAAACAAATATTAACTTGAACAATAAACTGATATAACAGAATAACAATACTTGCATGCGAATATAATAAGTTTAGAGTTAGGAAAAACTTTCATAATCATAATAACCATCTCAACGAAAGTGTGGAGATGGGAAGCTTGTATCATCATGAATAACTAGATTCAATTAAGTTGCTTAATGGAAATACTTTACTCAATAAAGTATAGCATATGAAATTTACATAACGAAGCATTAGGATTAGAAAACTTGTATAAACACAACTAACTCAGCGAGAGTATGGAGTTGGAGAACTTGCTTAATGTAAAAAGATAGGTTTAGAAACTTGCCTTGCGCGTGGATTAAACCATTATAATCCAAATCAAAATTATCTTATATACATATGTTAAAATGACATGATTAGTCATAAACAACACTACATCACGTATGGTTTCAACGTCTAACCATGTAATCAAATCATATTCCTAAACGATAATAAATTCGTTATGTATTAACAACATGTTCGTTCAACACATTACAATATTATAATAACATAATTTATTTGGTCTTATAATATTATTATTAAAATTTCAGAATTCTGTGCAAGACAGAAGTCATCTTAGAACATTCTGCTAAGTGGCGCCGTAGCGCCACAGTTTGAACTGTGGTCCGCGCTACAGCGCTGACATGGCACTCCGACGCGAGACCTATATAGGGACTCGGTGCTGCGGCGCGAAGTCCAGCGTTCCGGCACTGACTTCGGCGCTGCGGCGCGAAGTCCGGATGGGGCGCTGTGTTTGGCGCTAAGGCGTGAAATTTGACGCTGGAGAATGAATTTTGACGCTGGGGCGCCGAAACTCACAGAACCAAAAACGAAGAATAGAGCTAAAGCTACTGTCCAAAACCTTAACAACAATTCACCCCAAACAACATGTATAACTAATATAAATTACACATAATTGCTAACAATCATCCATATACCAATTACCAACTACTAATTAACAATATCATAACTAATTCTTTGAAACACTGTGTTTTTAAAAAATAAAACTCCATTGATGAAATATCAATTTACAGTGAACGTAATTCCATGCTCAAAACCAAATTAATACCTTTGAAATACAAGTATACTCACATATTAACATGTATAGTTCAATTTCATAGTAGTTCACAATTTATATAATCACATACCAAATTTGTTATTTTGCAAAACATACGTTTAAACATGTTTTTAACTATAAAACCAAGTTCCTCTTTCTTTAACACGCAATTAGCATACAGTCATATATATATATATATATATATATATATATATAACAAAAACAACTAAACGTACACATGCTTCCCAAACCAATTATACAAACATCGTTTTACAGAGAGTTTTGTAAAACTCTTATACACAGTCATATACAAGAAAATAGAGACTACCAAGTTCATAGAAAAATGGCTTAAAACATATCTACGTACATACGTTAAGCTTTTAGGAACCTACCTTTTTTTTGCTTTAGAAAACTAGTAAATCACTAAAGAAAATCTTGACAATCTCAGAGCTTTCCTCTCTCTCTCTCTCTCAACTATCTCATACAACTTCAAATTTTGATTAGGCTTAAGCTAAAATAGCATATACGTAATATTAACTAAAAACCAATGGTTACCTATAAAACTAAAACTTATAAAACTGACGCTCAACTAATGATCATATTAATTTATCAATTACCCAAAATAATATATATTATATATATTTTATTTATTTAATTAATAATTTAAATTCAAAAGAAATCCAAAAGCCATAAGGCTTTGTTTGTTAAACCATTTAAAATTTAAGGATTAATACTTAAACCTTGTTTGGCAAAATTAAATTAAAATTTACTTTAATTTATTTTAATAACTCTTTATCACATAGTTATTTGTCACACTTTATGTAATAACAATTTATTAAATAAATCACTTAATAACATAACTCAACCCACATAACACATTAATTATTTAACAAATAAATAATTAACTAAAACATTCCAATCAAATTGAACAATTACTTATTCAATAATAAACACATCCAATAAATATTTATATAAATCAATAAATATTTATAACTTACATTTAAAAATCTGGAATGTTACATCATTCCCCTCTTATAAGGATTTTGTCCTCAGAATCACAACTCAAACAACACATTCGTTACATTATTCCCTACTTATAAAGATTTTGTTCCCAAAATCGAAGACACAGATTAAACAAATAACTCAGGGTACTCTTTCATCATTTTCTCTTCGAGTTCCCACGTTGCTTCTTCAGCATTGTGATTTCTCCATATCACCTTCACAGAAGGTATCACTTTATTCCTGAGCATTTGTTCTTTCCTGTCGACTATCTGGATAGGAACCTCTTCATAAGACAAATCTTTCTCGAACTGTAACGGTTCGTACTCGATCACATGATTGTAATCGTGTTTATATGGTCGTAACACCGAAATATGAAAAAATTGTGAATGTTTTCCAACTCTGGAGGTAGAGCTACCTCGTAAGCTACCTCTCTAACTTTTCGCAGCACTTCAAAGGGTCCAATAAACCTCGGCCTTAGTTTCCCCTTCTTATCGAAATGAATTTTACCCTTCCAAGGAGAAACTTTTAGGAATAATAGCTTCCTACGTCAAATGCACGATCTTGCCTGTGTTGATCAGCATACTTCTTCTTTTTGTCTTGAGCTGCTACCAATCTTGTCCTGATGAGTTTGATAACCTCAGCAGTTTTTTGCACTAGTTCTGGTCCTAGCAGTTGACGTTCACCAACTTCATCCCAGCACAGTGGGGTTTTGTACTTTCTGCCGTATAACGCTTCGTAAGGCGGCATACGATGCTCAGGTGATAACTTTTATTGTAGGCAAATTCCACCAACGATAATTGTTCTTCCCAGCTTCTTTTGAAATCCATGACGCATGCTCTCAGTATATCTTCCAATGTCTGGATCGTTCGTTTGCTTTGGCCATCTGTTTATGGATGATAAGCCGTAATTATTCGCAATTGAGTTCCTATGTATTCTTGTAGTCTCTTCCAGAAATTTGAAGTGAATCGTGGGTCTCTATCGAACACATTTGACACTGGCACTCCATGTCTCGAAACGATCTCTTTGATGTACAATCTTGCCAACTAATCAAGATTGAACCTAATCTTTATTGGTAAAAAATGTGCTGATTTCGTCAGTCTGTCCACTATCACCCAAATTGCATCACATCCTCTCTGAGTAGTTGGAAGTCCCACCACAAAATCCATCGTGATGTGTTCCCACTTCTATTCCGGTATTTCCAACGGTTAAAGTAATACGCTGGGTTTTTGATGTTCGGCTTTTACTCTTTGACATGTCAAGCATTTAGCCACGCATTCTGCAACATCCCTTTTCATATTCGGCCACCAAAAATGTCGACGTAAATCTTGATACATCTTCGTGCTTCCATGATGAATCGAATATCTTGAGCTATGACCTTCGATCATGATTTCGTCTTTCAGTTCTGGTGTTGCCAGAACCCAGATTCTTCCCTCATACCGTAGTAATCCTTCGGTATCGACCTTGTATTTCGTATCGCTACCATCACCCATATTCTCTTTTATCTTTCCACATTCTTCATCTTGTAATTGAGCGTTTTTCACCTTGTCCAGTAAAGTTGGACCTGCTTCTAACTAAAATAGTCGTTCGTCGGATTCTTGTGGAAATTTGATTTCCAGCTCTAACTTTGTCATTACTGAAATGAGCTCTTCCTAAGTTGTTATCAGCATCAACTTCTCCCAACCTTTCCTGCTCAACGCATCTACAACCACATTTGCTTTGCCCGGATGATAAAAGATCTCACAATTATAATCCTTTATGAATTCCATCCGTCTTCTCTGACGCATGTTCATGTCCTTCTGAGTGAAAATATACTTCAGACTTTTGTGGTCTATGTAGATCTCACATTTCTCTCAATACAGATAGTGTCTCCATATTGAGAGCAAATACTACTGCAGCCATTTCTAAATCATGAGTCGGATAACCTTTCTCATAATCCTTCAGTTGTCTTGATGCATAGGCAATAACTTTGCCGTTTTACATAAGAACACAACCCAATCCTTTGTGGGAGGCATCACTATACACCACAAAATTTCCTGTATTATCCGACAGGGTTAACACAGGTTCCAAACTTAGTTTCTTCTTCAAATCTTGGAAGCTCTCTTCACATTTCTCCGTCCAAACGAATTTCATAGCTATCCGTGTCAAATTTGTTAACGGAATAGCTATCTTGGAAAAATCTTGAATGAATCTTCTATAATAACCTGCCAGTCCCAAGAAACTCCTCACCTTCGAAGGTGTCCTTGGTTGTTCCCAATTTATTACAGCTTCCACTTTCGATGGATCCACTGAAATCCCATCTTTGTCAATCACATGACCTAAAAATTATACATGATCGAGCCAAAACTCACACTTAGAGAATTTTGCGTACACCTTTTCCTTTCTTAGTGTCTCCAATGTCAGACGTAAATGTTTCACGTGTTCTTCTTGAGTTTTGGAATACACCAGAATGTCATTGATGAATACCACTACGAACTTGTCTAAGAATGGTTTAAATACCATATTCATCAAATCTATGAACGCGGCAGAGTCATTTGTTAAACCAAAAGACATCAACAGAAACTCGTAATGTTCGTACCGAGTTCTGAATGTTGTTCTAGGTATATCCTCCTTTCTTACCTTCAATTGGTAATACCCACTTCTTAAATCTATTTTCGAGAAGTATTTAGCACCCTTTAACTGATCAAACAAGTCATCTATTCTAGGAAACGGATACCTATTCTTAATAGTGACCTTATTTAACTCCCTATAATCAATGCAAAGACGCATTGATCCGTCCTGCTTCTTCACAAACAATACCGGTGCTCCCCACGGTGATAAGCTTGGTTGAGTATACTTCTTGTCCAGCAGTTCTTGCAGTTGCACCATCAGTTCCTTCATTTCTATCGGAGCCATTATGTACGGGGCCTTCGATATCGATGCAGTTTCTGGCGCTAAGTCGATTAAGAACTCAATCTCTCTATCAGTCGGAAGTCCTGACAATTCTTCTGGAAATACATCTACGAATTCTCTAACCACTGGTATCTCCTCCAGTTTTACACCCTTCTTCTGAGTATCGGCTATGTAAGCCAAATAACCCACACAACCTTTACTTAACAACTTCTTGGCCTACATAATCGTCAAACATTTCATTTGTCTAGGCAATTTGCTACCATGGAAAGCTACCTTTGATGGAGTCATAAGGTTTACACACTTCTTGTGACAATCAATTATCGGTCCATATTTGAACAGCCAATCCATTCCCAAAATTACATCAAATTCCATGAGTCTAATCGGAATTAAATCTACCATCAGGATATTCCCTTTAATGTTCACTCTACAGTCCTTGTATACGAACCTAACAGGAATCACCTCCCTATTCGCAATTTCTATGTTCAAAGGGAAATTCAGTTCTTCTCTGGGCAATTCTAACCTCTTAGCAAATTCATCAGATATAAACGAGCAAGTAGCACCCGAATCAAATAATACATAAGCATTAATATAGTTAATTGGGATAATACCTGACACCACATCTTTTGATTGCACAGCATCTTGCACAATCATGTTGAAAGTTCTGGCTGTGGGTTTGTTTGACGCTGTAGGTCCAGCAATGGCCCAAGTACCTCCATTACTGTCTCCCTTACTTCTTACTGTTTCTATGACCTTCTTCTGAGGGCATTCACGAGCAAAATGATCCTTGGATCCGCACATGAAACATATATTCTTCTTGGGTTGGGTGTAATTTAAGGCGATGTAACCCTCCTGGCCACAGTTGAAACATGCACGTTTCCCCATCAAGTACATACCCTTATGAAACCTCCCGCATGTAGCACATGCTTCAAACTTCCTAAACTGTTGGTTACACTACTGGTTTCTAGTACCCCCATTTTCGTTCCATTTCCTCTTCAAGTTATTGTTGTTGTTGTTGTTGTTACCACTTCCATTGCCTCCGCTACTATTCTTCACTTCCACCTCATTCTTCTTCTTCTTCTTCTTCTTCTTCTGCTCTTGATTGAATTTTATCACTGCCTCGCCTCCACCTTCAACGAGTACAACCTTCTCCATTACTACTGCAAATGTCTTCAACTGGAACAGGGAAACCCTACTGTACAGACAGGGCTTCAGTCCCTGTTCAAACCTTTTTACCTTACGCTCGTCCGTGCTGACTTGATATGGCGCAAACCTCACCAATTTGTTGAATTTCACGGCATACTTAGACACCGTCATTGCTCCCTGCTTCAGTTCCAAAAATTGAACCTCTAACTGACTCTTCGAACTCTCTGGGAAGTAGGTCTCGAAGAATAACTCCTTAAACCCATCCCAGGTCATCACCCCTGGTCCTTCCCGGGTTTTATTGGCTTACCACCAATAACTAGCTTCTACTTTCAACATAAATGGTGCAAAAGCTGTCTTCTGTTCATCCACTACCCTAGCGACTTCAAATACTTTCTCTATTTCAATAATCTAGGTCTGTGCCTCGATCGAATTCGTTGACCCATAGAACTTAGGTGGCCTAACCGCCTTAAACTCTTTAAACGTTGTGCCTTGGTTTTGAGGTTGATTCTGCAACGCTCCTGTTAGTAATGTCACTAGTTATTGGATGGAATTATCCTCAACATCGTTATTGTTAGTTCTCACATTGGTTCTCTGACGGTGTGGTTCACGTCTGGGAGGCATTTTTTGTTAAAAAACATCTATTATACTATTACCCAACTTCTTTAAGTATTAACTTGCCTCCATAAAAGAAATAACCACATTACACTTCTGAATAAAATAATAACTTTTATTTATTCATCATTACTTTGAAAACATAAAAACAATAGCATCACTGCTATTTACATTTCTTTCCTGAACTACAAAAGTTACAGGACAACATCATCATTCTCATATCCCATGGTTACATAACACTAGGGATTTACACATTATTTAACACTTATTAATTGTAAAACAGACACATTTCCTATGATGATCTATTAAGATACTCCGTAGCCTTTTGACGCTCTTAATACGTATGATGGTAGAGTTTCGAACTGAATTGGATAACCCATGACCCGATCTTGAGCTCGATTGATCACGGTATTGAATACTTTATCCATCTCTTCCATCTTCATCCTCTTTGCTTGTGCATCCCTTACTGATCTTCCAGTTAGTTAATAAGCTTCCTTGTATGCGTCTTCAGCTCTCTCCCTCTTGGTAGCTTCCTCCTTCAGCTTCTTCTTCAGTTCCACGACCATCTCGATCAGTTGTTCCTTCTCTCCTTCAGTCTGCATCAGCTTCTCTTCAGCATTAGTTAGACGTTCATCTCGATCCTGGATGTCGTCGTCCTTCTGTGTCATTGCAGTCTGTTGTTCAGCTACTATCTCCTGCAACTCCTCAACTGTGTCCTGAAGTTCCACGTAGACTTCATCATACATACGAGCATCCACCGAGATTAGTGGAGTCGCCTCGTCCTCGTTATCTTCATCCTCCCGTGGCAACTCCACGGGATCCTCCTCACCCGTCTCCACATCATCATCCTCATCTTCAACCACTGTGACCAACGGGGCTGACTCCCGTGGTAGTAGTTGTTCCCAAACAACCTGAATGTCGCGAGGCTCCTCCTCTATAGGCATTTGAGGTCCCTCCTCCCTAGCCTGACTGGATTCTCCAACATTAGTCATCCTGACAACAAAATTTTAAAGTTTTAGTCATTAATCATTCTACTCGACACTCGTGAGCACATAAGTTATACACACATAAGCACACAAGTGTTTTATTACTTCTTCTTTAAAACTCGATAAGAGTTATCTCCACTATCTTTTCAAAGGTTACTTCTTAAGGCTTTTTCCCCCACCTAAGGTTCATAACCTAAAGCTTTGATACCAACCTGTGACACCCCCAAATCCCGGTACTTCATTACCTCAAGATTTGGTGTTCACGTAATCAAAACATTCATTTATAACTACCCAATCATAAATAAAATTGAATAATAAACCTTCCCATACATGAATTAAATAAAATAATATCTCCCATGTTATCTAACCTTTACAAACAATCATTCATGCGAAAGATTTAAATAAATTACATTACATTCTTTAAACCAAAGTCTGATAATAAATCTATCAAAATTATTACAAGTCTTCAGTACTTGTTCATCTTTCCCTTTCCTTTACTGGTGCTAGGAACGTCACCCTTTCCAACTTTAGCTGTAAGGATTTTACAGGCAAGAGTGAGCAAACAAGGCTCACTTGAAATAACAATGAATAACTTTTACATTCTCTGCCCATTCAGGGGCTCAATAGAACTGAACAATAGGTTCTATTAACATGTTAAACATTCCTTGCCCATTCAGGGGCTCAATAGAACTAAATAATATGTCCAATTAACATTTTAACATCCCTTGCCCATTCAGGGGTTCAATAGAACTGAACAATGTGTTCTATTAACATTTTAAACATTTACTGAGGGTCTAATGACCACGAACCTTGTCCACAGTTATAAGTAATCTTTCAACTTAAACTTTTACAGTCATACGACCATAATGACTTTAAAGTACTTAGGGGGATCAACCCTTCGTACATGTATTGTATACAAACATTTCAGCGCAAAGTACAAAACTAAGCGTAACCCCTATAAATAGGGTTGTTCATCTCAGTATTTTGAGTACAAGTCCGCCCCAAAGATAGTTTGGTTTGGATACACTTCAAGGAAATTTGGAATTCAATGGACATCAACAAAGGATTAGTTGAATAAAGGATAATAACACTATGTTATTGAATAAACATTTCGTTCTGAGTTCATGCTTTAGGAATAATTCTAATAGCATAACAATTGAATAATCTATCATACCTTGCTTTGAACAATATTAAGCTAAGGTTATATTTTAAAATCTATTATCAAGCATGCACAACAAATATTAACTTGAACAATAAACTGATACAACAGAATAATGATACTTGCATGCTAATATAACAAGTTTAGAGTTAGGAAAAACTTGCATAATCATAATAACTATCTCAACGAAAGTGTGGACATTGGAAGCTTGTATCATCATGAATAACTGAATACAATTAAGTTGCTTAATGGAAATACTTTACGCAATAAAGTATAGAATATCCAATTTTCATAACGAAGCTTTAGGATTAGAAAACATGTATAAATACAACTAACTCAACGAGAGTATGGAGTTAGAGAACTTGCTTAATGTAAAAAGATAGGTTTAGAAACTTGCCTTGCACGTAGATTAAACCGTTATAATCCAAATCACAATTATCCTATATACATATGTTAACATGACATGATTAGTCATAAACAACACTACATCACGTATGGTTTAAACGTCTAACCATGTAATCAAATCATATTCCTAAACGATAATAAATTCATTACGTATTAACACCATGTTCATTCAACACATTACAATACTATAATAACATAATTTATTTGGTCTTATAGTATTATTATCAAAATTTCAGACTTCTATGCAAGACAGAAGTCATCTCCAAACATTCTGCTAAGTGGTACCGCGGCGCCATAGTTTGAATTGTGGGCTGGGCTGTGGCGCTGACATGGCACTCCGGCGCGGACTTATATAGGGACTCGGCACTGCGGCGCGAGACCTATATAGGGACTCGGTGCTCCGACACTGACTTTGGTGATGCGGGACGAAGTCTGGCTGGGGCACTGAGTTTGGCTCTAAGGCGCAAAATTTGACTCTGGAGCGTGAATTTTGACGCTGGGGCGCCGAAACTCACAGAACCAAAAACGAAAAACAGAGCTAAAGCTATTGTCCAAACCTTAACAACAATTCATCCCAAACAACATGTTTAACTAATATAAATTACATATAATTGCTAACAATCATCCATATATCAATTACCAACTACTAATTAACAATATCATAACTAATTCTTTGAAACATTGTGTTTTTAAAAAATAAAACTCCATTGATGAAATATCAATTTACAGTGAACGTAATTCCATGCCCATAACCAAATTAATACCTTTGAAATACAAGTATACTCACATATTAACATGTATAGTTCAATTTCATATTAGTTCACAATTTATATAATCATATACCAATTTTGTTATTTTGCAAAACATACGTTCAAACATGTTTTTAACTGTAAAACCAAGTTCCTCTTTCTTTAACACGTAATTAGCATACAGTCATATATATATATATATATATATATATATATATATATATATATACATATATAACAATAACAACTAAACGTACACATGCTTCCCAAACCAATTATACAAACATCGTTTTACAGAGAGTATTGTAAAACTCTTATACACAGTCATATACAAGAAAACAGAGACTACCAAGTTCATAGAAAAATGGCTTAAAACATATCTACGTACATACGTTAAGCTTTTAGGAACCTACCTTTTTGTTGCTTTAGAAAACTTGTAAATTACTGAAGAAAATCTTGACAATCTCAGAGCTTTCCTCTCTCTCTCTCTCTCTCAACTATCTCATACAACTTCAAATTTTGATTAGGCTTAAGCTAAAATAGCATATACGTAATATTAACTAAAAACCAACGCTTACCTATAAAACTAAAACGTATAAAACTGACGCTTAACTAATGATCGTATTAATTTAGCAGTTACCCAAAATAATATATATTATTTATATTTTATTTATTTAATTAATAATTTAAATTCAAAAGAAATCCAAAAGCCATAAGGCTTTGTTTGGCAAACCATTTAAAATTAAAGGATTAATACTTAAACCTTGTTTGGCAAAACTAAATTAAAATTTACTTTAATTTATTTTAATAATTCTTTATCACATAGTTATTTGTTACACTTTATGTAATAATAATTTATTAAATAAATCACTTAATAACATAACTCAATCCACATAACACATTAATTATTTAACAAATAAATAATTAACTAAAATATTTCAATCAAATTGAACAATTACTTATTCAATAATAAACACATCCATAAAATATTTATATAAATCAATAAATATTTATAACTTACATTTAAAAATCTGGAATGTTACAAGTTCGACAGATTAAGTAAATAAATCACAGATTTGGTTGTTCTGCTTGAAGAACTACCCCAATCTACTCAGGGTACAAGGATACCCACACATACTGAAGCCTCTGCACATGAAGGAGCCCAAGGTGCGGACAAAAAAGCTCCCGTATCTAATTCTCAGTTGGATAAAACCAATAAAACTCATGATACCACCCATCTCAAAGAAGATCTAGACACAACAGTGATATTAGAAAGAAAGTCCTTCAAATGGAAGAGACCATCCATTCTATCAAAGGAATTGGAGCACATGGGAGTGTTTCATATGCTGACCTTTGTATATTCCCTGGTGTGCATTATCCAGAGAAGTTCAAGACTCCTGACTTTGAAAAGTATGACGGGTTAGGAGACCCCTACACACATTTGAAGGTATTCATTGGAGAACTCATATCTTATGCCGAGGATGAGAAGCTCAGGATGCAGCTGTTCCAGAAAAGTCTAACTTGAGAAGCACGACTGTGGTATACCAGATTGGACAATTCTAAGATACATAGTTGGGAAGAGCTCTCTCATGCCTTCCTTACTCAATATAGCTTCTAATCCTAGATGGTCCCTGACCGGTACCAAATCACTAAAGTCAGGAAACAAACCAATAAATCTTTCAGAGAGTATGCTCAAAGGTGGATGCGCCTTGCTGCTCAAGTTGTTCCCTCTATGAATGAGTTAGAGATGGTGATGACCTTCATTGACATACAAGAAGCTCCTTTCTATGAGAGGGGTTTTAGCTGGTATTGGCAAACCATTCTCTAAAATGATTTAACATGCGGAGATGGGATTGAAGTCACGAAAGATTCAAGACCTAGCTGCCCTTAAAGCTGTTGCTGTGACAACCCGAGAATTTGGACAATTTAATAAAATCTTAAAAGATTGAATTAAGGTTAAATAATAGATCTAGAAAGAAAATAAGTTTATGTATTTGACTTTTTTGGGAAGAAATTTTGAGAATTATTCAGGATTAAGTGTATAAGTGTATATGTTTTGTGTATATGATCATATATGTGTGTTAAGGGTTAAGTATGAATCAGATAAGTGTAACATGTGCAAACCCTAATGCTAAGTATAAAATCCTAAGGGTTAAAAGTTACGTGAGTAATGAATATGAATATTATGTGATGGTTCATATTTGTTTATTAATATAAACAAATAAAAAAAACTAATGTAATATAATTATATATTAGGAATAAAAAACTAAATACCTTAAGGGTTATGATACGAGAGAATATTAGTATATAAATATATACTAATTTTAAGAGATTTATTTTATACATCTCAATTAATTAATTTTATAACCTAATTATAGCAAGTCTAATTGGGTTAAGAAATTAAATGTGCATGGATAAGGATTTAAGTTATAATTTAAGAATGAAAATCCTAATTAAATAATTAGGGAAATATAAAATTAAAAGTATTGGACCTAATCTATTTTCATGGTTCAAATATTTTTATTGGAAAGGCCAAAGAATTATTTAGGGAAGCCTAACAAATTAAAGTGTAGCCCAATCTCTTAGCCCAATTAAAGAGGGGCATTTTAGTCATTTGATATACTAAATATTACATAAAACAAAAATCAAACTTGGACAAGCTAAGGCCACTTGGTCGGATGTGTAAAGAAGGAAAAAGGAGGGGGAAAATGTGTTGATTGATTACTTTAGTTGGTGACCAAACCTCCTATGTGTCACTTGTTTATTTCACCAACATTTTTGTGCATTCTTGCAAGCAATCACTTAGTAATTAAGAGAGAGAAGAGAAGAGATATATTGGTATACTATGTTATATATACAATGTTGACGTCGGGATTTTTAGTTGTCCCTTTCTGTTACTTGTTCTTTGGTGTTCTCATTTTAGGTGAGATTTGTTTGAAAAAACAAGTGAAAAAGGTCTGACATGAATAATGTCGATGATGGGCTGTTAAGAGTCGCCAGTTGGTTTTTTAAATGGTTGTACCAACACAACCAAGAAAAGGTTTGTACATTGACCCAGTGATATGACACTACTAAATGGATCAGTGAAACCAAGATTCATTTAGGGTCCGGGGACTTAATTGTGCAAAGGGAAGGTGTTAGGCACCCCCCAACATCAGTGTTACCACGGTGGCCGTCACTTTTCAAGAAACTGTTATATGAATGTGTGTGTGTGTGTGTGGGTCAATGTGTTTTTTATTTGGAAGTAATGTGAGGCCTCGTTCACACCTATATACACAGGGTTTGAATTTATGTAAAAATTTAATTTTTAGCAAGATATGGTAGTGATGTTTTATAAAAGAGGTTTTTCAAACCCTTGTGCTCAATAGTAATTAAGACCTTTTACAATCCCATTTTATTATGTGTTCGGCTTGATTGCTCTTAGTTTTGAGATGCGAAGCATCTATAAGAAAATAATGTACAAAATGATGCCGAACTCCTCGTGGGTATGAGTATTCAGGTGCTCTTAGTTTTGCGGACGAGGAGCAGGATGTTCCGGTTGATGACTCCGCTCCTGCTACACATGTTCCCCGTAGGGACCTCCCGAGTATTCAGGTGGCAAACCCAGAGCTTCTGGGTGATTTGAGTCGACATCCGTCGATGTATTTGCACACTAACGAGGTATGACATTAGATCTTAATCTTCCTTCTTTCCTATTGATGAGGATTAAAGTCTTTTGATGTTGATCTGCATTGCATGCAGGTTCCCGGCTTTACAGAGCCTCGAGGGAACTGGTTCAGCATACACTCCATGTACCAGTCTCTTCATCCTGACTATAGAGCAATTATGCATGACTGGGTTTTTGGAGCATTCTTTTCCATTCTTCCCCGCCAATGCCCCTGGGGTTACCTCAGGGCATTTTCTGAGCGCTAGTTTCACCAGACTCAGTCACTCTATTTACTGGACTGTGAGGTGATGATGACGACAATGGATTGGCGGTTTATCACATGCATGGAGTTTGGAGGGGCACCAGTGCCTTGCATGGTGGATATTACCCCTACTACCGTCAGATCCTTGCTAGGAGTTTCGGCGGAGGCGCTAAAGGGCAAGATTGTTCGTGCAGGTGTGACACCCCCAAATCCGGGTACTTCGATTCCACGGGATTTGATGTTCACTGTACTATGCAATAGATAGAAATAAAATCTTCCCTTTAAAGGATTACAACATCTGAATCATAAACATAATCCCAGGTTAAACTAACCTTAAACATCTGTGTGAAAATATAAACAAATTAGTCTTAACAACATCATTAACTAGAGGCTTAAACATAAATACATCATCTAATAAAATAACAAGTCTTCATCACTTGCTAACTTTGCCCTTGCCCTTACTAGTGGACGGTTCATCAGTTCTTTCGTTCTTAACTGCAATGTTATTATTAAGCATGAGTGAGCACTATTGCCCACAAGTATAATAATGAAATAACAGTATAATAACATGCGAGAGAAATATAAACTTCTGAAATAAAAGCTCAACTTTTGAATCAAGAATGAATAGCAAGAATCAAAAGATTTCTGAGGGTCATAAGACTTTGAACTATGTCCTAGGTTATCAAGGGTTATACTTGAAACCTTTAACAATCATAAGACTATGGACCTTTCTACTGTTACTTAGGTGGATCATCCCTTAGTACCATACTGTGCACAATATCTTAACGCTAACGAATAAGTAAATCCCTTTGCAGGATTGTTCATCTCAGTTTGAAATTCGAGTCCGCATCAAAGGAAGTTTGGTTTGGATAATTCATCAAGGGTTCTGAAATTTAGAACACTCATCAACTATGGACTAGTCGAATCAATAAGGGTTCACTAGTCTAATAATGTTCAATAATAATTATATTCAAATTGAATAATAATCTCAGGAAGTATACAATAGAACAATTATTGTACAACCGAATCATGCTTTGAAAGATAATCAATCTTTAATATAACATTTGAACATAAACAATAGTAATGATAATTTACTCGAGGTAATTAATAAACTTGAACAATAATGACAAGTAGGATTAGGAAACTTGCCTCGTGCGTAGATTACACTTTAACTAAGCACGTTCTTTGAATTAAATCGTACATATCATTCACATTCACAAAATCAGTTAATTATAACTTAACTAATCATCATAAACTCAATCTCTTTGCCTACTTTGATTATTTACCTATACTTAGTTAATTTACCACTTTGTCACATAATTTATACTGCATGAATAACAAGCTTATTATGTATTCAATAATTCTATACACATGTAATTATGTTATTAACATGTTAAACAACTCTTTTATCATCATATTATACTTCTAACATGTTTACATGTTCATTAAATTAATTTACTAACACATTGTTAGACTTAAACATTTTAAAAAATACATTTCTGAACTATCTGGAGAGTGGCGCTGCGGTGCTAGCTTTATACTTGATCTTCACGCTGCGGCGCGATGACGCTGCGGCCGAACTCTTAGCGCTGCGGCGCCGTGGCGCTGCGGCTCGAGACTTGGCGCTGCGGCGTGGGACTTCAGTTCTGGATTTGGCGGCGCGGCACGAAACTCCAGACTTTGATTCCCATTTAGCGAAGAACACAAAGTTCAGCGAAAAGGACAATAAAGGATCATTAATTTCACTAAATTAACATACCCACATGCTATGATTTATATATAATCATTACCCAACAATTATAAAACGATTTAAAGGTTTTAAAAATAAAACATGAAAATTGTCACTACGGATTCGTTATAACACCGAATCCGTTTATTTAAACTTTGGTATCTTCGTATCAACATGCATAATAATATACGAGTGTAAAATTTAGTGATAATATACGATCAATACATAAAATATCACGTATAAGGCCATAGGGCCAAAACCCATACTCTGTAATTTTGAAAAACATATACGACATGTGTTTTCATGAAACTGATGTTATGGTTTACAAAATATATATAGTTAAATACGATTTTGATACCATCTTAACCTATATATGCACGTAAGCCTTACAATTTCCCATCATAGAGACTTTACAGAACTTGAGAGACATTTGTATAAAAACTTAAATACGTAAAAGTAGAAATTGGGTTTGGAGAGAATTACTCAATGCGTAGAGTGTAATGTAGGAGATGAATTGAAACTCTTCTCAAACTCTTCTTCAATCACACACTCAAAAATTCTAACTTTTCTCTCTGAATTTTCTCTAACTCTCAACTTTTCTAGACTTAGGAAAAATGAAGAAAGAAAAAGAAGACGTTATAATTGAACTGATGCGTTGTTGTCAGTTACCCATCATGGGTAACTGCTCTCAACTCCCTCTAAGGCCATGTTTGGCTAGCAAGAGTAGATTATAAAACCACTTAATTTAATAAAGCTTTATCATATAGTTTGAAAATGTCACTCCTTATAAAATGAATCCAATATTTTATTTAATATATTTTAAATAAAATATAATAATTTCTCATAAATTCACATAGTCACATAAATAATTTTCTCATTAATAAATAATGTCAAATTATTAACTCTCTAATTAATAATTAATTTAATTAAATAACATCATGTTTAATTAAATATTTCTTTTAATACAATAAGCTCACATAATGACATACTTCGATAATAAAAATTCTCCACATTAATTAATAAATGTAACACATATAATTAAATTAATCTACCACAATTGTATCAATTAATTATTTAATTTAATAATTAAATCATCGAAAATATTTATTTACTTCAATAAATATTAAGATTAAATTACAAAAATCTCGTTCGTCACATCTTTCCCCCCTTAAAAGGATTCTGTCCCCAGAATCACGACTCAATGAATTCGACTCGTTACATTCTCCCCTCCTTACAAAGATTCTGTTCTCAGAATCGCTTACAAATAATTAAGTAAATAAATGAGGGTAATTCTTCGTCATATTCTCTTCGAGTTCCCACGTAGCTTCTTCAGCATTGTGATTCTTCCAAATTACCTTAACATAAGGTGTAACTTTATTTCTGAGAACTTGTTCTTATCGGTCGATAATTTAGACAGGAATTTCTTCGCAAGATAAGTCTTTCTCAAAATTTAGGGGTTCATATTCAATTACATGATTTTAATCGGCCTTGTAGGGTCGTAACACAGAAACATGGAAGACGTTGTGGACGTTCTCGAGTGATGGAGGTAAGGCTACCTCGTACGCGACTTCTCCAATTCTACCAAATACTTCAAAGGGTCCAATAAATCTTGGGCTCAATTTCCCTTTTTTTCGAACCTGATTTTTCCCTTCTAGGGAGAAACCTTCAAGAAAACATAACTACCTAATTCAAACTCGATATTTTTATGATGTGGATCAGCGTATTTCTTCTATCGATCTTGAGCCGCTACCAGTCGTGCTCGGATCACTTTGACTATTTCTACCGTCTGTTGTACCAATTCTGGCCATATCAATTATCTTTCAACAACTTCATCCCAGTAAAGCAGAGTTCTGCACTTTCTGTCATATAACGCTTCGTAAGGCGGCATGCCAATACTAGCGTGGTAACTATTATTGTAGCCAAACTCTACTAACGGTAGGTGATCATCCCAATTTCCTTTGAAGTCCATCACACAGGCTCTTTGCATATCTTCTAACGTTTGAATCATTCTCTCACTCTATCCGTCTGTTTGAGGGTGGTATGCTGTACTCATTCACAATTGTGTACCCATGCATTCCTGAAGACGTTTCCAGAAATTCGATGTGAAGAGCGGATCCCTATCCAAAACAATTGATACTGGAACTCCGTGCCTCAAAACAATCTCGTTCACATATAACCTTACCAACTGATCCAAGTTGAATCTGATTTTGATAGGAAGGAAGTGTCCAGATTTCGTTAGTCGGTCAACGATAACACATACTGCGTCATAGCCTTTTCGAGTCGTTGGAAGGCCAACCACGAAGTCCATTGTAATATGTTCCCATTTCCATTCTCGGATTTCTAACGGTTGTAGCAATCCACTCGGTCTCTAATGTTCCGCTTTCACTTTCTGACAGGTAAGACACTTGGCAACACATTCAGCAACATCACGTTTTAAATTCGGCAACCAGAAATGTTGTCTAAGATCTTGGTACATCTTGGTACTACCAGGGTGAATCAAATATCGTGAACTATGAGCCTCGCTCAAAATATCTTCCTTAATCTCTTGTACTGGCGGTACCCAAATTCTACTCTAAAATCTCAGTATTCCTTCTTTATCCATCTTAAATCTCGGTTCAGTTCCTTTAGAAATCTTCTTTGTCACCTTTTTACATTCTTCGTCCTAAAGCTGAGCCTCCTTAACTTTATCTAGTAGAGTTGTACTAGATTGCATCTGAAATATTTTCTCATCAATTTCCATAGGATACTTCACTTCCAACTCTAGTTTCTCCATCTCCATAACCCACGTTTGAGCCTCGATCGAGTTCATGGAACCTTTAAATTCTGGCGGTCCCGCCGCCTTGAAATCCTTAAATGTAGTATTTGGTGGAGCTTGAGGTTGATTATTCATTGCTCCAATTAGTAAGTTAACCAACTGTTGAACATGATTAGCATTGGCGTTATTGTTGTTATTCATAGACTCTTCCTGAGCTGGTTGACGTTGTTGTCTTCTTCTTAACGACATAATTCTGTTAAGAGTATCCGCTTATTAGGTCTTTATTCAATTCCTCAAACATTAAAGGCGTAGCTAGAAAATTTAATCATAATTCACTTAACACCTCAATTTAAATGAACTTTGACATTTCATTCAATTCAAAAGTTTTAACATCATAAGATAGCATCACTGCTATTTACATCAACTATCCTGAGATAAATAATCTACATGATTTAAAACATCAAAATATTCCTTTGTTTATAATCATCGAAATTTACATCATTAAATACCAAATAGTTTTCACAATATTAAACTAATACTATCAGTTTCTATCAAGGTGCTGAATAGCCTTGCTACGCTCCTCTTCCATGATACGAGACATCGTCCTGCGATCCAGCTTTACGATGGAAGTCCTTCAAACTGGATGGGGTACCTCAAAACTCAATCCTGGGCCTCATACATTGCATGATTAAGTGAAGAGTATGTCTCTCCAAGCTTTGCCTTCTTTGCACGACCATCCTCTTTGGCAAGATCAGCACGACGTGACTCTCTTACCCAGCCCTCCTCTGCTATGGCAAGCCTCTCTGAGTTCTCTTTCAGATCCTTCTTCAACTTTTCTATTTCAGCGGAGTTATCTTCGGTTTGACCCTTCTCGTGGACCAAATCCCAGTCTACATTTCCCAGTTGTGAGTGAAGAGTCGAAATCTCCCTCTCCTTTTGCTAGAGAGTAATCTGCTGAATAATCGCCCGTTAAGTCAGATCCTTCACCTCATCTCGTAACTCCACGTTACGGTCGTATAATGTGTCGTACATCTCAGCATCAATGGAGGGCTGTGGAAACTCCTCTTCTTCCTCTTCTTCTTCAAATTCCTCCTCAGGATCCTCCTCAGGATCAGTCTCAGGTTTATGCTCCTAACCAACAACGGTGATCAATGGAGATGACTCCCCCTGTACCAACTGTTCCCTAACGACATGAATGTCTCTGGGCTCCTCCTCTGTAGGTACTATAGGTACTCGGGTTTCCTCCTCCCCAGTTCGACTAGTTCCTTCAACGTCAGACATCCTGACAACAAAATTTTGAGTTTTAGTTACTAAGTCGTACTAGTGAGCACATAATTCAACACATAAGCATATAAAGTCTTTTATTATCTTCCATTAATTACAAAAATTCATTTTCTAGAACTCGATAAGAGTTTTCCATCACTATATTCTTTCTATAAGGCTATTACCTAAGGTTGTTCCCCCCACCTAACGTTCATAACCTACAGCTTTGATACCAACTTGTGACACCCCAAAATCCAGGTACTTCAATTCAGCGGAATTTGGTGTTCACTATACAAATATCATCTATCTATCTACCCATAAAAAAATGCAAACCATGTAATAGATAGAAATAAAAATCCTCCCCTTATGGGGTTACAACATCCAAATAATAAATACAATCCTAGGTTAAACTAACCTTAAACATCTATGAGGAAACATAAACAATTAATAAGTCTTAACAACATTAAGTCTTAACACATAAATTCAACATCTCATAAATACAAGTCTTCAACATTTGTTAACCTTGCCCTTGCCTTTACTAGTAGAAGGCACGTCGGTTCTTTCGTTCTTAACTGCAATGTTATTATTAAGCAAGAGTGAGCACTATTGCCCACAAGTAAAATAATGACATAATAATGTATAATAACATTTGAGTGAATCAAAGACTTCTGAAATACAAGCTCAACTTTTGAATCAAGAATGAATAACAAGAATAAAAAGATTTCTGAGGGTCATAAGACCTTGAACGATGTCCTAGGTTATCAAGGGTTATACTTGAAACCTTTAACAGTTATAAGACTATGGACCTTTCTGCTCATACTTAGGGGGATCAGCCCTTAGTACCATACTATGCACAATATCTTAACGCTAACGCATAAGTAAATCCCTTTGCAGGGTTGTTCATCTCAGTTTGACATTCGAGTCCAAACCAAAGGAAGTTTGGTTTGGATAATTGAATAAGGCTTCTGAAATTTAAAACGTTCATCAACTATGGACTAGTCGAATCAATAAGGTTCACTAGTCTAACAAGGTTCAACATTAATGATATTCAAATTGAATAATAATATCAAGAAGTATACAATAGAATTAATATTGTATAACAAATTCATACTTTGAAAGGATAATAAATCTTTAATATAACAATTCGAACTTGAATAATAGTATTGAGAATATAGTCAAGGTAAATAATAAACTTGAACAATGATAATAAGTAGGGGTAGGAAACTTGCCTTGTGCGTAGATTACACTTTAATTAAACTCTTTCTTTGATTTAAATCCTACATATCATTTACATTCATAATACCTGTCAATTATAACATACTAGTCATCACAAGTTCATTCTCTTTGTCTAACTTTGATAATGATAATGACCACATTTAATCAAATTACTGCACTCATTGTCTCATAATTTACATCACAAATAACAAGCTACTTATGTATTCAATAATTCAATCCTCATGCAATTATGTTATTTACATGTTAAGCAACTATTTTAACATCTCATTATACTTCCAACATATTTCTATGTTTATTAAATTAAGTTGTTATCACATTGCTAGACTTGAACATTTAAAAATAGTTCATTTCTGAACATTCTGGAGAGTGGCTCTGCGGCGCCACTTTTGTACTGGTACTCGGCGCTGCGGCGCGATGGCGCTGTGGCCGGACTCTTGGCGCTGCGGCTCAGCGAACCAAAAATTGTTCTGTAATTCGCAAAAATTACAGAACACAGCCAAAAAACTCCAATTAAATTATCACTACACGAATTTAATCATATCTACATGTTATAATTCGTATATAATCATTACACAATATTTATTGAGTGACTTTAACCATTTAAAACACATAATTACAGAATTAAAATACGAAAATTGTATTGTTCTTGATGTTCTTTAAGGATTTGAACATAAATCATGAAATTTAATACTACGAATTCGTTATAACACCGAATCCGTTCATTTAAAATTTGGTCTCTTCATATTAACATGCATAATAATATACGAGTATAAATTTTACAAAACCATTTATGTTTGACACATTAAATTTACGTATAAGGGCCATATGGCCAAAACCCATACTCTGTAAGTTTTGATCAACATATACGACGTATTTTCATGAAACTGGTGACAAGATTTATAAAATATATATAATCAAATAAGATATGGTAACATTTAACACATATATAAACTCATAATCATACCCTTTCCCAATTACAGAGACTTTACAAAAGCTTGAAAGCCATTTTCATAAAAACTAAATGACGTGAAATAGAAATTGGGTTTGGAGAAATTACCCAGAGTATAATTTAGAAGAGATGACCACATATGACTCTTTCACAATAACTTGTTGATTACACACTCAAAATTTCTCTAAATCTCACAATTTTTCTCTGACAATTCTCAAACTCTCTCCCTCTCTGTTCTTCCAAACTTAGAATAATAAGAAAAGAAAAGAATACGTAATATAATAAAGGAAAAAGGAACTGATGCGCATAATGGTCAGTTAACCCAATCATGGGTAACTACTAATAACTCCCACTAAGGCCATGTTTGGCTAGCTTGAATAGGTTTTAAAAACCATTTAATTTAATAAAACTTTATCATATAGTTTAATTAATGTCACACTCCTTATAAAATAAATCCAATATTTTATTTAATTAACTTTAAATAAAATATAACAATTTCTCATAAATTCACATAGTCACATAATTAAATTTCTCATTAATAAATAATGTCAAATTATTAACTCTGTAATTAATAATTAAATTAATTAAAATATCAATAGGCTTATTAAATATTTCTTTTAATACAATAAGCTCACATAATCACATACTTCGATAATAAAAATTCTCTTTAATTATTTAATCTAATAATTAAATCATCGAAAATATTTATTTACTTTAATAAATATTAAAATTAAATTACAAAAATCTCATTCGTCACATCTTTCCACTCTTAAAAGGATTTTGTCCCCAGAATCATGACTCAATAAATTCAACCCGTTACATTCTCTCCCCCCTTACAAAGATTCTATCCCCAGAATCGCTTACACATAAATTAAGTAAATAAATGAGGGTAGTTCTTCATCATATTCTCTTCGAGTTCCCACATAGCTTCTTTAGCGTTGTGGTTCTTCCAAATTACCTTAATAGAAGGTATTACTTTATTTCTGAGGACTTGTTCTTTTCTGTCGACTATTTGAACAGGAATTTATTCGTAAGATAAGTCTTTTTCAAAATGTAGGGGTTCGTATTCAATTACATGCTTGTAATTGGCTTTGTAGGGTTGTAACACAGAAACATGGAAGACGTTGTGGACTTTCTCGAGTGATTTAGGTAAGGCTACCTCGTACGCAACTTCCCCGATTCTTCACAGTACTTCAAAGGGTCCAATGAATCTTGGGCTTAATTTTCATTTCTTTCCGAACCTGATCTTCCCCTTCCATGGAGAGACCTTCAAGAAAACATAACTACATTATTCAAATTCGATATTTTTACGATGTGGATCAGCGTATTTCTTCTGTCGATCTTGAGCTGGTACCAGTCGTGCCCGGATCACTTTGACTATTTCTGCTGTCTGCTGTACCAATTCTGGCCCTAGCAATTGTTTCTCGCCAACTTCATCCAAATAAAGAGGAGTTCTGCACCTTCTATAGTATAACGCTTCATAAAGCGGCATGCCTATACTAGCGTGGTAACTGTTGTTGTAGCCGAACTCTACTAACGGTAGGTGATCATCCCAATTTCCTTTAAAGTCCATCACACAGGCTCTTAGCATATCTTCTAATGTCTGAATTGTTCTTTTGCTCTGTTCGTCTGTTTGAGGGTGATATGTCGTACTCATTCACAATTGTGTACCCATGCATTCTTGTAGACGTTTCCAGAAGTTCGATGTGAAGCGCGGATCTCTATCAGAAATAATTGACACTGGCACATCACGCCTCGAAACAATCTCTTTTACATATAGTCTCGCCAACTGATCTAAGTTAAATCTGATTTTGATCGAAAAGAAGTGTGCGGATTTCGTAAGTCGGTCAACAATAACCCATACTACATCGTAGCGTTTCTGAGTCGTCGGAAGGCCGACCATGAAGTCTATTGTAATATGTTCCCATTTCCAGTCTGGGATTTCCAACGGTTGTAGCAATCTACTCGGTCTCTGATGCTCTGCTTTTACTTTCTGACAGGTCAGACATTTGGCAAGACACTCTGCAACATCTCATTATAATTTTGGCCACCAGAAAAGTTGTCGAAGATCTTGGTACATTTTGGTACTACCAGGGTGAATTGAATATCATGAACTATGAGCCTCGCTCAAAATTTCTTCCTTAATTTCTTGTACCGGCGAGACCCAAATTCTGCTTTCAAATCTCAGTATTCCTTCCTTATCCATCTTAAATCTCGGTTCAGTTCCTTCAGATATCTTCTTTATCACCTTTTTACATTCTTCGTCTTGAAGTCGAGCCTCATTTACTTTATCTAGTAGAGTTGTACCAGAATGCATTTGAAATAGCTTCTCATCAATCTCCATAGGATACATCACTTCTAACTCCAGTTTCTCCATTTCTGCTATTAGCTCCTCCTGAGCAGTCAACCTCATCAACTTCTCACAACCATTTCTACTTAAGGCGTCGGCAACCACGTTTGCTTTACCCGGTATAAAATCTCACAGTCGTAATCCTTAATTAATTCAACCATCTTCTTTGACGCATATTCAAATCCTTCTGCGTGAAAATATATTTCAGACTCTTGTGGTCTGTATATATTTCATACTTCTCCCCGTAGAGATAGTGCCTCTAAATTTTTAAACCAAAAACAACAGCATCTAACTCCAAGTCGTGGGTCGGATATCCCTTCTCGTAATCCTTCAAATGTCGTGATGCATACGCAATGACTTTGCCGTTTTGCATCAGCACACAACCAAGTCCTTTATACGACGCATCACTTTAAACAACAAAATTTCATGTATCGTTCGAGAGAGACAACATAGGGGCTGTACTCAACCGCTTCTTAAATTCTTGAAAGCCTTCCTCACACTTCTCCGTCCAAACAAATTTCACAGCTTTTCAAGTTAAATTCGTTAACGGAGTTGTGATCTTGGAAAAGTCTTGTATGAACCTTCTATAATATCCTGCAAATATAAGAAAACTTCATACTTTTGACAGCGTCCTCGGCTGATCCCAGTTAATCACGGCTTCGACTTTAGATGGATCTACCGAAATTCCGTTTATATCAATCACGTGCCCAAGAAATTGCACTCGTTAAATCCAAAATTCGCATTTTAAAAACTTGGCATACAACTTTTCCCTTCTCAATACTTCCAATGTTAATCTCAAACGCTCTTCATGTTCTTCCTTGGTTTTCGAATAAACCAAAATGTCATCTATAAATACCACTACGAACTTGTCCAAAAATGGCTTGAACACACCATTCATTAGTCCGATAAATGTTGCAGGAGCATTCGTAAGACCAAACGACATTACTAAAAATTTATAGTGACCATATCGAATTTTGAACGCTGTCTTAGGTACATCCTCTAGCCTCACCTTCAGTTGATGATAACCGCTTCTCAAGTCTATCTTGGAAAAATATCTCGTTCCCTTCAATTGATCAAATAGGTCGTCGATCCTCGGTAATGGATATATGTTCTTAATCCTGACCTTATTCAGTTCTCTCTAGTCAATAAAGAGCCGCATCGATCCGTCTTTCTTTTTCACAAATAACATCGGCGCTCCCCACGGCGATACGCTCGGTTGAATGTACTTCTTATCCAGTAATTCTTGTAGTTGTACCATTAATTCTTTCATCTCTACTGGTACCATTCGGTATGCTGCCTTCGATATTGGAGCGGTTCCGGGTGCCAAATCGATCACAAAATTTACCTCTATATCCGGTGGAAGTCCTGGTAAATTATCTGGAAATACGTCGATGCAGTCCCTTACAATCGGTATTTCTTCTACCTTCGGATTCTCTTTTCGACTATCGACTATGTAAGCTAAGTATCCTACACAGCCTTGTCTTAATAACTTCCTGGCTTGCATCATCGTCAGATAACTCGCTTATATAGGCGACTTGCTACCATAAAACACATCCTTTGACGGAGTCATAAGGTTAATACGCTTCTTTTGGCAATCAATTACAGCCCCATAATTGAATAACAAATCCATTCCCAATATAACGTTGAATTCCCCAAGTCGAATAGGGATAAGATCTACGTTCATGATATTACCCTTAATACCCACTCTATAGTTCTTATGTACGTACTTAATAGGGATTATTTCTCTATTTGCAATTTCTATGTTCATGGGGTAATCCAATTCATCCCTAGGCAAATCTAAATTCTTAGCAAAGTCATCGGATATAAAGGAACAAGTAGCACCCAAATCAAATAAAACATAACCAATAATTTTATTGATCGGAATGATACCTGACACCACATCCCGAGACTGAACTGCATCCTGCACTGTCATGTTAAAAGTCCTGGCAGTCGGTCAGTTTGTAGCGGTTGGTCCGGTGATAGTTAAGGCATTTCCACTATTTTTCCCCGGTTTCCTCCTAATCCTGTCCCTCCTGATCCCTTCTTAGGATTGTCTCTTGGCAAATGATCCTTTGAACCACAGGTGAAGCAGGCACCCTTCTTTGGGTTATGACAGTTAGGTGCTATGTGACCTTCCTGACCACAATTGTAGCACTCTTTTTGCATTCATACAAACTCCCAGATGAGCTTTCCCGCAAGTCAGGCATGCTTTAATTCTTTTCTTCTGACTTCCTTGTTGATTCCCAGATGATGAGTTTCCATTCCACCTTTTCTTTTGATTAAAATTACCAACTTTTGTGCCATTTCCACTAGTCTTGTTATTTCCTTCACTTTCAGTCTTCTTCTTCTTCTGATCTTGATTGTACTTGGTCACCACATCGCTTTCACCTTCAACGAGGATGGCCTTTTCCAGTACTCCAACAAAAGTGTTTATCTGAAACATTGATACTTTATTGTATACCCAATGCTTTAGTCCTTGTTCGATTCTTCTGGCTTTTCTCTCGTCCGTGTGTACTTGATACGGGACGAACCTCGCTAATTCGTTGAATCTAGCCGCATAATCAGGTAAGCTCATATTTCCCCGCTTCAATTCCAGAAATTGAACCTCCATCTGGTTCTGTGAGCTGGTTGGGAAATACATATCGAAGAACATCTCTTTAAATCTCTCCCAAGTAATTACACCTTCACCTCCTCGAACTTTGTTTGCTTGCCACCAATAGCTAGCTTCAGACTTCAGCATAAATGTTGCAAAAGCGGTCTTCTGGTCTTCTCTAACCTTAACAACGTCGAAAACCTTCTCCATCTCCATAACCCACGTTTGAGCCTCGATCGGGATCATGGAACCTTTAAATTCTGGTGGTCCCACCGCCTTGAAATCCTAAAATGTAGTATTTGGTGGAGCTTGAGGTTGATTATTCATTGCTCCAATCAGTAAGTTAACCAACTGCTGAAAAAGATTAGCATTGGCATTATTGTTGTTATTCGTAGACTCTTCCTAAGCTGGTTGACGTTGTTGTCTTCTTCTTGGTGGCATAATTATGTTATGAATATTCGCGTATTAGGTCTTTATTCAATTCCTCAAACATTAAAGGCTTAGCTAGAACATTTAATCATAATTCACTTAACACCTCAATTTAAATGAACTTTGACATTTCATTCAATTCAAAAGTTTTAACATCATAAGATAGCATCACTGCTATTTACATCAACTATCTCGAGATAAAGAATCTACAGGATTTTAAACATCAAAATATTCCTTTGTTTATAATCACATCGAAATTTATATCATTAACTACCAAATAGTTTTCACATTATTAAACTAATACTATCACTGTCTGTCAAGGCGCTGAATAGCCTTGCTACGCTCCTCTTCCATGATATGAGACATCGTCCTGCTATCCAGCATTACGATGGAAGTCCTTCAAACTAGATGGGGTACCTCAAAACTCGATCCTGGGCCTCATCCATTGCATGATTAAGTGTAGAGTATGTCTCTCCAAGCTTTACCTTCTTTGTATGACCATCCTTTTCTGAAAGATCAGCACGACGTGACTCTCTTACCTAGCCCTCCTCTGCTATGGCAAGCCTCTCTAAGCTCTCCTTCAGATCCTTCTTCAACTTTTCTATTTCAACGGACTTATCTTCGGTTTGACCCTTCTCGTGGACCAAATCCCATTTTATATTTCCCAGCCATGAGTGAAGGGTCAAAATCTCCCACTTCTTCTGCTCGAAAGTAATCTGCTGAATAATCGCTCATTCAGTCAGATCCTTCACCTCATCTCGTAACTCCACGTTATGGTCATATAATGTGTCGTACATCTCAGCATCAATGGAGGGCTGTGGAAACTCCTCTTCTTCCTCTTCCTCTTCAAATTCCTCCTCAGGATCAGTCTCAGATTCATGCTCCTGACCAACAACGGTGATCAATGGAGATGACCCCCCCTGTACCAACTGTTCCCTAACGACATGAATGTCTCTGGGCTCCTCCTCTGTAGGTACTATAGGTACTCGGGTTTCCTCCTCCCCAGTTCGACTAGTTCCACCAACGTCAAACATCCCGACAACAAAATTTTGAGTTTTAGTTACTAAGTCGTACTAGTGAGCACATAATTTAACACATAAGCATATAAAGTCTTTTATTATCTTCAATGAATTATAAAAATTCATTTTCTAGAAATCGATAAGAGTTTTCCATCACTATATTCTTTCTATAAGGCTATTACCTAAGGTTGTTCCCCCCACCTAACGTTCATAACCTACAGCTTTGATACCAACTTGTGACACCCCCAAATCTAGGTACTTCGATTCCACGGGATTTGGTGTTCACGATACAAATATCATCTATCTATCAACCCATAAAAAATGCAAACCATGCAATAGATAGAAATTAAAATCCTCCCCTTATGGGGTTACAACATCCAAATAATAAATACAATCCATGGTTAAATTAACCTTAGACATCTGTACGAAAACATAAACAATTAATAAGTCTTAACAACATTAAGTCTTAACACAAAATTCAATATCTCATAAATATAAGTCTTCAACATTTGTTAACATTGCCCTTGACTTTAGTAGTAGAAGGCTCGTCGGTTCTTTCGTTCTTAACTGCAATGTTATTATTAAGCAAGAGTGAGCACTATTGCCCACAAGTAAAATAATGACATAATAATGTATAATAACATGCGAGTGAATCAAAGACTTCTGAAATGCAAGCTCAACTTTTGAATCAAGAATGAATAACAAGAATCAAAATATTTCTGAGGGTCATAAGACCTTGAACTATGTCCTCGGTTATCAAGGGTTATACTTGAAACCTTTAACAGTAATAAGACTATGGACCTTTCTTCTCGCACTTAGGGGGATCAGCCCTTAGTACCATACTGTGCACAATATCTTAACGCTAACGCATAAGTAAATCCCTTTGCAGGGTTGTTCGTCTCAGTTTGACATTCGAGTCCGCACCAAAGAAAGTTTTGTTTGGATAATTGAATAAGGGTTCTGAAATTTAAAACGTTCATCAACTATGGACTAGTCGAATCAATAAGGTTCACTAGTCTAACAAGGTTCAACAATAATGATATTCAAATTGAATAATAATCTCAAGAAGTATACAATAGAACAAATATTATATAACAAATTCATACTTTGAAAGGATAATAAATCTTTAATATAACAATTCGAACTTGAATAATAGTATTGAGAATATACTCAAGGTAAATAATAAACTTGAACAATGATAACAAGTAGGGGTAGGAAACTTGCCTTGTTCGTAGATTACACTTTAATTAAACTCTTTCTTTGATTTAAATCCTACATATCATTTACATTCACAATACCAGGCAATTATAACACACTAGTCATCACAAGTTCATTCTCTTTGTCTAACTTTGATAATGACCACATTTAATAAAATTACTACACTCATTGTCTCATACTTTACACTTCACAAACAACAAGCTACTTATGTATTCAATAATTCAATCCACATGCAATTATGTTATTTACATGTTAAGCAACTATTTTAACATCTCATTATACTTCTAACATATTTCTATGTTTATTAAATTAAGTTGTTATCACATTGCTAGACTTGAACATTTAAAAATAGTTCATTTCTGAACACTCTGGAGAGTGTGCGCTGCGGCGAAACTTTTGTACTGGTACTCGGCACTGAGGCGCGGTGGCAGCTGCGGCCGGACTCTTGGCAGCTACAGCGATGTTAAAGCGCGAGACTGTGCCCGCATCGCGTCGAACCAGAAACTGTTCTGTAATTCACGAAAATTGCAGAACACACCCAAAAAACTCCAATTAAATTATCATTACACGAATTTAATCATACCCACATGTTAGAATTCGTATATAATCATTACCCAACATTTATAGAGTGACTTTAACCATTTAAAACACATAATTACAAAATTAAAATATGTAAATTATACTATTCTTGATGTTCTTGAAGGTTTTGAACATAAATCATGAAATTTAATACTACGGATTCGTTATAACACCGAATCCGTTCATTTAAAGTTTGGTCTCTTCATATTAACATGCATAATAATATACGAGTATAAATTTTACAAAAGCATTTATGTTTCACACATTTAATTTACGTATAAGGGTCATATGGCCAAAACCCATACTCTGTAAGTTTTGATCAACATATACGACAGTATTTTCATGAAACTGGTGACATGATTTATAAAATATATATAATCAACTAAGATATGGTAACATTTAAAACATGTATAAACTCATAATCATACCCTTTCCCAATTATAGAAACTTTACAAAAGCTTGAAAGCCATTTTCATAAAAACTAAATGACTGTGAAATAGAAATTGGGTTTGGAGAAATTACCCAGAGTATAATTTAGAAGAGATGACCACAGATGACTCTTTCACAATAACTTGTTGATTACACACTCACAATTTCTCTAAATCTCATAATTTTTCTCTGATAATTTCTCAACTCTCTCTGTGACATCCCCAAATCCGGGTACTTCGATTCCACCGGATTTGGTGTTCACTGTACAAATATCATCTATCTATCTACCCATAATAAATGCAAACCATGCAATAGATAGAAATAAAATCTTCCCCTTATAGGGTTACCACATCTGAATCTTAAACATAATCCCAGGTTAAACTAACCTTAAACATCTAGTGCAGAAATATAAACAATTAAGTCTTAAAGAACATCATTAACTCAAGTCTTAAACAAAATACATCATCATATAAACAACAAGTCTTCATCACTTGCTAACTTTGCCCTTGCCCTTGCCCTTGCCCTTACTAGTGGAAGGTTCATCAGTTCTTTCGTTCTTAACTGCAATGTTATTATTAAGCAAGAGTGAGCACTATTGCCCTCAAGTATAATAATGAAATAACAGTATAATAACATGCGAATAAATCAAAGACGTTTGAATAAAAGCTCAACTGTTGAATCAAGAATGAATAACAAGAATCAAAAGAATTCTGAGGGTCATAAGACCTTGAACTATGTCCTAGGTTATCAAGGGTTATACTTGAAACCTTTAACAATCATAAGACTATGGACCTTTCTACTCGTACTTAGGGGGATCAACCCTTAGTACTATACTGTACACAATATCTTAACGCTAACGCATAAGTAAATCCCTTTGCAGGATTGTTCATCTCAGTTTGACATTCGATTCCGCACCAAAGGAAGTTTGGTTTGGATAATTCATCAAGGGTTCTGAAATTTAGAACGCTCATCAACTATGGACTAGTCGAATCAATAAGGGTTCGCTAGTCTAATAAGGTTCAATAATAATGATATTCAAATTGAATAATAATCTTAAGGAGTATACAATAGAACGATTATTGTATAACAAAATCATACTTCGAAAAGATAATCAATCATTAATATAATAATTCGAACTTGAATAATAGTAATGATAATTTACTCGAGGTAAATAATAAACCTGAATAATAATGACAAGTAGGGTTAGGAAACTTGCCTCGTGTGTAGATTATACTTTAACTAAGCATGTTCTTTGAATTTAATCCTACATACCATTCACATTCACAACAACAGTTAATTATAAATTAACTAATCATCATAAACTCATTCTCTTTGTCTACTTTGATTGTTGACTATACTTAGTCAAATTACCACTTTGTCATATATTTGTACTTCATGAATTATTAAGCTAATTATGTATTCAATAATTCAATCCACATGCAATTATGTTATTTATATGTTAAACAACTATTTTAACATTTCATTATACTTCTAACATGTTTACATGTTCATTAAATTAATTTACTAACACATTGCTAGACTTCAATATTTAAAAAAATCTCATTCTGAACATTTTGGAGAGTGGCGCTGCAGCGCCACTGTTACACTGGTTCTCGGCACTGCAGCGCGATGGCGCTGCGGTGTGGTCGTTGGCGCTGTTGTGCAGTGATGCTGCAGTACGAGTCTCAAGGCCTGGAGTCGGCGTTGCCGCGCAAGGTTCCAGTTTTAGTTCTGTAATTCGCGAAAATTGCAGAACATGGCCAAGGAACTCCAATAAAATTATTACTACTCGAATTCAATCATACCCACATGATATAATTCATGTATAATCATAACCCAACATTTATATACTGAAATTAACCAATTTAAACACTTAATAACAGATTTAAATCATGTGACTGACTTTGATGTTCTTGGGGGTTTTGAAAATAAAACATAAAAATTGTCACTACGGATTCGTTATAACACCAAATCCGTTTATTTAAAGTTTGGTCTCTTCGTATCAACATGTATAATAATATACGAGTGTAAAATTTAGGGATAATATATGATCAATACATCAAATATCATGTATAAGGCCATAAAGCCAAACCCATACTTTGTAATTTTGTAGAAATCATATACGACATATTTTTATGAATTTGATGATATAGGTTTATATAATATATATAATTAAATACGATGTGATAAGTCATAACACATATACAACCCATAATCATTACTCCTAACCCAATACAGAGGTTAAACCAAAAACTATGAAACCCTATTTTTATGAAAAATAAAAGACGTGAAGTAGAAATTGGGAAGGAGGAGATTTCCCTGAGTATAATTTAGAAGAGGTGATTAATGATGATCCTTTCACAACAACATGTTGATTACACACTTACAAATTTCTCTCAAGCTTCTCAATTTTCTCTTTGTAAGTTTTCTATTCTCTCTGGCTTGTTTTCTAGACTTAGGCAATAATGAAGAATGAAAAGAAGAATACGTATTATAAGAATTCAACAGACGCGCATAATGGTCAGTTACTCTAGTAGTGGGTAACTGCATCCAACTCCCATAGGGCCTTGTTTGGCTAGATTAATAGATTTCAAAAATCATTTAATTTAATAAAGCTTTATCATATAGTTTAATTCATGTCACACCCACTTGCACAATAATTCATATAACTTATTTAATATAAATAAAATATAATAACTTCTCGTAAATTCACAGTCATATATTTAATTTTCTCATTAATTAATAATGTCAAATTATTAACTCTCTAATTAATAATTAATTTAATTAAAATAACATCATGATTAATTAAATATTTCATTTAATTCAATAAGCTCAATTAATTACATACTTGAATAATAATTATTCTGCACATTAATTTAATAAATATAACACATATAATTAAATTAATCTACCACAATTGTATCAAATAATTATTTAATTCAATAATTAAATCATCGAAAAATATTTATTTAATTTAATAAATATTAAAATTAAATTACAAAAATCTTGTTCGTCACATCTTCCCCTCCCCCCTTAAAAGGATTATGTCCCCAGAATCACTGATTCAAAAATTTTAACCCGTTACATTCTCCCCCCTTACAAAGATTCTGTCCCCATAATCGCTTACACATAATTAAGTAAATAAATGAGGGTAATTCTTCATCATATTCTCTTCGAGTTCCCACGTAGCTTCTTCAGTATTGTGGTTCCTCCAAATTACCTTAACAGAAGGTATAAATTTATTTCTGAGAACTTATTCTTTTCGATCGACAATTTGGACAGGAATTTCTTCGTAAGATAAGTCTTTCTCAAAATGCAGGGGTTTGTATTCGATTACATGCTTGTAGTCGTCCTTGTAGGGGCGTAACACAGAAACATGAAAGGCGTTGTGGACATTCTTGAGTGCTGGAGGTAAGGCTACCTCGAACGCTATTTCTCCGATTCTTCTCAGTACTTTAAATGGTCCAATGAATCTTGGACTCAATTTTCCTTTCTTTCCGAACTTGATCTTCCCCTTCCAGAGAGAGATCTTCAAGAAAACATAACTACCTGATTCAAACTCGATATTTTTATGATGTGGATCATCGTATTTCTTCTGTCGATCTTGAGCCGCTACCAGTCGTGCTCGGATCACTTTGACTATTTCTGCAGTCTGCTGTACCAATTCTGGCCCTAGCAATTGTCTTTCACCAACTTCATCCCAGTAAAGTGGAGTTCTGCACTTTCTGCCGTATAACGCTTCGTAAGGTGGCATGCCAATACTAGCATGGTAACTGTTGTTGTAGACGAACTCTACTAATGGTATGTTACATTACACAGGCTCTTAACATATCTTTCTAATGTTTGAATCGTTCTCTCACTATGTCCGTCTGTTTGAGGGTGGAATGTTGTACTCATAAGCAATTGCGTACCTATGCATTCCTGAAGACGTTTTCCAGAAATTCGATGTAAAGTGTGGATCTCTATCAGAAACAATTGACACTGGCACTCCGTTCCTCGAAACAATCTCTTTCACATATAACCTTACCAACTGATCTAAGTTGAATCTGATTTTGATCGGAAGGAAGTGTACCGATTTCGTCAGTCGGTCAACGATAACCCATACTGCGTCGTAGCCTTTCTGTGTTGTCGGAAGGCCAACCACGAAGTGCATTGTAATATGTTCCCATTTCCACTCTGGGATCTCTAACGGTTGTAGCAATCCACTCGGTCTCTGATGTTCCATTCACTTTCTGACAGGTCAGACACTTGGTAACACATTCTGCAACATCACGCTTCAAATTTGGCCACCAGAAATGTTGTCTAAGATCTTGGTACATTTTGGTACTACCAGGTGAATCGAATATTGTGAACTATGAGCCTCGCTCAAAATTTCTTCCTTAATCTCTTGTACTGGTGGAACCCAAATTCTATTCTCAAATCTGAGTATTTCTTCCTTATCCATCTTAAATCTCGATTCGGTTCCTTCAGATATCTTCTTTGTCACCTTTTTACATTCATCGTCCTGAAGTTGAGCCTCCTTTACTTTATCTAGTAGAGTTGTACCAGATTGGATCCTAAATAGCTTCTCATCAATCTCCATAGGATACTTCACTTCCAACTCTAGTTTCTCCATTTCTGCAATTAGTTCCTCCTAAGCTGTCAATATCATCAATTTCTCACAACCCTTTCTACTTAAGACGTCGGCTACCACATTTGTTTTCCCCGGATGGTATAAAATCTCACAATCGTAATCCTTAATTAATTCCAACCATCTTCTTTGACGCATATTCAAATCTTTATGCGTGAAAATATATTTCAGACTCTTATGGTCCGTATATATTTCACACTTCTCCCAGTATAGATAGTGCCTCCAAATTTTCAAAGAAAAAATAACTGCAGCTAACTCCAAGTCGTGGGTCAGATATCCCTTCTCGTAATCTTTCAATTGTCGTGATGCATACGCAATGACTTTATCGTTTTTCATCAGCACACAGCCAAGTCCTTTATGCGACGTATCACTATAAACAACAAAATTTCTTGTATCATCCGGAAGAGATAACATAGGTGTCATACTCAACCTCTTCTTCAATTCTTGAAAGCTTTCCTCACACTTATCCGTCCAAACAAATTTCACAGGCTTTTCGAGTTATCAGTCGACATATACATGTCTAACCTTTTCACTACTTGTTTTTTCAAACAAATCTCACATAACATGAGAACACCAAAAGACAAGAACAGAAAAGGGACAAATAAAAATTTCGACGTCGACAGGTGGTGACTCTGCTGGGGACACTTCGGTAAGAGTACTTAAGCCACTATTAAAAGATTTTCAAAACTGTTATATGCTTGTGTGTGGATGTTGCATTTACATTTGATGGATGTGTACGAATGCATTTACTTACTGTAGTTAATGCTTTACACTATATCTACTTGTGATATTAGTGCGTCGCACATGTCATCATTTTCATAAACGGTGAGACACGTTGCATTTGAATGTATGTTGTGTGGTTCCTCCATCAGGAGGCTATCCTATCGGTGTTTAATTACTGGACTCGTAGGGAGATTAATTCCAACGAGGCTCAGGAAAGGCACCACCCAAATTCTCTCCAGTTGAAAGACAGGATTAACTTTCCATCGAGTAAATTGCAATGATTTGGGAACCTTCATGCCAAAAAGCCGCGAGACTAGCCTAAGATAGGTCAGCATCTGATAAACCAAACGCGGAGGAAAGTCTCTTCACACTTTCCCATTTCAAATTACTCGTAAAGACAATTACTTGTAATTTCATTCCACATTGATCTCTATTAATGAGAAGTATGAAGAAATACGTGTACACAGATATTTACAAATATTAACATGCTATCATGTATTACAAACAACTAACATTCGTTTTGAAGGATAATACTCCTAAAATGGATACATCATATAGCATGCAAACTTTTATACATTCCCTAAAACTAAACTACGTCAGTTTTCTGCAGGGAAACAATTGGACCTATTAACCGTTCAAAATCTAAAAAGGCCACGAGCCTACAACCAATTGTGTCTTCATTTTACCAGACTAATCCTAATCTTGTCTCCCGCAAAGAATTCGATGGATTAAGTAAATAAATCATAGATTTGGCTGTTCTGCTTAAACAACTACACCAATATACTCAAGGTGCAAGGATACCCATACATACTGAATCCTCTGCACGTGGAGGAACACAAGGTACAGACAAAGAAGTTCCCTTATTTGAATCTCAGTTGGATAAAACCAATAAACTCTATGATACCACCCATCTCAAAGAAGATCTAGATACCGGTGATATCAGAAAGAAAGTCTTACAGATGGAAGAGACCATCCGTTATATAAGAAGGGATTGGAGCACATGAGAGTGTTTCATATGCAGACCTTTGTATATTCCCTGGTGTGCATTATCCAGAGAAGTTCAAGACTCCTGACTTTGAAAAATATGACGGTTTAGGGGATCCTTACACACATTTGAGGTATTCATCGGAGAACTCGGATCTTATGCCGAGGATGAGAAGCTCAGAATGCAGCTGTTCCAGAAAAGTCTGAATGGAGAACCCCGATCGTGGTATACCAGATTAGACAACTCCAAGATCCATAGCTGGGAGGAGCTAGCTCATGCTTTCCTTAGTCAGTAAACCTTACAATAACAGATGGCCCCTGACCGGTACCAAATTACTAAAGTCGAGGAAAAAAACCAATGAATCTTTCAGTGAGTATGCTCTAAGGTGGAGGCGCGTTGCTGCTCAAGTTGTTGCCTCTATAAATGAGTCTGAGATTGTAATGACCTTCATAGACATACAAGAAGCTTCTTTCTATGAGAGAGTCTTAGCTAGAATTGGCAAACAATTCTCTAAAATGATTAAGCATAGGGAGATGGCTAAGATAAGATTTAAGTCAGGAAAGATTCAAGACCTAGTTGCCCTTAAAGCGGTTGCTGAGCACATCCAGTTCGGAAATTATGGAAACAACCCCCAGAGGTTCCATAAAAAGAAAGAGGATGATGTTTCATTGATACTACAAGGTCAGAAGGGCAGTCAAAATATGCCTATCCAAACGAGAACTTACCCCCCCCCTTTCAAGCACATCCTTCGAACCCTTCATTGCCAAAGGGTGGAGAAAGTCAGACGCACTCGAGTGTTCACACCCTTAGAGGACTCACTCGAGAACATTCTCAATATTTTGACCACTCAGAAGAAAATTACTCATCTTCTTCCACCAGCAAATCCGAATTGGAGAGGTTTCAATTCTAGTCGGAAATGTGCTTTTCATGTTGGAGCTGCAGGACATAATACTCAAGATTGCTGGGCTTTGAAACACAAGATCTAGGATTTGATTGATAATGGTGAGATCGTGGTAGCTAAACCCGACCAACCCCATGTGCAAGATAACCCTCTTCCTCAACACAAAGAAGAAAAGGTTAATATGATTAATTGGAGTAGTGGATAAAGTTCCAATCATGGTGGTGGATCCTCACAAACCAACAAAGATAGTGCCGATAAATGGAATTTTGCACAGTTCTAGTTTACGATGGAACGGAAAATGAATACTCTCTGTGAGCAAGTTAACCAATTGGAAGAACTGGTGGTCCATCAGCACCAAGTCACACGCCAATTATTTAGTCAGGAGCATGCTAGTCTCCTTCCTCATGTTACAAACACTCCACCACATACTCTAGAAAATGAAACATTGGAGGATAAAATTGCAAAAAGAGAAAATCCTAAAGCATGTCGGGACTTCTCTAAAAAGGGAATTTACATACCTAAGCCAACCGATGGGAGAAATATTACAGATGTTGATAAATGATGGTAGAATCACAACTCTGCTACCTCCAATCAGCTCGCATTTAAGACGGTTTAATTTCAATGGGGTGTGCCAATATCACTCCCACTCTCGCAGTCACAACACATAAAAATGTTGGGCACTCCGCCACCTTATTTAGAATTTAATTGACAGTGGTGTCCTGCAGATGGCAGACGATTATGTTGTAGTACTAGAGAGTGGGGACACATTTCCTACAAAGTGGAAGGAAGTCATAGCAGTCATATCTTCTGAGACAAATGAAGCTACTCCCTCACATACAATCCAACCAATTCAGCTCAAAGGAGTTAACAATCCTTTGAAAGTGGCTACGCCAGAGCCAATTATCTTTCCATTCAGACCACAATATCTTGTTGTCAGCCTACAGAAAGTTCCAAGGAATTATGCAGGGGCTAAAGGATCCACATCTCATATAATTGCTGCAGTGTCTAGGGATAATCCACTATATCTTCCCCAACGGGTTATGATGCCTACCATCAAGTCAAATGGGAAGATTCCCATGGAAAAAGTGGAAGAATTTCTCTGTATTATGGGCCATAATGGAGCCAATGTGGTTTTAAGCTGAAGAGAAGCTCTACATCAAGTTTCCATACTGGACTTAGTTTTCTCTTCTGAAGATCACATGAAGGTATTGCTCAGGGTGTTGGAAGAAGCCCAATTACCTAAGTCAATAGATGTTGAGAAATTCCAGTATCTGGTGGATCACATTTTCAACAACAATGTGATATCTTTCACTGACGATGATATACCTCCCGAAGGGACCGATCATTGCAAGCTGTTGCACATAGCGGTTTTATCTTCCGGATACATGGTGGGAGGAGTTTTGATAGATGGAGGATCATCCTTGAATATCTGCCCTTATGCCACTTTTGTGAAGATGAATATCAATCTCAACAGAATTCGAAGAAGCCATACAATCATTAAAGCTTTCGACGGATCCCGACGAAACGATGTCGAAGAGATTGAGCTACCAGTGGAGATTAGTCCAAATACATTCTACATATCTTTTCACGTGCTCAAAATAGATACAAGATACAACCTGATCTTGAGAAGACCATGGATTCATATAGCCGGAGCCGTCCCCTCCACCCTTCACCAGTAACTTAAATACATTATCAACAATAGCCTAGTCACTATCGATGCTGAGCTGGAATGTCCTGAACAAGGTGACATACCACTCATCAGTTTAATTCAGAAGTTAAACCGGTCAGTTTTCATGACCTGGAGGTGAGCTAAACTCACTACCATCCTGTTGGGGCGCCACCTCTCATACCCCAAATTTCTGCCAAAGTAATGTCGGCCACTCAAGAAATGATATCATTGGGTTATTAGCATGGACTAGGGTTGTGCAAAGATCATCAGGGCATTAAGCGCCCAATTCAAGTTCCCAATCAAACAAGGACAGCCGGACTAGGCTATACTGCCAGTTCCAGTCGCAAGAATTCTCATAAGCACAAACATGCTCCTTCATCTTCAGCCATACGGCGATTGCCTGTACCTACAGTTCATAAGCCTGTACGGTCTCTGATAAAGGTGCATGCCCATGTAATGGCTATGTTATTCCCTAAACCGATACCGGTAAAGGGAAAAGAAGTCCTGGTTCCAAATCCCAAAGTGGAAGAAGAGGAACGGAGACGTAAATAAGACATCGCCAAGATGATGTCAAACCTACGCATCATTGTCTATGATGATCACATAAATAGATATACCCCAGACGATGATTATCTAGACGTAATGGTCATCATTTGGAAGAATGAGGACGATGACGACCCCTCCATCATTACAGTCCATTAGAACTTCACCCCTGCCAATTGGAGCAGCACTCCTTTCATTAGTCAACAAGGGTAAAACGGGCAAAAACTCCTTCTTCCCTGTAGATTATAATAACTGCTTAATTTTTGTATAGTATTAGCGGTTGTTTTGTCAGTACATGTTAACACTTTGTATGATTGAACAGTTTTATATATTAAGTGAAAGCATATTTTGTTTCAGGACTCTAAATTTAGATGCGCATATACTTGCTAATAAGGTGCCTTTACTCCACAAGGATTATAACTTTGATGAAAAGTTGGACTCAGACTTGATGGAAATACAAGAGGACGTTGAGATACCTCAGGAGATCAAAGAATGGGTCGAAGACAAACCCAAACCAAACCTTGATCAAACCACTTCATTCAATCTCAGGAACCTAAGAAATCCCTAAAGTAATCCAGATTGGTACAGACCTCAGCCCAAACCAAAGGAATGACATGGTTACACTATTAACCCAATTCTAGGATGTGTTTTCATGGTCTCATAAAGACATGGTGGGTTTGTCCACTAACATTGTCATTCATCACCTCCCCATTAAAAGGGGATTCAAGCCAGTCAGGCACAAGCTCAGGCGATTAAAACCTGAGTGGAGTTTAAAGGTTAAAGAGGAAATTGTGAAACAATTTCAAGCAGGCATTATCATGGTGTCCACATACCCTGAATGGCTATCCAACATAGTCCCCGTGCCTAAACCAGTAGGAAAGGTGCTAGTTTGCATAGATTACCAGGATCAGAATAAAGCTTGCCTTAAAGATAGCTTTCACGTGCCATTTATCTACATTCTCATTGACAATACTTCTCAAAACAACATGTACACCTTTGATGATTGCTTCATGGGGTACCATTAAATTATTGTTGCTGAAGAGGATCATGAGAAAATTGCATTCATCACGCATTGGGGAACCTTTTGTAATAGACGGTTGTCTTTCGGCCTCATCAATGTCGGATCTACTTACCAGCGAGCCATGATGGCTCTTTTCCACGATTTAATGCATATGAAGATAGAGATCTACGTGGATGACATCATTGTCAATTCTCGAAGGGAGGAAGACCGCTTAGACCATCTCAGAAAGTTGTTCAATAGGTTGCGTAAGTACAACTTGAAGGTGAATCCAGCCAAGTGCGCCTTTGGCATTAAATTAGACAAGTTGCTAGGATTCCTAGTCAGCCACAAGGGATTGAGCTGGATCCCACCAAAATCCAGGCCATTACATAAATTCCAATTCCTCAGACAGAGAAAGAAATACAGGGATTTTCTAGAAGAATCAACTTCATTAGCAATTTCATTTCTCAAGTCACAGCAACCTGTGAGCCTATTTTCAAGTTGTTAAGGAAGAACTCCTCCATGAAGTGGAATGATGAGTGCCAAAAGGCCTTCCTTACAATCAAAGAGTAGCTAGTCAAAGCTTCTGTTTTGGTACCACCCAGGGATGATGTTCCCCTATTCATGTACCTGTCCATAAGTGATAATGTCATGGGCTGCATGCTGGGACAGAAAAACGATAGAGGCCAAGAGTGTGCTATCTACTACCTCAGCAAAAGATTCAGAAGTAGGGAACACAAATACACTCTGATTGAGAAAACATTTTATGCTTTAGCATGGGCTTCCATGAGGTTACATCATTACCTCTATGGTCACACAACCCATCTTATATCCCGCATGGATCCTCTCAAGTACTTATTCAGTAAACCCATGTTGAATTCCTGACTGTCCAGATGGAAGTTGATCCTACAATAATTTGACATCGTCTACGTGACGCAAAAGTCCATTAAAGGATCAAGGAATTATGGATCAACTGGCCGCCACACCTTCAGGGGACTTCAAACCCTTGGAAACATACTTCCCCGATGAAGGGATAATAGCAATTCAGCAACACCATCAGTACGATGCACACCAAACATGGAAGATGTATTTTGATGTAGCTGTAAATATGGAAGGTTCTGGAGCTGGAGCAGTTCTAGTCTCCGTTACGGAGGAGAAGCATCCCGTAGCCATTAATTTGCAGTTTGCCAACACCAACAATACATTTGAGTATGAAGGCTTGTATCATGAGGCTAAAACTTGCCCACTCAATGGGTATCAGGCTGTTAACTGTGTTTGGGGATTCCGAGTTGGTAATCAGACAAACCACATTAATCTATCACACCAAAGGTTTACACTTGTTGCCTTACCATCGACAGGTTCTATAGATGACTTCAGAGTTTGAAGAAATATCCTTCATCCATATTCCTCGGAATAGGAATGACTTTGTAGATGCGCTAGCAACCTTAGCCTCCTTGATCTACATATCTTATAAGGAAAACATGCTAACCATCACATTTGCCCAACAAAAGTCTCCAGCGTATGGGAATTACATTGGAGAAGTATCGAATGAGCTACCTCCCATCCAGCACCCTTGGTATCATCATATCAAGGAGTATTTACAATATGGATCTACACCCGCTGAGGCGAGCATGACTTAAAGAAGGTGGATTCATTGACTGGCCTATGAAATTCTACCTTAGCAGAGATGCACTCTATAAAAGAGATGTAGGACTAGGTCTCCTCAGATGTCTGGACAAGGACCAAGCTCAAAGGCTCATGGATGAAATCCATGGTGGAGTATGTGGCCCACACATGAGCGGTCCTCTACTTGTTAAAAAATCCTCAAAACAGGGCATTATAGGTTCTCTCTCAAAATGGACTGTGCTGATCACTTCAAGAGATGTACCAATGCCAAATTCATGGAAATGTTATCCATGCCCCTCCAAGGGAGCTCCACAATGTTAGTTCGCCCTGGGCCTTCTCAATGTGGGGAATGAACGTGATCAGGCCCACCTAGCCCAAAGCCAGTAATGGGCATCGATTTATCTTCACCATGATCGACTACTTCACCAAGTGGGAAGAAGTAGCCTCCTTCCCCAGAGTTACAAAAGAAGTCATCATTGCTTTCATCAGAAACAAAGTCATTTGTCGGTATAGACAACCAGAGGTAATTGTATCTGTACAGTAAATTCCACATCAAACATCTCAACTCCATCATCTACCGTCCAAAAATGAATGGTGATGTTGAAGCGGCTAACAAAAACATTAATAAGATCATGTAAAAGATGTCTGCCAATCACAAAGGATGGTCTGAACTGTTGCCTCTGACTCCGTTAGCATTAAGAACATCAATGCGTACTTTCACTGGGGCAACCCTCTACGCATTAACCTATGGGATGGAAGAAGTGATCCCCATAGAAGTGGAAATGGAATCCCTCAAAGTGTTAATCAATGCTTAGCTAGATGAAGACCAATGTGTACAAGATATGTATCACGAATTTTCTCTAATAGACGAAAGACGAGCCTCTGATATCTTCCACGGTCAGTTATACCAACAAAGGATCGCCATGAATTACAATAGAAAAGTCCAGTTACAGTAGTTTAAACAACACGACTTGGTTATGAAAAAGATCATTGACAACCAAGATCAGTCCAAGGGAAAATTTTCCCCGAATTGGGAAGTCTCATTTATTGTCGAGGATATTGACTAGGAGGTGCTCTAAGATTACAGGAAATGGACGACAATGAATTTCCACAACTTATCAACTCAGACACTGTGAAGCAGTACTATGTCTGAGGTAATCATCAATCAAACATCCTGTTTTGTATCATCAGATCCCCAATTATTTTAGGTTTTCTAACCCTTCACTACATACAACTTCTCTTCACACTTATCAGCCCCAACAGGGACAAACATATTTTTCTACCCAGAAGCCTAGTTTCAGATCGCCAGATCCTTTTCTCAACTTAGTTCTGAACTCTTACTTAACTCCGGTTATCCCACTAGGGATTGAACCTTTCACACCCGCAGTTTTACCCCACTAGGGATAAGACTTTTCACACCTGCAGTTTCTCCTGTACATGGGATTAAACTATTCCCCCCACAGTTTGTCCTGAACATGGGATCAAACTTTTCATTGGCTTCAAACCGTCCTGAACATGGGGAGAACTACATTGACCTGATCTCCTTGATACACAGGAGTACATAGGCAGCCATATTTTATATGGTCCGATCGCAATAAAACAAAAACAACAAAAATATTTGTACACCCTTCTCATTACCAAAAAAAAAACAACAAAAACATCTCTACACCCCTTTCACATACAGCGTTGAACCTCCACGCTAAGTTTGAACTACGCAGACCTGATCTCCTCTTCAACAGGAGTACGTAGGCAACCATTCATGGTTCGTGGCCTTTTACTTCTTTATTTACATTTCTGTCAGGCCTGGAGTTTATTTCGTGGCCTTTTACAACTTTATTTACATTTTGTCCCGCCTGGAGGTTACTTCGAGGTGGTTTATCGTTTTATTGCTTTATTTATATTTTCTCAATCCCCCATGGAGGTGCTTCATGGTGGTTAATTGGTTTTTACTGCTTTATTTATAATTTTTAATCCCCCATGGAGGTACTTCGTGGTGGTTGATTATCTTTATATATATATATGTATATATATATATATATATATATATATATATATATATATATATATATATATATATTTACTGCTTATATATATAACTGTTTACAGCTTTCATACAAATTGCTATATCATATGAGCCTAGAAAGCATGTGATCACATATTCAGTCTACTAAATCTAGATTAGGTTCCCGTGATTGACATTTTCAGTTGTACACGGCTTGTAAATTATTCACGGTATTTGAATTTCCTTAGACGGCTCTCATGCCCACAAGGAGTTCGACACTGATTTTTATTTTATTTTCTCAAAGATGCTTCGCATCTCCTAAATAAAAGCAATCAAGCCGAAAACATAATAAAATGGAAGTATCAAAGGCCTTATTTACTATTGAGCATAATGATTTGAAAAACCTCTTTTTTCAAAACATCACTTCTATATCTTGTTAAAACTGAATTTTTATACAAAAATTTAAACCCTTTGTATATAGGTACGAACGAGGCATAGCACTACTTCCAGATAATTGCACATTGATCAACACACACACACACACACATTTATATAACAGTTTAAATGAAAAGTGACGATCACCGTGGGAACACAGATGTCGAGGGGTGCCTAACACCTTCCCTCGGCATAACCAAGTCCCCGGACCCGAACGAATCTCGGTTTCACAGACCCGTTAAACAGTGTCTCATCACTGGGTCAATGTGCAAATATATTCTCGGTTGTGTTGGTACAACCATTTAAAAAACCAACTTGCGACTCTTATAGTCCAAATCGTCGACATATACATGTCGGACCTTTTCACAACTTGTTTTTTCAAATAAATCTCACCTAACATGAGAACACCAAAAGATAAGAACAGAAAAGGGATAAATAAAAATCCCGACGTCGACAGGTGGCGACTCTGCTAGGGACACTTCCAGTAAGAGGACTTAAGACGCTATTTCAAGCTTTTCAAAACTGTTATATGCTTGTGTGGATGTTGTATTTACATTTAATGGATGTGTACGAATGCATTTACTTACTGTACTTAATGCTTTACACTATATATGCTTGTGATATTAGTGCTTCCCACATGTCATCATTTTCATAGACAGTGAGACACGTTGTATTTGAATGTATGTTGTGTGGTTCCTCCATCAGGAGGCTATCCTGTCGGTGTTTAATTATTGGACTCATAGGGAGACTAATTCCAACGAGGTTCAGGAAAGGCACCACCCTAATTCGCTCTAGTTGAATGACCGGATTAACTTCCCATCGAGTAAAATGCGATGATTTGGAAACCTTCATGCTAAAAAGTTGCGAGAGTAGCCTAAGATAGGTCAGTCTCTAATAAACCAAACACAGAGGAAAGTTTCTTCATACTTTCCCATTTCAAATTACTCATAAAGTCAATTACTTGTAATTTGATACAATATTGATCTCCGTGTAATGAGAAATATGAAGAAATATGTGTACACGCATATTTACAAATATTAACATGCTATCATTTATTCCAAACAACTAACATCCGTTTTGCAGGATAATACTCCTAAAACGGATACATCATATTAACATGTAAACATTTATACATTCCCTAAAACTAAACTACTTTAGTTTTCTGCAGGGAAACAATTGGACCTATTACCCGTTCAAAATCTAAAAAGACCATGAGCCTACATCCAATTATGTCTTCATCTGACAAGACTAATCCTAATCTTGTCTCCCGCGAAGAATTCGACGGATTAAGTAATCAAATCACAGATTCAGCCGTTCTACTTAAACAACTACACCAATCTACGCAGGGTGCTAAGATACCCATACAAATCCTCTACACATGGAGGAACACAAGGTACGGACAAAGAAGCTCCCATATCTGATTCTCAGTTTAATAAAACCAACAAACTCCATGATACCACCCATCTCAAAGAAGATCTAGACACCGGTGATATAGATAAGTGGATTTTATATCCATGAATCGATGTCCATTTCAAGCTTAATTGTTGTTACTCTCTTGTGTTCATGTTCGTTTTTACTCGTTTCGTGTTCTTTTATGTGCAGGGTGGTTGTTGTGGCAAGTAGTGAAGAAAGGAGGTCATTTGGAGCAATTTTGGAAGCAAACATGAAGCAAAAAAAAGTCAACTAACAGTGGCCATGCCCGTCGAGGTGGGATTATTATGCCTATAAACCCCCGCCGGGGCGGGGGTTCCGATTCTGGCAGTCTTGTTTTGCTTACAACTCTGCTGGAACATGAATTGTTAGCATTTTGGATGGCACTTGAACTCTATATGACATGGGATTTCAACCAGACTTCAGGGGAGATATATAAGGCTCTACAAACAACGAATTAATCATCATGCAAAGCATCTAACGAATATTAATCACAGATTTTCATAGTGAGCAACAGAGTGAAGATTTTGAAAAACGATTGTATTGATTGCAGATTGCGACTAAAGTGAAGAGCGTTCTGAGTTATTCTTCTACTTTAGTTTATTTATGTAATTAAGAAGATGATATCTTTGATTTATTCAGTTTTTATTTAATTCGTTATGAACTAATTACTTTTTAGGCTTAAGACAGATCTTTAAGTGGAACGATGGTTATGTAAACTTTGATTTCAGTTTAAAAAGCTATTCTCGGTTTATCTATATTAATTTGAGTGTGAATTTATGAATTGCCTGATCAATGATTCTTTGTGGACTTGTATAAACTCGAGAGATAAAATATAGTCTAGATTTAGTTAATATTGCATGTGTTCTTAACTTTTGTGGACTTGTATAAACTCGAGAGATAGAATCTTGATGAATGTTAGGGTAGAGATATGCTTGACATCTCATGTAATCAAAAAAAGAACTTGAACTTCAACCTTCTTTAATTGTAATTCGCATAGAGATATAGTTAGTTAGTTAATTAAGGTGTTTAACGTAATTCTATCTTAATTGTAGATTTGGGTTAATACAGTATTAGTGCATCGAGAGGTGGTTAGTTCTACATACGTGTTCTTGATTAATAAACTGAGATAGTAAGTTAAACTGGAATAAGGGTGTAATAATCTGAGTGATACTTAAAGTGAAGTCGGAAGCCTAATTCTCCATTATTTGTTTGAAAATTCAGTTTTTAACATTTATTGATTGTGTGGTGGTATTAATAATTTTAATATTGTTAGTTATAAATTGGAAGTTGATTAGTTTAATAAAATTAGGATTAATAGGAAATTGGTAATTGTGAGGTTTAAATTCTTACTAAGTCTCTGAGGGAACGATACTCTACTTACTATTATATTACTTGTTGACCACGTATACTTGCGTGATGTGCGGAACTAAATTTTACCCAACAAGTTTTTGGCGCCGTTGCCGGGGACTTTAGTATAGATTTTATTATTTTGCAATATCAGTTTAATTAGTCCAGTTTTACTTAAAAACTTTTTGTTTTTGTTTTGTTCTTCTTATTTCAGGTTTTTAACGTTGGTTTATGCAAACACGATCCAAAAATCCTGACTTGCTTCCTTTTGAGGATGACATTAAGAGAAGATTTTAGAGGTTAAGTAAGTGGATCAAGGAAACAAGGAATGAATTCAAAAACTCTGACAAAGAAGAAGCAATGGCTGCCGAAGACCAGAAAGCATTGAGGGACTTTGCAACACCTAAGGTGACTGAGCTGTAGTCGATTATCACCAGGCCCACAATAACTGCGAATACTTTCGAAATCAAGCCTGGGACAATTAAGATTATACATAATTCAGTTTAGTTTGTGGGATTTGCAAATGACGATCCTAACGAGCATTTGATCAGTTTTCTAGAGATATGCGACACTTTCAAGTACAATGGGATGTCAGACGAAGCAGTTAGACTTTGCTTGTTCCCATTAACTCTGCGGGACAAGGCGAATAGTTGGTTATACTCTATACCAGCGGGTTCGAAAACGACATGGGATGACCTGGCTCAAAAATTTCTAGCAAAATTCTTCTCGCCAGCGAAAACTGAAAAAATGAGGAACGAGATTACCATGTTTGATCAGCAACATGGGGAGCCATTGTATGAGGCATGTGAGAGATACAAAGAATTACTTAGGAAATGCCCACGTCACGGATTGCTTAAGTGGTTGTAGATGAATACATTTTAGAACGGACTACATGGGAATCTCAGGACAAGTATTGATGCAGCATCGAGGGGACCTTTTATGGAAAAGAACTATGAGGAGGCATATTAGTTGATAGAGACGATGTCTACTAACAACTATCAGTGGCCCACGACAAGAATGACGCAACCTACGATGGCAATAACAACATAAATTTCTGCACTCTCTAAGAAGTTCGACGTTTGGTCAGGGGGATAGAAACAACAAGTTGCAATTATTTGTGAGTTGTGCGTGGGTGAACATTCGACAGATTAATGCGTAATCAACCCAGAGTCAGTACAATTCATGAGTAACTACAACAGAAATCCTTAGAATATATATTAGAATGCATATAATCAGAGGAATAGTAATCATCCAAATTTGTCGTGGAATAATAATCAGAATCAGTAAGCTTCACAACCGTCGTATCCCCCAGGATTTCAGAATCTACCGCAACCAGCTCAACATCAAGATAGGAAATCAGATTTAGAGGAAATATTCTCGAAGTATATAACAAGCAACGAGGTTTTAATGAAAAACCAAGCAATAGTAATCAAGAATCTGGAAAATTAGATGGGACAGATAGCGTCTGCTTTGAACAACAGACCACAAGGGACTCTACCGAGTGACACCGAAAGAAATTGAAAGGGAAATCATGAACATTATAATGCAATCACACTCAGGAGTGGTAGGGAGTTGGGTGCTAATTGTGATGAGAAAGCCAGTACAAGAGACGAATGTGAAGACGCATGGGATGACTTAAACATGAGATCTACAAAGAAAGGGGTAAAAAAAATAAATGAAGATGAACTAATTTTAGTTACACCATTGATACCCTTTTCTCGAAAGTCAGAAAGTGACAAGTTGAAGAATCAGTTTTCGAGGTTCATGGATATATTCAAAGAATTACATATCAATATTCCATTTGCCGAAGCACTGGAGCAGATACCGAATTACATTAAGTTCATGAAAGACATACTGTCGAACAAACGCAAGCTATAGGATTTCGAAATAGCGGCATTAACAGAAGAATACAGTGCAATACTGCAGATAAAGCTCCCTTCTAAATTAAAAGATCCAGGGAGTTTCACAATCCCAAGTGCAATTAGAAATCAAGATGTGGGGAGAGCGCTATGCGATCTAGGAGCGAGTATTAATCTTATGCTACTATCCATTTATCGAAAGCTAGGATTAAAGGAAGTAAAACTGACCAACATTAGTCTACAGCTTGCAGATAGATCATTAACATATCCACTACGAATAGTTGAAGACGTATTGGTTATGGTTGATTCATTGATTTTTCTAGCTGATTTCGTGGTACTAGACTTTGAGGAAGATAAGAACATCCCTATTATTTTGGGATAACTATTTCTGGTGACAGGACGAACACTGATTAATGTACCTAACGAAGAACTTATTATGAAAGTGTTTGATCAAGTGATAAAGGTGAATGAGATTAAAGAAATCCCAATCCCGACTGATAACGAAGAGTGTGAATGGATCGAGAAATCTACACGTCTCAAGTTTCGGGATTGCAAAGAGGATAGTGGTCTTAGGTCGTTAATTGAGGATAGAATTTCACATTCATCACCTAACATTCAAGTGAACGGACACGTATTACAACAGTGTCGGTGTTATACGACAAATAAAAATCATGTCGCGGATAGTCCAACCGATCCGGGATGAAATAGGGAGTAGTTAGGCTGAATGACTTAAAATAAAGCGCTAATTGGGAGGCAACCCAATCATTTCTTTTTAGTTTATTTTATTTTTATTTTTTTTATTTTATTTCTTATCGATATGCGTATTATTTAGATTATAGCTTAGAATAATAGTTAGGAAATAATAATTTCATTAGGTACTTATTTCGTTCCTTAATTCTTGATAATATCTCAACCATGATCAAATTGATCCTCAGTATACTTACATATAGGTTTCATGGCTTGCAGGATGTTTAAAGATTTATTAAGGTGAAAAGAATGGAGCAAAGAAGAACAAAAGAGCTCAGTTAACAGGGGGCTAGCCCGCCAGGGCGGGCCTTTTAAGATTTGTACCCCCCGCCGGGGCGTGGGTCATTGAATCTGGGTAGTCATGTTCGGTAGTTACATAACACTACACTACTACCACTCTCCTTATTCCTACACTACAAATCCAACTCCCACTTTCATTACTTATTCCTCAATTGAAGGGGCAACATCTATCCTTTACACCCACTTCACCACTACTCTATTACTCCACGATTTCCACTACTTCATTACTTCACATCACCATCTATATATAGTCACACCCTCACAACCCAAATTCATCACAAACTTTCATCAATATCTCACAAGGCTACGAATTATGGCTTCCATAGAGGTGAGTATAGAGCAATTGAGAGTGAGTACTTTGTGTTCCAATTCCTCACCTCCAAGTACTATAATAGATCAAAGTTTCAATTTGGTGAGGATAAACCAATGTGCAAACCAAGTGTTCGACAGAATGTGTGAACCAATTTTTGGGGGAGATATTGTGTCTAAAGCATTCGGATTCGATGGAACCTCAACCAACATCCAAACGACAACGGGGAGAAAGCTCAAGGCCAACACCACCATCCTGCACATTCGACCACCGCAAATTCAAAAGTGACGCTGCCGCCGACCGGTACGACTACATGGTCACAAAGGCTCTTAAATCAGAGCGGGGGTTGGCACCGGAAGCTCACGACGGTGAAATAATGCAACAGATTTATCAGAAAGGATAGGTCAAGTTCACTGAGGAGCCCGAGCCCGCCACGGTTAACGTGGTCAAAGAATTCTATGCCGAGGAAAAGGCACCTTTCAACGCTTTTGTCCCCGTTCAATGTCGATACCATCAACACGCATTATCAATTGCGGGTGCCTAGACAGTGTCAATATGCTCATTTGCGGGATTTCGACCATGACTTTGAGGAGGTTCTCAAAGAAATGACCAAGCTAGGAATAATGTGGATCAAGGGTAGAAAATGTGGTACGGTGTTTTATAGCAAAGATCTCAATCGGTATAGGAAAATTTGGTACGCCTTCTTATGTGTGAAATTGTTGTCATCAACGCACACCTCGAACGTGACCAAAGAGAAGGCATTACTCCTAAATGCTATTGTGCAAGACTTCATCATCGACGTTGGGGCCATAGTCAGTTTTTTCATTCGCCGATGTCTACGGGGCAATTTTTCGGGCGGCTTGCCACAACCATCCCTCATTTGTGGGTTGTGTCGTCAAGTAGGAGTTCGATGGTCAGATGATGAGCCCACTCAGATGCCACTGTAGCTACTAAACAACAGAATAATCGTACGGTATTCAGTGTGGGCCGGGGTGAATCTCATCCTAGAGGTTTAGGTTTTATATTTCAATCAGCTTCGGAGGATGAAACTTACGTTGAAGATACCTCCGATGGTGAGGACGAGACTATGGGAGATCAAGGGACTGAGGCGGAACCATCTTTTGATGCCATATCTAACCCTCAATTTCTATCATTTCAACAAAACATGGAGGAGCATAACAAGGCAGAACGAAGGGAGATGAGGTGACTTGCAATGCGATAAGACCATATGTTTGATGCTATGAACATGTCATTTGCATCCTTGAATACCACACTCTAGAGTTTTAATCCAGTTTCATAATCTCCAAATCAGCAGCCCATGCCAATGCCAAGGTTTCCCCCAAGTGACTCTGAGGGAGAAGATCAACCACCACCACTCCAGACTTATGCACTTACATGGAAGTACTCACTTAATTTATTGCTATATCCATACAATGAGGACATTGTTGTTATTAAGTTTGGGGGAATTAGTTTTATTTTTCATTTCATGTTACATGTATATTGTCATTAGTTAGGTTTGCATTCAGTATTGCATGTTAGTTTTGCATTTAGTTTTAGGATTGATGTAATCATATAGTTGCATAGTAGCTCGGGATCATATTTAGTCTTAATTATGTTATTTTATGTTTGCAGTCATGTTACAAAAAAAAGTTAGAATTGTGTTATTTTGCATTTATCCAACAGTCTTTGTAGAATGTTTATTATGGCAAATGATGAAATTGAGATTAAGTAAACAAATACAGTATTCAGTAGTAGAATTATGATGTAGTTTCGAATTATGACTCGAATTTTGTGTGTGTTTTAAACTGGTATAAAAAGGTTAGCACATTAATGACATCTGTGTTGATTGATTGATATAAATCGATACATAAATAGTTTCTAAAGGATAGTGCTAGTATAGATATGAGAATGACAAGAATAGGTAGTGAAGACAACAAAATAGGTAAGAACCTAAGTTTGGGAGAAAACATAGGGGGTATAAACTTCAAGAAAAAAAAAGAAAAAAAATAGAAACAAGTTCAGTCTTGTGGTGGGTTGAGGAGAAATACACCCCATAAACCCAAGCGTGAGATGGAGCGTAAACGCACTCACCAGCCATCTATCTAAAAAAAAAAAAAAGGAAATGAAAAATAAAGAGAAGACGGAAAATAAGGGCAAAGAGCCCCCGTCATTGAAAAAAGAGAGCATGAATACCCTATTCAGACCCCTAATCTTGGTAATTGTTTGATTTGAGTTGGAACTTGTTTGTTTTTGAAATTTTTGAGTTTATTCTGTATGAATCCTAATAAGAAATTGGTTATGTGTTGAATTTTAATTTAAATCAGTAACATAGATGTTGACCACACACACACACAATATTAGTGATGAGGCATATAAGATTCGAGGAATTGATGAGAAGTTATTGATGGTTTTTATTATGAAGTATTGTAGTGTGTGCTTTATTGTTCTGAGGCCGAAGGAATAACTTTGATTTTGTGATACTGCTGGATTAAATGTCATTTAGTTAGATACATTACATATAATTGCATTGCATAGCATGTAGCTGTTTTGTGCTCGAGGACTAGCACGGTTTAAGTTTGGGGGATTTGATAAGTGGATTTTATATCCATAAATCGATGTCCATTCCAATCTTAATCGTTGTTACTTTATTGTGTTCATGTTCGTTTTTACTTGTTTTATGTTCTTTTATGTGCAGGGTGGTTGTTGTGGTAAGTAGTGAAGAAAGGAGGTCATTTAGAGCAATTTTGGAAGCAAACATGAAGCAAGCAAAAGTCAACTAACAGTGGCCATGCCCGCCAGGGCGGGCCTATTATGCCTATACACCCCCGTCGGGGTGGGGGGTCCCGATTCTGGTAGTCCTGTTTTGCTTATAACTCTGCTGGAACATGGTTTGTTAGTATTTTGGATGGCACTTGAACTCTATATGACATGGGATTTCGACCAGACTTCAGGGGAGATATATATGGCTCTAGAAATAATGAATTAATCATCATGCAAAGAAACTAACAAAGATTAATCACAAATTTTCATAGCGAGCAACAGAGTGAAAATTTTGAAGAACGATTGTATTGATTGTGGATTGCGACTAAAGTGAAGGGTGTTCTGCGTTATTCTTCTACTTTAGTTTATTTCTATAATTAAGAAGATAATATCTTTGATGTATTCAGTTTTTATTTCATTCGTTATGAACTAATTACTTTTTAGGCGTAAGACGGATCTTTAAATGGAACGATGGTTATGTAAACTTTGATTTCAGTTTAATAAGCTATTCTCGGTTTATCTATATTAATTTGAGCGTGAATTTATGAATTTCCCGATAAATGATTCTTTGTGGACTTGTATGAACTCGAGAGATGAAATACAGTCTATACTTAGTTAATATAGCATGTGTTCTTGACTTTGGTGAATAAACAAAATCTTGATGAATGTTAGGGTAGAGATATATTTGACAACGCATGTAATCAGATAAAGAACTTGAACTTCAACCTTCTTTAATTGTTATTCACATAGAGATATAGTGAATTAGTTAATTAAGGTGTTTAACGTAATTCTATCTTAATTATGGATTTGGGTTAATACGGTATTAGTGCATCGAGAGGTAGCTAGTTCTACATACGTGTTCTTGATTAATAAATTGGGATAGTAAGTTAAACTGGAATAAGGGTGTAATAATCTAAGTGATACTTAGAGTGAAGTCAGAAGCCTAATTCTCCATTATTTGTTTGAAAAATCAGTTTTTAGCATTTATTGATTGTGTGATGATATTAATAGTTTTAATACTATTAGTTACAAACTAGAAGTTGATTAGTTTAATAAAATTGGGATTAATAGGAAATTGGTAATTATGAGGTTTAAATTCTTACTAAGTCTCTAAGTGAACGATACTTTACTTACTATTATATTACTTGTTGACCACGTATATTTGCGTGCTGTGAGTAACTAGATTTTACCCAACTGATATCAGAAAGAAATCCTTGCAAATGGAAGAGACCATCCATTATATCAAAGGGATTGGAGCACATGGGAGTGTTTCATATGTAGACCTTTGTATATTCCCTGATGTGAATTATCCAGAGAAGTTCAAGACTCCTGACTTTGGAAAATATGACGGGTTAGGGGATCCTTACACACATTTGAAGGTATTCATCGGAGAACTCAGATCTTATGCCGAGGATGAGAAGCTAAGAATGAAGCTGTTCCAGAAAAGTCTGACTGGAGAACCCAGATCGTGGTATACCAGATAAGACAACACCAAGATCCATAGCTGGGAGGAGCTAGCTCATGCCTTCCTCAGTCAGTACAACTTCCAATCATAGATGGCCCCTGACCGGTACCAAATTACTAAAGTCAGGAAATAAACCAATGAATCTTTTAGAGAGTATGCTCAAAGGTGGGAGCACCTTGCTGCTCAAGTTGTTCCCTCTATGAATGAGTCGAAGATGGTAATGACTTTCATAGACATACAAGAATTTCCTTTTTACGAGAGTGTCTTAGCTGGAATTGGAAAACCATTCTCTTAAATGATTAAGCATGGGGAGATGGCTGAGATGGGATTGAAGTCAGGAAAGATTCAAGACCTAGCTGCCGTTAAAGCTATTGCTGAGCACATCCAGTCTAAAAATTATGGAAACAACCCCTGGAGGGTCCATAAAAAGAATAAGGAGGATGTTTCCTTGATACTAAAAGGTCAGAAGGGCAGTCAGAATATGCCTATCCAAAGGAGAAATTACTCCCCCTTTTAATCACATCCTTCGAACCATTCATTGCCAAAGGGTGGAGAAGTCAGACGCACTCGGGTGTTCACATCCTTAGGGGACTCACTCGAGAACATTCTCAATCTTTTGACCACTCAGAAGAAAATTACTCATCTTCTTCCACCAGCAAATCCGAATTGGAGAGGTTTCAAAGCTAGTCGGAAATGTGCTTATCATGCTGGAGCTCCAGGATATGATACTCAAGATTGCTGGGCTTGGAAAAACAAGATCCAAGATTTGATTGATAGAGGTGAGATCGTGGTAGCTAAACCCGACAAACCCCATGTGCAAGATAACCCTCTTCCTTAACACAAAGAAGAAAAGGTTAATATGATTAATTGGAGTAGAGGACAGAGTTCCAATCATAGTAGTGGATCCTCACAAACCAGCAAAAATAGTGCTAACAAATGGGATTTTGCACAGTTCTAGTTTATGATCGAACAGAAAATGAAGACTCTCTGTGAGCAAGTTAACCAACTGGCAGAACTGGTGGTCCATCTGCACCATGTCACACGCCAATTATTTAGTTAGGAGCATGCTAATGTCCTTCCTCTTGTTACAAACACTCCACCGCGTACTCCATAAAATGAAATACTAGAGGATAAAATTTCAAAAAAAGCAAATAACAAAGCCCGCCGGGACTTCGCCAATAAAAGGGAATTTATGTACCTAAGCCAATCGATGGAAGAAATATTGTAGATGCTGATCAATGAAGGAAGAATCACAGCTTTGTTACCTCCAATTAGCCCGCATTTAAGATGGTTTAATTTCAATAGGGTGTGCCAATATCAATCCCACTCTCGCGATCACATCACATAAGAATGGTGGGCACTCTGCCACCTTATTCAAAATTTAATTGACAGCGGTGTCCTGCAGATGGAAGAAGATGATGTTGTAGTACTAGAGAGTGAGGACGCGTTTCCTACAAAGTGGAAAGAAGTCATAGCAGTCATATCTTCTAAGACAGATGCTGCTACCCCTCACATACATTCCAACCAATTTAACTCAAAGGAGTTGACAATCCTTTGAAAGTGGTTGCGCCAGAGCCAATTATCTTGCCATTCAGACCATAATATCATGTTATCAGCCTATAGAAAGTTCCATAGAATTATGGAGGGGCTGAAGGATCCACATCTCATATAATTGTTGCAGTGTCGAGGGATAATCCACTATATCTTCCCCAACAGATGATGAAGCCTACCATCAAGTCAAAGGGGAAGATTCCCATAGAAAAAGTGGAAGAATTTCTCTATACTATGGGCCATAATGTAGCAAAGGTGGTTTCAAGCTTAAGAGAAGCTCCACATCAAGTTTCCATAATGGACTTAGTTTTATCTTCCGAAGATCATATGAAGGTATTTTTTAGGGTTTTAGAAGAAGCCCAATTGCCTATGTAAAGTCCCCGAACCCGGATACTTGAAACCCGAACTCGGTACTTCACGATACCATTTCTATGAGCTGAAATATTACTAATAATAATAACAATAATATAAATTTTAAACTTAACTTACATTTATCAGAGTTTAATCCCAAGTACGCAACCTTTACTACATTCTTTACATGATATATAATACATATCATTAACTTAATACATTTTATCTATTACAAAATATACAAATAAACAAATTGTGTTTGCTTTCCTTTTTCACTTGATCTTGGTCGATCCCTTCTAGCTGTTCACACTTAGCTGAAAACATTTAAATTAAGCAAGGATGAGCATTTGAGTGCCCAGCAAGTATTATATATATATATAAGCTGAAAGAATTTAAATGTTTCCTTTATAATATTCTTCTACAACCAGTTAATGGTTGTGAAGTAATCTGTACCAATAATAATAACATAACAACCCTCGTTCAAATTTTTGAAACTGTGTATTGACTATACATGGGGTTTCTGTGACGTAATATGAACATTGTTTTTCATTTTCGAAAAGGTTAAACAGAAATTCATCTGTAAACCGGCATTGCTTACGGGCCTGAGGGTGTACAGTCCATGGGCCCTGTATTGATCAATACTACATTGCTATAACGATATTATCGTTCATCCTTTGTCCGCCGTAGCGCATAAAATTTTTTCCATTATCGGGATGTTCATACCTGTCGGGTTTTTATAACAAAGGTCTTATATAATTTAACATATATGTATATCAAAGGTATATCAACATGTGATTAAATACAATGATTATCCAAGTGGGGACACTTGTATAATCATTTATAGATATTAACGAATAGAATATATAACTGAATTATCATATACTAACATGTTGATAATCAATGGGCATATATAATATAGGCTTAACGATCTGTACAATAATAATATAACTTTGAAACATTCTTACACTTGTCCAATGCATAAAGAAAATGCAAAGGTAGGATACTTTACTGATGCGCTGCTTATAATTATGCAATTTAGACTTATCTTTTCTATCACGACCTATCATTAATAAGATCATTCTATCGATTAGAATCACATATCATAACACATAGTACTGCTTATTGCAATCAGCACATAACCTAATCACATTGTCATACATGTTCAACAATCATTTTATCACAAACAAACATTAACTCTATCCTAATCACATTGTCACACAATTTTATCCACCATTGAATCACAAATAAAATAATTTACTAACTAAATTTCTAAGTCCAGATCAATTTCTGAACCATGTCGGTCTACCGACATCTTTATCGGGTAATTATCGAGTCTAAGACTCTAAACAGTTGTTCAATATCCATTTAAACTAATTAAATAACAGTCATATCATTTTTCATGACCTTATAATAATTATAAAATAATTATTACCATTTACCATAATTTTTGAAATATAAGAATCATTATTAAATGATTTAAATATCAAATAATTCTATTATCATCAATATTTAATCAATATTAAACTATTAATGAAACCATTTCCAAAATATTAAAGTTATGTATAATAACTCAAAAATATTTTTAAAACATTTATATTACCCTTAAATAATTTTTAAAACATTTAAAAATCATTCTTAAACAATTATCATTAATATTAAAAATATTAATTTATCATTATCCAAATATTAAAATTAATATATTTTTAATTCATTTATATCCTTTTTAAATAATTTTTAAATAAATAAAACCATTTTTTAATTATTTATTTAATATGATTATTAAATAAATTTAATATCATTAATCATTAAATAAATATCATTAATATTAAATTAACAATGAAATTATCCTTTAAATATTAAAAGTTATATTTTATAACTTAAAATATCTTTAAACACTTTATCTTCATTTAAAATGATTTTTAAAATAATAAAATCATTTTTAAACTAATTTATTTAATATAATTATTAAATAAACTAAATATTATCAATATTAAATTAATATCATTAATATTAAATTAATAATATTTTTATATTACAAAATATCAAAAGTCATATTTTATAACTTAAAATATTTTTATAATACTTTAAATCATTTTTATATGATTTTTAAATCATTAATACTATTTTTCCATAATTTATTTAATAGATTCATTAAATAAACTAATTACCATTAATAATAATTTATTAATGAATTTCATTACAAAATATCAAAAGTCATCAAAAATAACTTAATATATTTTCTTATACCATAATATTATTTTTTATGAATTAAAACAATTTTTAAATAATTTATTTAATATAATAATTAAATAAATAAATATCATTTATATTCCAAAAATATTAAATATTTTCGAAATATACTCAAAATAGTTAAAAACTATTTTTCAGACTTTCAAATAATTTTTTGGAATTTATTATGTATTTTTAATAATTAAAATCTAATTTTTTCTAATTTTTTAATCATTTTCGGAAAATACAAAAATTAAAAATAATTAAACTGTCGCTATAGGGATTTAGCAACAGAAAGCGTCGCTGTTGGTGTTCTTCATCAACCCAGATCCTCAAAGTCAGTAGCCAAGTAGGCTACTTTGACCATGATTCCAGATCGTATCATGATGTTTCTGGACAAAATAACAAATACATCTTGTATTACTCATGTAAGACTACAATTACCAACAAACATAATGGCTTAACAACATCAGATCTAATAGTTATTAGCCATCAAAAAGTCTGACAAGGCTGTTCTTCGCGAAGAACAGTTCGTGATGCCTACTTTGGATCATTATAATTTGCAATCCGTGTAATTTTTGTGTGATATATCAATTTAAGTATGTACACCTCATGTAGGACTACAACTCTAACACTTAACATCATCATAAAAACACGAAATCAAGCAGATAAAGTATGGTCAAACGTTGTTAGAAATATCAACACTTAGAAAATTCTGGGCTGCCCAGAAACTGTCCGGTCAATGCCGGTCAACCCACTTTGACCTTAAATAACTTTTGATACACAATAGATATGGACCGGATTCGTTTTGGAGATTAAATACCACATACCAAGCTACACATAAAAACTTTTAGAACACAAATATCATGATCGAAAAAAGAGTTATAAGCCCTGACATTTGATGAAAAATCACAGATTCAGTTTTTTTCTAACTTGCTTAAAACTTCAAATTCGTGCACTTTGGTGTTATGGGTCTTTGATTTATCAACCCAGATCATCAATTGACACCTTATTACACATATTTAACAAATCAATTGCATCAATTAACAACAAATCAAAGGATTTCTAGGATTAGGATTTTTATACCTTTATGCTTTGATTTTTGATCTTAGCTCTCCAAGTTGTTTGTGATTGATCTAGGCTGGTATTGGGGACTGAAATACTTGCAATTTTCGGAGGTTCTAGTATGAGGGAGAGTTGGTGAGAGAAAAAATTGAATTTGGTAAAGTTTTGGGCACTTTCTCTCTCCAAAAGCTTATATAAAGCTTTGATTCATGCACTAGCTTGTTGTGCTGTCAAATGGGGCTGATTTGGCTGAAATTTTAAGTCTTGAAAGTCAAAATAGTTGGTAAACAACTAAAGTTTTTGCCAATTTTGCAAGTTAACTAACTAAAATAAATAAAAGGGCATTTTGGACATTTTCATATATTACTATAATTTGCCATTTAATGAAACCCTTAGGGTTTAGGGTTTTAATCCTTAAATATTTAGCAAAAGTCTAGGATTTCCAATTTTAGGATTTAGCAACTAAGGTTTGGAAATGAAATAATAAAAAAAATAAATTGATTTTAGTTTCTAAAATTTTGAAAATAATAACTTTGTCAATTAAATTAAGTTTGTAATTATCTAATACATAGACATTAGGGTTTATTACCCTTAATCGTAATTAACTTTGCTAATAAAGCAATTAGGGTTTACTATAAGCAATTTAGGGTTTAGAAGAAAAATAATAAGGGTTTATTCAAATATAATAATAATAATTAGGGTTTTGAATAATTAAAGTTCTCCCTATTTAGGGTTAATACATATAACACCGATCGTTAATCACATTATCGTAATTACATAACGGCTTAACCAATTCTCAAAGTCGTGTATGACTTTCGCATTAGGGTTTCAATAATAAAATTAATATTTCTAATTTTACGATTATGGCATACGATTAGTAATTAGAGTTTACAATTACTAATTAAGATTTCTAAAATTGGAAATTAACTTACCGAATTTAGTAATTAGGGTTCTCACCTAATTAGGGTTTCTAATTAATTAGGTTTTAGGGGTTTTCCTAATAAATTTTTATTTCCCCAATACACAACATAATTCACATAATTTGACCAACATTGTCAGTCCAGACATATACAGTGCATCATTATGGCACTGAAAAATCAAAATATTATAATATTATAATATTATTATCATTCCTTATTTCAGACCCATAATTAGGGTTTATACAAATATTATTAGGGTTTGATCGTAATATAATGAAACTATTCCACACATTAACATTACGCACATAATCATACATATCTATAACACTGACAAATAATAATATAATATTATTATTTTTATTCCTTGATCAAAACCCAAAATTAGAGTTTGGATTCCATGTCTGATTTATCTGTCATAATTAACCTTATAATTAAGTAAAAATAATTCACTTAACTATTCTAAAATAATTTCATATAATAAATAATTATTATAATAATTCTATAATCATATCATATATTATTCAATTAATATAATTATCATATTTTCATGAAAAATAAACATTAAAAACATTTTTACTATAAAACTAATTATTATTATAATATAATTTATAATAAGAATAATTCTAAAATAAAATTATTCATAACCATTCATGTAATAAATATATTTTATATTCATCACATAAATATTTACATAATACCCTTCACGCATTCTTACCTTTAAAATAAATAATTATTCTAAAATCATTTCATATATTATTTAAATAATATAAGATTATATTTTCCTTGAAAAATAATTAATAAAACATTTCCAATAAGGAATTAATTAGTATAAAAATATATTTGATAATAATCGATAATTCTAAAATAAATTTATTTGCAATACATAATGTAATAAATACATTTTATTTATCACACATATAATTATAATTACACATTACCTTGACACATATCATTCATATTTATTTAAAAAAAAATTTATATGCAAAATTTATGATTTATTTATATAGAAAATATCGGGTTGTCACATTCACCCTCCCTTATAAAGATTCCGTCCCCGGAATCACCTTTTAAAACCTATACATACTAGGGTGCATAGAATACACAATCATTGCAAATAGATCTCGATCATAGTTGATCGATCTAATCTTTAACTATTCAGCAAAAAGCTTATCTATCCTTTTAAACAGAAATTTGATTTCTAAGAGAACTCAAATTCCTCCTTCAAAATAATTTATAAAAATAATTTACTATATATAAAAATATAATAAGAAAATAAAAATTGGTTAGATTAATACCTGGAGTTGCATCCCCGACTGTTACCGAATCTCGAACAATCACGCTAAAGACGCTTGCGGTTGATTTCGTTGGTTTGTTTGTTGAAGTTGGTCCCGTTGTCGCCAATGTCCTGCTGCCTTGATCCGTATTCGCATTCCTTGTTTCCATTTCCTTTATTGGACAGTCTTTTACCTTATGCTTCATTGATTCGCACACAACACATTCACTATACATTCCTGGATTGGGACATTTAGGAAAGATATATATCTCTCCTGTCCTTTCTTTCCACACACAAACTTTTCCTTTTAATCACATTCCTGGCTTATTTATTGAAATTATCTTCCTTTATCATATAGGTGACAAAAGTTGTCTTTTTCCCCGCCGTTATCCTAGCTATCACACACGCTTTAACAGGGTCGGTTAATCTTCTAAATCCTGGTGGTCCGGTTGTCTTGAAGTTTTTGAAGTTTGTCGATCGATTGTCTAGTTGATCTCCCACGACTGGTATTTCGTTCTGCATAGCTTGATCGTCCGCATTCGCAAAATTCTGTGTCGGTCTGGTTGTCTTCCAGCTTTGTTGATAGGTCCTTCTATCATTTGGTTTCGTTTTTGTCTTGACGGCATTTTCATAAATTATTCTTACATTCTAAGCCTTATCGTAAACGCTTAAAATATAACGCAAAACTTTTTATTCACATAATCATATACTCAAAATATTAGATTTTGAAAACTCGGTCGACTGTAGTGACCAGATTAATATTTACTATCTTTATACCAACTTATCCCATTAATCCAACATAGACTCATATTTATACCACTAGACATGCCTTAGCACACACTGCTTTAAACATCCTCTATCCCTTTGTGACTCGTAAGTCGGGAATCGCTGCATAATTAATACAAAACATTACATTACACCAATATACCTATCATATATACCACCTAAAATTATATATATCTAACTAATACTAATACTACCTATTCCTTACACATTCACTAACGATCAATTGCTTAGTAACCTATCTATTTCCATTATCCTCAATATTCATTCACACACAACTATACCTAATTTGTCACAACTTATAACACATTATGAGTTTAAGAACTCATCACAAACATACGAGTTTAAGAACTCACCAAAAATATACGAGTTTAAGAACTCAACATTGACCACTTATAATCCTTTAACTATACTTTACCTATCAGTTATACTTAGCATTTCTTGATCCAGTACTATACATTCCAAAATAACCACCTCTTTGAGGTAGCTTTCAATTTGAGCCTCTATTATAGCTATTGGCTTTGATATTGGCTCGGTCATGGACGTTGACTTATTCTTTATGACTTAAGGGTATCTTAATTCTGTTCCTTTCTAACACCTACACCCAAAAATTATCTTGATAAACAAATAATAAACACACACAGCATATAATAGTTTTATAAGTTATCTTTTATTTTGTTTGACGATGAATTTATTCAATTCATCTATCTTTAAACTCTATATGAGTTATTTGTATTTTCAACGTTTCCCTCTGTCCAAAAGTTATAGCCTAAGGTCTAACCCACCTAAGGTTTCTAACCTTATAGCTCTGATACCAACCTGTAACTTTCATGGTGCTTCCAACCATAGCACCTTACAGGGGTACCTATCAGTTTGCCACCGACTGGCTCGGCGTCCCCTACGGAGAGTCTGGCTTCGGTGCATTCCACATAAGGAAGTCACCAGCGAGAGGCTCGGGGCTTTTCGCAAATTCATGCTTATAGCTCTGATACCAACCTGTAAAGTCCTCGAACCCGGATACTTGAAACCCGAACTCGGTACTTCACGATACCATTTCTATGAGCGGAAATATTACTAATAATAATAACAATAATATAAATTTTAAACTTAACTTACATTTATCAGAGTTTAATCCCAAGTACGCAACCTTTACTACATTCTTTACATGATATATAATACATATCATTAACTTAATACAGTTTATCTATTACAAAATATACAAATAAACAAATTGTGTTTGCTTTTCTTTTTCACTTGATCTTGGTCGATCCCTTCTAGCTGTTCACACTTAGCTGAAAACATTTAAATTAAGCAAGGATGAGCATTTGAGTGCCCAGAAAGTATTATATATATATATAAGCTGAAAGAATTTCAATGTTTCCTTTATAATATTCTTCTACAACCAGTCAATGGTTGTGAAGTAATCTGTACCAATAATAATAACATAACAACCCTCGTTCAAATTTTTGAAACTGTGTATTGACTATACATGGGGTTTCTGTGACGTAATATGAACATTGTTTTTCATTTTCGAAAAGGTTAAACAGAAATTCATCTGTAAACCGGCATTGCTTACGGGCCTGAGGGTGTACAGTCCATGGGCCCTGTATTGATCAATACTACATTGCTAGAACGATATTATCGTTCATCCTTTGTCCGCCGTAGCGCATAAAATTTTTTCCATTATCGGGATGTTCATACCTGTCGGGTTTTTATAACAAAGGTCTTATATAATTTAACATATATGTATATCAAAGGTATATCAACATGTGATTAAATACAATGATTATCCAAGTGGGGACACTTGTATAATCATTTATAGAAATTAACGAATAGAATATATAACTGAATTATCATATACTAACATGTTGATAATCAATGGGCATATATAATATAGGCTTAACGATCTGTACAATAATAATATAACTTTGAAACATTCTTACACTTGTCCAATGCATAAAGAAAATGCAAAGGTAGGATACTTGCCTGATGCGCTGCTTAAAATTATGCAATTTAGACTTATCTTTTCTATCACGACCTATCATTAATAAGATCATTCTATCGATTAGAATCACATATCATAACACATAGTACTGCTTATTGCAATCAGCACATAACCTAATCACATTGTCATACATGTTCAACAATCATTTTATCACAAACAAACATTAACGCATTCCTAATCACATTGTCACACAATTTTATCCACCATTGAATCACAAATAAAATAATTTACTAACTAAATTTCTAAGTCCAGATCAATTTCTGAACCATGTCGGTCTACCGACATCTTTATCGGGTAATTATAGAGTCTAAGACTCTAAACAGTTGTTCAATATCCATTTAAACTAATTAAATAATAGTCATATCATTTTTCATGACCTTATAATAATTATAAAATAATTATTACCATTTACCATAATTTTTGAAATATCAGAATCATTATTAAATGATTTAAATATCAAATAATTCTATTATCATCAATATTTAATCAATATTAAACTATTAATGAAACCATTTCCAAAATATTAAAGTTATGTATAATAACTCAAAAATATTTTTAAAACATTTATATTACTCTTAAATAATTTTTAAAACATTTAAAAATCATTCTTAAACAATTATCATTAATATTAAAAATATTAATTTATCATTATCCAAATATTAAAATTAATATATTTTTAATTCATTTATATCCTTTTTAAATAATTTTTAAATAAATAAAACCATTTTTAAATTATTTATTTAATATGATTATTAAATAAATTTAATATCATTAATCATTAAATAAATATCATTAATATTAAATTAACAATGAAATTATCCTTTAAATATTAAAAGTTATATTTTATAACTTAAAATATCTTTAAACACTTTATCTTCATTTAAAATGATTTTTAAAATAATAAAATCATTTTTAAACTAATTTATTTAATATAATTATTAAATAAACTAAATATTATCAATATTAAATTAATATCATTAATATTAAATTAATAATATTTTTATATTACAAAATATCAAAAGTCATATTTTATAACTTAAAATATTTTTATAATACTTTAAATCATTTTTATATGATTTTTAAATCATTAATACTATTTTTCCATAATTTATTTAATAGATTCATTAAATAAACTAATTACCATTAATAATAATTTATTAATGAATTTCATTACAAAATATCAAAAGTCATCAAAAATAACTTAATATATTTTCTTATACCATAATATTATTTTTTATGATTTTTTATGAATTAAAACTATTTTTAAATAATTTATTTAATATAATAATTAAATAAATAAATACCATTTATATTCCAAAAATATTAAATATTTTCAAAATATACTCAAAATAGTTAAAAACTATTTTTCAGACTTTCAAATAATTTTTCGGAATTTATTATGTATTTTTAATAATTAAAATCTAATTTTTTCTAATTTTTTAATCATTTTCGGAAAATACAAAAATTAAAAATAATTAAACTGTCGCTATAGGGATTTAGCAACAGAAAGCGTCGATGTTGGTGTTCTTCATCAACCCAGATCCTCAAAGTCAGTAGCCGAGTAGGCTACTTTGACCATGATTCCAGATCGGATCATGATGTTTCTGGACAAGATAACAAATACATCTTGTATTACTCATGTAAGACTACAATAACCAACAAACATAATGGCTTAACAACATCAGATATAATAGTTATTAGCCATCAAAAAGTCTGACAAGGCTATTCTTCGCGAAGAACAGTTCGTGATGCCTACTTTGGATCATTATAATTTGCAATCCGTGTAATGTTTGTGTGATCTATCAATTTAAGTATGTACACCTCATGTAGGACTACAACTCTAACACTTAACATCATCATAAAAACACAAAATCAAGCAGATAAAGTATGGTCAAACGTTGTTAGAAATATCAACACTTAGAAAATTCTGGGCTGCCCAGAAACTGTCCGGTCAATGCCGGTCAACCTACTTTGACCTTAAATAACTTTTGATACACAATAGATATGGACCGGATTCGTTTTGGAGATTAAATACCACATACCAAGATACACATAAAAACTTTTAGAACACAAATATCATGATCGAGAAAAGAGTTATAAGCCCTGACATTTGATGAAAAATCACAGATTCGGTTTTTTTCCAACTTGCTTAAAACTTCAAATTCGTGCACTTTGATGTTACGGGTCTTTGATTTATCAACCCAGATCATCAATTGACACCTTATTACACATATTTAACAAATCAATTGCATCAATTAACAACAAATCAAAGAATTTCTAGGATTAGGGTTTTTATACCTTTATGCTTTGATTTTTGATTTTAGCTCTCCAAGTTGTTTGTGATTGATCTAGGCTGGTATTGGGTACTGAAATACTTGCAATTTTCGGAGGTTCTAGTTTGAGGGAGAGTTGGTGAGAGAAAAAATTGAATTTGGCAAAGTTTTGGGCACTTTCTCTCTCCAAAAGCTTATATAAAGCTTTGATTCATGCACTAGCTTGTTGTACTGTAAAATGGGGCTGATTTGGCTGAAATTTTAAGTCTTGAAAGTCAAAATAGTTGGTAAACAACTAAAGTTTTTTCCAATTTTGCAAGTTAACTAACTAAAATAAATAAAAGGGCATTTTGGATATTTTCATATATTTCTAGAATTTGTCATTTGATGAAACCCTTAGGGTTTAGGGTTTTAATCCTTAAATATTTAGCAAAAGTCTAGGATTTCCAATTTTAGGATTTAGCAACTAAGGTTTGGAAATGAAATAATAAAAAAAATAAATTGATTTTAGTTTCTAAAATTTTGAAAATAATACCTTTGTCAATTAAATTAAGTTTGTAATTATCTAATACATAGACATTAGGGTTTATTATCCTTAATCGTAATTAACTTTGCTAATAAAGTAATTAGGGTTTACTATAAGCAATTTAGGGTTTAGAAGAAAAATAATAAGGGTTTATTCAAATATAATAATAATAATTAGGGTTTTGAATAATTAAAGTTCTCCCTATTTAGGGTTAATACATATAACACCGATCGTTAATCACATTATCGTAATTACATAACGGCTTAACCAATTCTCAAAGTCGTGTATGACTTTCGCATTAGGGTTTCAATAATAAAATTAATATTTCTAATTTTACGATTATGGCATACGATTAGTAATTAGAGTTTACAATTACTAATTAAGATTTCTAAAATTGGAAATTAACTTAAATTTAGTAATTAGGGTTCTCACCTAATTAGGGTTTCTAATTAATTAGGTTTTAGGGTTTTTCCTAATAAATTTTTATTTCCCCAATACACAACATAATTCACATAATTTGACCAACATTGTCAGTCCAGACATATACAGTGCATCATTATGGCACTGAAAAATCAAAATATTATAATATTATAATATTATTATCATTCCTTATTTCAGACCCATAATTAGGGTTTATACAAATATTATTAGGGTTTGATCGTAATATAATGAAACTATTCCACACATTAACATTACGCACATAATCATACATATCTATAACACTGACAAATAATAATATAATATTATTATTTTCATTCCTTGATCAAAATCCAAAATTAGAGTTTGGATTCCATATCTGATTTATCTGTCATAATTAACCTTATAATTAAGTAAAAATAATTCACTTAACTATTCTAAAATAATTTCATATAATAAATAATTATTATAATAATTCTATAATCATATCATATATTATTCAATTAATATAATTATCATATTTTCATGAAAAATAAACATTAAAAACATTTTTACTATAAAACTAATTATTATTATAATATAATTTATAATGAGAATAATTCTAAAATAAAATTATTCATAACCATTCATGTAATAAATATATTTTATATTCATCACATAAATACTTACATAATACCCTTCACGCATTCTTACCTTTAAAATAAATAATTATTCTAAAATTATTTCATATATTATTTAAATAATATAAGATTATATTTTACTTGAAAAATAATTAATAAAACGTTTCCAATAAGGAATTAATTAGTATAAAAATATAATTGATAATAATCGATAATTCTAAAATAAATTTATTTGCAATACATAATGTAATAAATACATTTTATTTATCACACATATAATTATAATTACACATTACCTTGACACATATCATTCATATTTATTTAAAAAAAAATTATACGCAAAATTTATGATTTATTTATATAGAAAATATCGGGTTGTCACAGCCTAAGTCAGTAGATGTTGAGAAATTCCAGCATCTGGTGGATCACATTTTCAACAACAATTTGATATCTTTCACTGACGATGGTATGCCTCTTGAAGGAACCGGTCATTGCAAGTCGTTGCACATAGTGATTTTGTGTTTCGGATACATGGTGGGAAGAGTTTTGATAGATGGAGGATCATCCTTGAATATCTGCCCTTATGCCACTTTGGTGAAGATGAATATCAATCTCAACAAATTTCGAAGAATCAATACAATCATTAAAGCTTCCCACAGATTTTGACGAAACGCTGTCAGAGAGATTGAGCTGCCAGTGGAGATTGGTCCACATACATTCTGTATATCATGTGCTCAAAATAGATATATGATACAACCTGATCTTGGGATGACCGTGGATTCATATGGCGAGAGCCGTCCCATCCACCCTTCACTAGTAACTTAAATACATTATCAACAATAGCCTAGTCACTGTCGATGCTGAGTCGAAATGTCCTGAACAAGGTGACATACCACTCATCAGCTTCAATTCAGAAGTTAAACCGGTTCAGTTTTCATGCCCTAGAGTTGAACAACACTCACTACCATCCTGTTGGGGTGCCACCTCTCATACCCCAGATTTCTTCCGAAGTAATGTCTGCCACTCAAGAAATGATGTCATTGGGTTATCAACCTAAACAAGGGTTAGGGCAAAGATCATCAGGTCATTAAGCGCCCAATTTAAGTTCCAAATCAAATAGGGACAGCCGAACAAGGCTATATTGCCACTTCTAGTCGCAGGAATTCTCATAAGCACAAGCAGGCTCCTTCATCTTCAGCCATACGCCTATTGCCTGCACCTACAGTTCCTGAGCCTATACGTTCTCCCGGTAAAGGTGTCTGCCCATGTAATGGCTATGTTATTCCTTAAACCGATACCGGTAAAGGGGAAAGAAGTCATGGTTCCATATCCCAAAGTGGAAGAACAGGAACGGAGACGTAAACAAGACATCGTCAGGATGATGTCAAACCTATGCATCATTGTCTATGATGATCAAACAAATAGATACACCCCAGATGATGATTGTCCAAACATAATGGTCATCCTTTGAAAGAAGGAGGACGATGACAGCCCCTCCATCCTTGCAGTCCATCAGGACTTCACCCTTTGCAATTGGAGCAGCACTTCTTTTATTGGTCGACAAGGGTAAAATGGGTAGAAACACCTTCTGCCCTGTAGATAATAATAACTACTTACTTTTATGTACAATATTAGCAGTTATTTTATCAGTACATGCTAACACTTTGTCTGATTGAATAGTTTCATATATTAAGTGAAAGCATATTTTGTTTCAGGACTCTTAATTTAGATGTGCCTATACTAGCATGATAAGGTGCCTTTTCTCCACAAGGATTGTAACTTTGATGAAAAGTTGGACTCAGACTTGATGGAAATACAAGAGGATATTGAGATACATCAGGAGATCAAAGAATGGGTCGAAGATAAACCAAAACCAAACCTTGATCAAACAACTTCATTTAATCTCGGAACCTTAAAAAGCCCTAAACTAATCCAAATTTATACAGACCTCACCCCAAACCAAAGGAATGACATGGTTACACTATTAACCCAATTCCAGGATGTGTTTGCATGGTCTCATGAAGACATGGTGGGTTTTTCCACTGACATTATCATTCATCGCCTCCCCATTAAAGAGGGATTTAAGCCAGTCAGGCAGAAGCTCAAGTGATTAAAACCTGAGTGGAGTTTAAAGGTTAAAGAGGAAATTGTGAAACTAATTTCAAGCATGCATCATCATGGTGTCCACATACCCTGAATGGCTATCGAACATAGTCCCTATGCCTAAACCAGGAGGAAAGGTGTGAGTTTGCGTAGATTACCGGGATCTAAATGAAGCTTGCCTTAAAGAGAGCTTTCTCGTGCCAGTTTATCCATTCTCTCGTTAACAATACTTCTCAATACGACATGTACTCCTTTATTGATTACTTCGCGCGGTATCATCAAAGTATGGTTCCTGAAAAGGATCATGAGAAAATTGAATTCATCACGCCTTGGGGAACCTTTTGTTATAGACTGTTGTTTTTCGGCCTCATCAAGGCCGGAGCTACCTACCAGCGAGCCATGATAGGCTCTTTTCCACGATTGAATGCATAAGGAGATAGAGATCTACATGGATGACATCATTGTCAATTCTCGAATGGAGGAAGACAACTTAGACCATCTTAGAAAGCTCTTCAACAGGTTGCGTAAGTACAACTTGAAGTTGAATCCAGCCAAGTGCGCCTTTGGCGTTAAATCAGGCAAGTTACTAGGATTCCTAGTCAGCCACAAGGGGATTGAGCTAGATCCCACCAAAATCAAGGCCATTACATAAATGCCCATTCCTTAGATAGAGAAGGAAATATTCAGGATTTTTGGGAAGAATTAACTTCATTAGCAGGTTCATTTCTCAACTCACAGCAACCTGTGAGCCTATTTTCACGTTGTTAAGAAAGAACTCCTTCATGAAGTGGAATGATAAGTGCCAAAAAGCCTTCTCACAATCAAAGAGCATCTAGTCAAAGTTCCTGTTTTGGTACCACCTAGGGATGATGTTCCCTTGTTCATGTACCTGTCCATAAAGGATAATGTCATGGGCTACATGCTGGGATAGAAAGACAATAGAGGCCAAGAGTGAGCTATCTACTACCTCAGCAAAAGATTCAGCAGCAGTGAACAAAAGTACACTTTGATTGAGAAAACATATTGTGCTTTAGCATGGGCTTCCATGATGTTACAACATTACCTCAATGGTCACATAACTCATCTTATATCCCGCGTGGATCCTCTCATGTACGTGTTCAGTAAACCCATGCTGAATTGCAGACTATCCAGATGGCAGTTGATCCTATAACAATTTGACATCGTCCATATGAGGTAAAAATCCATTAACGGTCAAGGAATTGCTGATCAACTGGCTCCCTCACCCTTAAGGGGACTTCTAACCCTTGGAAACATACTTTCCCGATGAAGGGGTAATGAAAATTCAGCAACACCATCAGTATAATGCACACTAAACATGGAAGATGTATTTTGATGGAGCTATAAATATGGAAGGTTCTAGAGCTGGAGCAGTTCTAGTGTCCGTTACAGGGGAGCATCACCCCGTCACTGCCAAATTGAAGTTTGTCAACACCAATAATACAGCTCGGTATGAAGACTGTATCATGGGGCTAAACCTTGCCCACTCAATGGGCATCAAGTGGTTAACTGTCTTTGGGGATTCTGAGTTGGTAATCAGACAAAACACAGGAATCTATCGCACCAAATGGTTTACACTTGTTGCCTTAACATCGACAGGTTCTACAGATGGCTTTATAGTTTGAAGAAATATCCTTCCTCCACATTCCTCAAATATAAATAACTTTACGGATGCGCTAACAACTTTGGCATCCTTGATCTATATACCTGACAAGGAAAACATGCCAACCATCACATTTGCCCAACAAAAGGCTCCAGCCTATTAGAATTACATTGGAGTAGTATCGAATGAGCTACCTCCCATCCAACACCTTTGGTATTAGCATATCAATGAGTATTTACAAGATGGATCTACACCCACTGAGGCGAGCCTGACTGAAAGAAGGCGGATTCATTGACTGACCATGAAATTCTACCTGAGCAGAGATGCATTCTATAAAAGAGATGCAGGAGTAGGTCTCCTCAGATTTCAGGACAAGGACCAACCTCAAAGGCTCATGGATGAAATCCATGGTGGAGTATGTGGCCCACACATGAGAGACCCTCTACTTGTTAAAAAGATCCTCAGGACAGGGCATTACTGGCTCTCTCTCAAAGTGGACTGTGATGATCATGTCAAGAGATGTTACCAATGCCAAATTCATGGAAATGCTATCCACGCCCCTCCAAGGGAACTCCACAATATGATTTCGTCATGGCCCTTCTCAATGTCGGGAATGGACGTGATCGGGCCCATCGAGCCCAAAGTCAGTAATGGGCATCGGTTTATCTTCACCATGATCAACTACTTCACCAAGTGGAAAGAAGCAGCCTCCTTTCCAGGGTTACCAAAGAAGTCATCATTGCTTTCATCGGAAACAATGTCATTTTTCGATATGGACAACTAGAGGTAATTATATCAGACAATGCTAAGAACCTCAACAAAAAAATGATGGAGTTGTGCAATAAATTCCACATCAAACATTTCAAACTCTGTTATCTACCGTCCAAAAATGAATGGTGTTGTTGAAGTGGCTAACAAAAACATCAAGAAATCATACAAAAGATGTCCGCCAACCACAAAGGATGGTATGAGATATTGCCTCTAACTCTGTTAGCCTACAGAAAATCAATGCGTACTTCCACTGGGGTAACCCCCTATGCATTAACCTATGGAATGGAAGCAATGCTCCCCATAGAAGTGGAAATTGAATCCCTTAGAGTGTTAATAGATGATCATCTGGATGAAGACCAATGGGTATAAGATAGGAATCACTAATTGTCTCTAATAGACGAAAGGCAAGCCTCTGCTATCTTCCACGGTCAGTTATACCAATAAAGGACCGCCAGGTCCTACAATAGAAATGTCTGGCTACGACAGTTTAAACAACACGACTTGGTTTTGAAAAAGATCATTGACAACCAAGATCAGTCAAAAGGAAAAGTCGCCCCGAACTGGGAAGGACCGTTTATTGTTAAGGAGGTATTGACAGGAGGTGCTATCAGATTACAGGAAATGGACGGCGGTGAATTTCCACAGCTTATCAACTTGGACACCGTGAAGCGGTACTATGTCTGAGATCACCATCAAGAAAATATCCTGGTTTTGGATCATCAGATCCCCAGTCATTTTAGGTTTTTAACCCTTCACTACATACAACTTCTCTTCACACTCATCTGCCCCCATAAGGGACAAACACATTTTTCTAACCAGCAGCCTGGTTTCTTATCGCCAGATCCTTTTCTCAACTTGGTTTTGAACCATTACACAACTTTGGGTATCCCACTAGGTATTGAACCTTTCACACCAGTAGTTTTACCCCACTAGGGATAAGACTTTTCACACCTACAGTTTGTCCTGTACATGGGATTAAACTTTCTCCCCCATAGTTTGTCCTAAACATGGGATCAAACTTTTCATTAGCTGCAAACCGTCCTGAACATGGGGTGAACTACGTCGAACCTGATCTCCTTGATACACGGGAGTACGTAGGAAACCATATTTTATATGGTCCGGTTGCAATAAAATAAAAATAACAAAAACATTTGTACACCCTTCGCATTACCAAAATAAAAAACACCAAAAACATCTCTGCACCCCTTTCACATACAGCGTTGAACCTACACGCCAGGTTCAAACTACGCATACCTTATCTCCTCTTCAATAGGAGTACATAGGCATCTATTCATGGTTTGGTCTTACCCCCTAACAAAAACAAAAACATGTCAACGGTACTGGAATTAACCTTCAATCCACCACATTTCATCGGCTTCAGACCAAAATAATGGAACTACCTGACCTCCCCATGTAAACTAGAGAATCGGCGACCATCTAAGCTACGGTTAACTTCTCAAAGAGAAACACCAATCCATAAGAGATGGGACTAATTGGGATCCCCCATACAAAGGAGTACTGGTGACCATTTGTGGTGCGGTCAACCTCAGAAAGGAAAGCCACATTCCTCTCCACATCTACATACAAAAACCAGTCCTAAGACACCAAAGAGGGTAGGGGATATACACAGATCAACGATCCATTCTGAAAGATCCTGAGACATTTTAATGTCCATCCATCAAGGAGGAGTTCAGAATAGATCGAGATCACAAGCCCTGAAGAAACAGGCAAATATCAAGTAAGTAGCAATGCATAGCTAAAAGGGAAGTGATCAAAATATATTTTCCTGCTATATATAATGTTGTTTGATATATAAAATATAAATTGTACATGATAAAATGGCCAAGCTAGTCTGTGTTGGAAAACATAATCTCATCTACAAATCAGTGTATTATAGAGCTATCAAGTCCAACATTAGCATCACTATCGGAGGAAGAGGGTAACGCTGTGATCTCCTGTACAAGGGTCTCTATGCGAGCTAACAGATCTACACCCATCTGCATAATAACATTATGCTCATCAATATACGTGTTCATCTTTGCAATGATGCCAGTAGTAAGGGACCTCACTGTAGTACTATTTGTGATGGCTACATCTCGAGCAGATATGGGGCTATCCCGCTCAACTATCACGGCATCTCTGGCTGATCTGTCTTAATCCATCTCAATAATAGCGGTATCTATACGACCTAAAGCACCGTCCCTCTCTAACAGAGCAACATCTCTCCCATCAAGAGCTATCAACATTAGGGCTCTAGCCTGATCTCTCTCGAAAGTCATCAGATGGAGACTTTGCTCAAAATACTATGTTGAATGCTGGATCACAGTAGCACTTATACTGGGAGAATCTACAAGAGCTGTTGGCAACCCAGTGAATGGCTCCTCCTCGGTGGGAGAATCAATGTCCTCCGTGGGCTCCTCACTGACATACTCAATACCCGACACTGTGGATACTAACACAGTCGATGAAATCTCTGTCTCCGTCCACATAGAATACTTTGAAGAACAGCCCGGATGGCTAACAGAAAAATCTACTCTCTCATGCTGATCCTAATAGACATACACCCGGGATCGGTCCTCTGTTGATAGATGGCGAGAAGCCACACGCTGACCTAACGCCCCCTCAAAATGATGGAAGTCCTGGAACTGGTCAAACTGTGATATCACAGCTAGTGGGTGGTAGGTAGTCATGCCCCTCAAACCAGCCAGAGGGAGATAATCCATGCCACGAGAGTGAGTAATGAAGTTGTAGGGTGAACTGAGCCCTATACATGGCAGGATGCCAAATGGATCTCCGATCCCTGCCAAAAATACCGACCAGGACATAGTGTCTACACACTCCGATGGCTAAAAGGAGAAAGACATAGCTATATCATGGGTAAAGTAGTACCCGTGTCATCTAAAATTGACAATCGGTCTCAAGTGTGACATACATATAACATGATCGAGTTGCCTGTAAATACCCCTGGAGGGTAGGTGTGACAAAATGTGGTTAATCTCAACGTCTCCACCACAATCATCAGAATAATGGTATGACCATCCCTGAGAGCTCTCACTGCCATGATAACACCGTTGTCTAGCTCATCCATATACCATGGCATGTATACATATGCCACTATGCCCATCACGAGTGCATCCACTCTAGACACATGACATTGATCCTATGGTGTGGTAAAATCCCCAGAGTGCCGCACATAGCTGTCCACTGAGCCAAATCTGTCTATCTGAAAATGCTGGGATAATAAATGGTCGGATGTAATCCCATCCTCTATTACTCTATGTCACAACCCGATGAGGGTCATGAACTTCCGGCGCATATATCTGACAGTCATCCGAGCGTAAGGTATGTCTAAGGGCAAAGCCGTCAATCCGCTCATACTCCTCCAAAGTAGGAGTCAACTTCTGGGTCCCAAACCAGAAAACCTACCTCTCTGGTAACCAATGCTCCAGCATACCCTCTACAAAGCTTACGGAAACCTGAAACATCAGGAGGGTCATGGAATAATGTAATAGATGATCTACGGTCACCCTATCTGGGGGTGACTTACTATCATACCAGGATCTCAGATGGGATACCACCAATACTGGTGGGGTTTTATTTATGCGGCTGACTATCGAAGAAGACATCTGTGTGGGTCATATCATAAGACCATCCTGGGGTCAATACTGAATATCTTTGGACATACATAGATATTAATAACATGATAAATGCATGACAAGCAATGGATGACAATATGATGTAGGGAATGAAAAATAATACATACATTCCTAAGTACATAATCATCTACATATATCATCTCTGTACAGCTAAAAATACATGGAAATGGGGCACAGACGCCCTACTACTAACAAAGTCCTATCAAAAGATATAGCAAGAATGGGGCACAGCCACCCAATATATAACAAAGGCTTATCAAATAAGATGACGAGAATACACATCAGAAGAAGAAAATGGTGTCAATATCTATATCATCAATCCTGTCTACCTGATGCAACTCCTCCTGAGTGACTGGATCTTATCAAGATGGATGTCAGGCCTATACAATAGAGGATCTACACCGGCAAAGCCATATGGGTCACCTGAGGGGAAAGCGCTGAGCTGGAAGGATCAAAAGTATCTGCCTCTGAAGGATCTTTGCCCAAGTACCGGGTCAAACTGTCAATCTGTGTCAAATGAGTTGGATCTCGGACACAGGTCATCTAATCTGTCATCATCACGGATCCAGGAACCATATCATCCATAAACTTAGTGGCACGGGTCTGGGCTCTGATAGTCCGAGGGGACCACCAGTGATAGAACGTATCATGAGTATGTGAACCCTCTGACAAAATGTAGTCGTCAATACCCATCAATAGGATGTCATCGACGAGCGACTACAACACAGGCCAATAACGCCTGGAAGGAGGTAAGATCGACACATGAATCTCTCATATGGTACTCCTAATAGCACGTTCTCCTAAATAGAGCTCCCAGCCTCCATCTATGAAGAGAGGAATCCTACAGGAGTATATCACGTGCTCGACACAAGTCGGGAATCCATCCTTAAATCCAATGGTCAAATGTTCCCCAGAGTAGGGAACCCAAGTGATGACATTAGCTATCAACAACTCCAACTTTAAGAGACAATGGGTGAAACCCTCAGCTATATGAACCTCCGCCAAAATGGAGTAATGCCATCGTCGTCCTCGTGGATAGGTCTCTAAACCTAAACACTCACATGACTTAAACATGGAAGCCTTTCATAGGCCAAAAACTACAAACACATAGGCAAACATCTGATCTTAGTGAACACTCTTAACCTGTACATGGGAAATCAAAAGATAAATACTCACCAGTAGAAATGGGTAAAATCCTAGCCAAGCCTCGGTCAAGCCCTGCGAACGCATGCCCATTCCCCTAAGGAATTAGGCAAAGGTGTAGGAACCCCAATCATACTCTCCAATACGGTCCACCAACCGAGTGGCGCTAATCAAAGCGAATGACATCGTAGAAGAGTTATCAGATATGTAACAACCCCTGATAATCACCAGGAATAATCGCTGAAGAATGCGATCCCTGACTCTCACATAAGCAGGTATGGGCTCACTCAACTGCCCACTCACAGCATTTATGCTTAAAGGACCCGTACGAATGGTCCTGCCGTTAAGTGTCCTCAGCTGGAACTCTTAGCAAGGATCTGACGGCAGTTGGGGTAATATTCGTCGTGCATGGCATTGTCGCCCTTTTAAACTCCATACCGGTGATAAACCGCTAATCCATCGGTGCCATCATCACCTCACAATGCAACAAATGAAGAGACTTAGTCTGGTGAAACCAGGGCTCAAACAATGTCTTGAGGTAACCCTAGGGACAACAACGAGGAAGAATGGAAAAGAACGCCCCCAAAGATATAGAGAGTGTATGCTAAACCAGTTCCCTCGAGACTGAGTAAAACCAGGAACCTACATCACATAAAAATCAATGTCAAAATCATTGCTCCTCCTCAATAGGAAAAAGGAAGATCAAATCAAGCTTTTACCTCATTTGCATGCAAGTAAACTGAGGGGTGGAAACTCCAATAACCCAGAAGCTCTAGAATAGCCGCCTGAATGCCTAAAAATCCCTACGTGGAACATTAGCAGTTGGTGCTGGAGCCGCTACCAGTATATCCTCCTACTCGTCCTCGACATCCGATACATCAACCCGGATAGGAACGTATCACCTGCCTCAGTCAGACGATGAGGCTGTCTAACTGAACGGGGTTGAGGCAAATCAGAAGCCCTCCTCCGCACACCTGAAGTGGCCATGCGGGAACTAATCGATTGATCCAGATCAAAAATATCTTGACACAAGTCTCCAAATCACCTCAGAAAAGGGTGTGCTGAATTCTAACCTGGAGCATTTTTATTCATTTTTATGGCTATATACATGCATATATTACTTTGACATATGTCCTATAGTAGAATAAAAATGCATGTCTACCCAATGCCTAGGCCTTTGGAAAGTTTTGCCAGTGTCCTTTGTAAATAGGACTATCCAAATGCACATTGGCATGACTAGGTGGCCATTAAGTAGCACAACTACCCATAGTCATAAACATCCTAAATTCATAAACATATCAAAGTCCTAATCCATGACGGTAGACTAATTACTAGGATTGCTTTGCTTTACTATATTTCCTCAGTTGTCCTCAAATAGGATAAGAAATAGCAGGGAAAATGTACCAATTTGACTATTTCAAAAGTTAATTCTTTTCACATCATTATGTTCATCATAGTTTAATACTAACATTTACTATGTTAAATATTTTTTATCAAGACATATAAGCATGCATATTCACTACTATATGTTTAGACGTATTTCATATAAAAAAGTCATTTTCCAACGGATAGAAACTAGAAAAGAAGACTGCATACGTTAACAGGAAAGTGTAGAACACTTCTACGGTGACAGAATTTGCAGAAAGACGCCCGAACTCAGCAGATCTGAAGAAGAGCTCTCAGATTTCATGTGCGGTGCAACTTGAAAATGACTTATAAAAGCCACAGCTGCCATAAAGGCAACCCGCGGCTGGCCGCCGGTGTACCTGCCCCAAACGGTATCAAATTAATTTAGGCTTCAACATCCAACAATCTAAAATTATTTGGGACTTCAACATCTGACGACCAAGAAATTCTCTCAAAAATTCAAACCCACATCCATCATCTCACTTTACCTATTCTTTCTCTCTCTTCACCATCTCCCTGCATCTGGGTCTACTACAGGTGATCTTCATCTTACCACTTTCCACCATCAAAATTCAAATCTTCATTTTCTTTCTCAAGTTTCCTTATAATTAATTTGGTGAAAAAGTTAATTTGGGTTTTAATTTGAACTCAAACTACATGCACAACTCCCAAAACTTGTTTCTTTAGTTCCAATGGTCTTTGAAATTCAAATGGGTAAAGATAGATGAATGTACACACACAAACACACACACACACACATATATATATATATATGTATTATGGAAAAAAGTTATAATTTTTTAGTTTCAGATCTATAATTATACAAATATGTAGAAATGAGTCATATGATTTTAGTTACAGACGTTGGCTATGAAGTTTAGATAATGGCTAGGGAGGTGATGTTCGATTGCGATGAATCTTTAAAAAACACGAGTGATGATGGTTGAAGAGATCTGGCGGACTAATACATTAGGAAGATGAAGATGAAGAAGATAAAGTGACAATAGAAAGATAAAGAAAAGATAAAAAAGTGACATATATATATATGTATATATATATAAGTATATCAATTCATCTCACAGGATTCACCTTAATATCTCACATGGCTTACTATTTTTTTTCATATCATTTGTTAAGATTTATTATTTTTTATAGAAATGCTAAGTAGACAATAAATAAACGGACATCTCATTAATTTAACAGAATGGCTAATTACCATATTTTAAAGTTTAATGGCTAAATGAGGAAAATGTGACAACTACAATAGAGTATTTTTCCTTTTTGTCTTTTAGGATTAGTTATCTTAGAAATTTTCTTTATCTTTTTTAGACATAATGTGAGACATTTTTAAACTCAAAGTTGATAAGAATTATTAAAAATTATAAAAATAATAAATCATTATCATTGGTTTATTTTTAAGTGACATTGGGAGTATATATTTTATTATTAAATGACACTGGGATTAAGAATTTGAAGATATAAATGTTCTTATTTTAATTATTTCATTTATAATTTCTTCTTAAACTATTACCCCCCCCCCCTTTCAATATATAATATTAATATTGATTTTTTAAAGTTAGTTGGGACATATTTAAATTCATAATTAACCTATATTCATTTAATTTTAGTTAATGATAATTATTATAACCCTGTTTTAAAGTATTACTAATATGTATGAAATTTATTTTCACAAGTCAATAATCTATAGTCTATACAGTGCCTTTAGACACTAGTTATCATGCACCTCGAAAGTTTATGCACCTCGAAGTCCGCTGAAACGTCCGTAACTTGCAATCCATGAATTCAGTGGAGATGTGACATACCATTTCAGAGAGCTCTTTTTGAGAGCTATGCAATGACATAAGGACTTACCTTTTTCTGAATTCAAGAAGATGGGTCCATGAACAAACTGGAATCATCGGGTCTTCGCAGGTAGTCCATTGAGCTATTTTGCATAGTTTGCACTCAGAAGTGCTGCAATGGATCTTTCTAACCTTATCTACAGTTGTATTGTGGTTGTTGATGTTATCTTGTAAAAAAGACCTTTTTTCCCTCTCGGGGTTGTCTCTATGGTTGATGGGGCTTTTAGTTATCCCTCAGGATTATTTACTGGGCTTTGACTGATGTCAACTCTATTTTTCCTTAGGGTTATCTCTGAGGTTGATTTGATATCCCCCAGGGATGTTTTTGGATTTGATTTGATATATTTTATTTGGGGTTGTCTCTAGAATGAATGGGTGAAACTCTGGGGTTATCTCCAAAGTGGGAAAAGACACTTTTTCCTTTCCTGCATGGGTTAGTAACAGGAGAACAATATTTTGAGTGTCTATAGATGCCCCTCTTTATCAGTTTTTTATAATACAATGGAATGAACAAAATAAAGATTACTAGACACTTGAAACCTAACATGACGTAAAGATACAATGCAAATTAAATGGAATGATTCATATTAAAATGAAATGATATGATACAATGATGTGATGCTTACGTTGGGATACGTTGTCCCTAACGATTGACTTTACATCCTGTGTTCCTGATGCTTATGTTGGTGTTAACTCCAACGGTTTTAATTTTCATCGGTGTTATCGATGTTTGTCTAATGAAGATATGCTGAGATGTTTTCTATATCTGTGCTGGGGATGATGTTCTGAAATCATTGGATCTTCCTAATGTTTACGCTGATAATTTACAACGGTGCCTACCCTGCTGGTAGTTTACAATGATGCCTTATTAACTCGATGCCCATTCTAATGGTAGTTTACAAAGTTCACCTCGTCGGGTTGATGTTGATGCCTAGTTGAATGGTAGTTTTCAAAGTTTTATCATCGGGTTGATGTTGATGCCTACTCGAATGGTAGTTTTTAAGGTTTTATCACGGGATTGATATCGATGCTATGCTGAGGTTATCACCAATGATTTACAATATCGAATATCTCGATATGTTCGTTGAAGTAGTTTTCAATGGCTTACAGATTCTACAAACATTCTTAATATCTCCCATGAGGATGGAGTATAAATGGTTGTCACCACTAACTTGTCTCGATGCCTACCAAAAAGGTAGTTTACAAAGGCTGATATCACCGAACCTTCTCGATGCTACGTTGGGTTGATACCAACAGTTTACAATATCAAATAGAACGATATCTTTGCTGAAGTAGTGTTCAACGACCTACATCATCGGACCCTTCACCGATGCTACGCTGGGTTGATGCCAACGGTTTACAATATTAGACAGACCAATATCTTCGCTAAAGTAGTGTTCAATGGTTTACATCATCGGACTCTTCCCCGATGCTACGCCGGGTTGATGCCAACGGTTTACAATATCAGACATACTGATATCCTCATTGAAGTACTGTTCAACGGTTTACATCATCGAACCCTTCCTCGATACTTCATTGGGTTGATGCTAACGGTTTAGAATATCAAATAAAACGATATATTCGATGAAGTAGTTTTCAACGGCTTACATCAGCGAACCTTTTCTGATGCTCTACCGGGGATGTCTTCTATAACAGATTACATCATCATTCCTTCTGGTGAAAACAATTTTTCAAAGTTATACTTGATGGTTTTTCTAATGCTTCATTGAGATGATACCAATGGCTTAACTAAGAATTTCATATTTTCGAAGCTTTTCGGGATTTTAGGTTTTTTCCGCTCAATCGCGCTGAACCTTTTTTTTTTATTTGACTTTTTGGCTTCCGAGAGACCTGCCAGACCTCAAATTAGATCAAACTAGAGGGGGTGGGACTAACCATAGACTTTTGCATGTAGACTTGAGAATTCTACAGGTATACCCATAGAAGGTCGCAAGTGGTTTTATACCCCTGGTCCATTCACAAGTCACTTTTAACCTGATTCCCTCTAAAAAAACAAAAAATTTCACTCAGATCTACTTAGTTCAGGCTGCTTTTTCCCAAAATTTGTCATCGTATAAACTTTCTGTAGACGTTAGGTAATGTTTACATCCTTTCTTTTCAAGTTTTGACTGTTAGAACGCTATATTTCATGCTTAGTAAGTTAAACACAATATAGCAAATATGTATACTTATATGACTTGATAAATTAAACTGGCCTAGTAAATGCTTGTGTTTTACCATGTTGAATGTTACAATGTGAAAAAATTCTATTTTTTAAAAGTCAATTTGCACCCATTTTGGCTAGTGTAGTTATCCCATTTTAGGACAAATGAGCATGGAATGTTTTTCAAATGGATATGGCAATTAGTTACCATCGAGCTCAGTTTAATGTTTAATACATGAAATGTTCATAATTTGGGTTGGTGTGCTACTGAATGGCCACCTAGTCATGCCTATGTGCATGTGGATAGTCCATTTTACAAAGGAGACTCTAGCAAAAAAAAATTCATGAGTCTGGGCCTTTAAATTCCTATGCATGTTTAAATCTACAAGGGATGTATGTTAAAATAGCATGAGTTGACATGATTATGCCAGACATGATGTGGTGATCTAAGCATATCCTTAGGAGTCTGTTGTCCTAAATGCATGCAAATGCTCAATTGAATTGACCATAAATAAAACATACCTCACCCTTTCTGAGGCGATTTGGAGTCTTTTTCTTCAGGCATGGATTCTAACAGGCCTAGCAGTTCTACCTCTCACAGAGTCTCTTCTAGTGTTAGAAGGACGACTTTGAATGTTCTCTTGCCTAGACCGGCCCGATAGGCGCGTTGGATGACCGAGTTTATGATTCGTCTTATTAGGGTTGATAAGATGGATGTTATTGATGAGGAGAAGGATATTCACATTGCTGATCCAGCTTCCTCTTCTTCTACCTCCCGCCAGGATCTTCTTGGCATACATATGACGATTCCTGATCTTATTGATTTCCAATGAAGGTTTTTGGTTTTACTCAGCCTAGGGGAAACTAGTTTAGTGTTCATTCTTTGTACAAGAACCTTCATCCTAAGTACCAGACCATTGTACATTCCTAGGTGTGAAACCCCATATTTTAGGAATAAAGAATTAATTTTCTCGAAATAATTTTTTTATATTATGGTGTGAATTTGAGATATTGTTATAGTTATGGGTAATATTTATAAAATTTGCAAAGTATGCAAGTTATCATATTATATTCGATTGGTCGGGGAATATTCGTTTTAAATAGAAAATATTCGTACGACGGCACAATCATTGGTGGACCCCACAACAAAATTATTATCGGATTGAGAAAACGACAAAAATATTTTATTGAAAATAACGGCGGAAGTTTTATCGTTGATACTGTTGAACTACTTGGTAATAAAAGTACAGTAATACGCGTTGTTGTATAGTAGCACACGATATTGATTATTGATATTTATTTGAGAAGTCACTCAATTTTGTTCTATTATTGCTACAATAGTTGCTGCATAGTATCTCACATTATTTGATTCAATTATTGTTGATTTAGAAGTTTTATTTTATTCGTATTATTAACGTAATAAAATAGAAATATCTTTTTATATAAAACAGAATACTTTATTAAAGTTATTCTATAAATAGAATATATTATATTCTATTATGCATAGTGTTTTGCATAGTAAATCTTTTTATGTAAAACAGAATACTTTATTAAAGTTATTCTATAAATAGAATATATTATATTTTATTATGCATAGTGTTTGCATAGTGCCCGCATAGTAAAAATCTTTTTATATAAATAGAATATATTATATTTTATTTAAAAGATTTTTCTTTAAATATGGACCGTCAGATTAAAGTAAATCAATCTAGACCGTTCATGGATTAGTTACAATGCATTCCATTTTCCTATAAATAGAAGCTCATTCCTTCATTATTTTCTTACGAATTCACTGAACTCTAGAGAGAGAAACTATAGAGAGAGACTATAGAGAGATAGAAGAAAAGTTTTCTGTTACTTCACTACTCTTATATCAAGTATTATTTTACGGTAAGGGATAAAATTCTTTTGTATTCAAGAAGAGAACTTCTGTTATTCCATTTCTTTATTGTTCTGTTGGAATAACCTGTATACGTGGGCTACCCTATACTTGGTGACATTCTTCTATTATTCTGTCTTTATTATTCTGTCGGAATATCCTGTATGTGCTATACGCCGGACCTGGTTCTATTTTTATTATTCCATCTTTATTATTCTGTCGGAATATCCTGTCTGTGCTATACGCCGTACCTGGTTCCATCATTTATTATTCCACATTTATTATTCTGTTGGAACATCCTGTCGGTGTGAATTTCACCTGACCTGGTTCCGTTATTATTATTATGTTGGAATAACCGTCTATGCGAAGTACCGCATGCATGGTGATATATTTGTTATTCCATTCGGTATTATACTCAGTTGATTAAAATTTTGACTTCTATACTCCATGAAATTAGTGGAATATCCTTGATATTTTGCTTCATCCAGTATTTTTCATGGAAATATTCTTCTGAGCATTCTTGAATTTTATTCTACAAAGAAGTATCATGTTGACAATTTGGACAGTTATTGGTTCCTGGACAAATTAATTCTTGAACTTGTTTAATTGAATTCTTATATCATTGTCATCATCCTCATGTTTATGTTATATTGAAAGTCATATGTGGCCTGTAGCGCATAGATGGACTTGGTATGATTATGACCAGGGATTATTCGGTATAATCATGACCGTAATGTTACAAATGATGTGCAAATTAAAAGTCCTCATTGGCCCGTAGTGCATTGTTGGACAGTTTTTGGTATGATTATGGGTATAGATTCTCTTCGGCCAAGGGAACAAAGATGAATTGTTTTATGGCATCATCAGGACCATTGATGAAAACACGATTATCTTTATCCTGTAGTGCATGAATAATTCGTGGTCGTGATAATAAAGAATATCCTTGGCCTGTAGTGCAGGGATGATTTAATGATGTGGATTATTTATTGAGCTGAGTCTCAGCGATAAAAGTGATGAAAAAAATTTTAAATCATGAAAGATAGTATATTCTATTCTCTACTTGACTCTTTTAATGGATTGCTTGTTCCGCTGCAGTTAAACTTGATGTCTATTATATTTTATCAGTTTAACATTGTTGGAGGCTAATGATAATTTATTCTGCATTATCTCAGTCATAATATTTCTTACTGGGCTAGTTGAGCTCACCCTTTCTTTCACTGTTCTCTTCAGGAAATGAGAATATAGCTGGAACGAGTCGGGGAACGGAGTGATGGTCCAGAGGATAGCATTAGTAGTCCTCACTATTTTGTGAAATAGTGTGATAATAATTGTAATGAGGACTCCTTTTGAGTTTGTATAATCTCTAGTAGACAATAATTGTATTCAAACTCACAGTTTATGTTTTGTCGTATTGTACACGACAGTAGTATTAGTAAGTTATATTTGAATTCTGTACCATGTATCTGGCGACCCAAGATGGGTGATGTATACCTAATTTAGGGGGCGTCACACTAGGGTTTGAGGCTTTCTTTTCAATTGTACCCCGACGTTGTCCATGGGGTTATCTGAGAGCTTTATCAGAGCGATGGTTCCATCAGACTCATTCACTCCATTTGTTAGATTACGAGGTGGTGATGACACCGATGGATTGGCGATTCATACTAGTTTGGATTTTACAAGTGAGGGGTGCCTTTAGTAACAGACATTTTCGATGTTGTTAGTTAGATCCTTATTGGGGGTACCTCCTTTGGCCCTCAAAAGTCAGGCCATCCTTTTCGATCGCTTGAGTATCGATGCTTCTAGCAGAGCTTTATCAGAACCACCTGTTGCTGATTAGGTGGTGAGAGATCTCTTTCTGCGAATGAAGATCATCAGAGGCTTCTTTATTGCAGATAATTCCTTAATTGTCTCCTTTACACTGATTAGGTGCTCTCCGCGATGTAGATCACATCAGAGATTTTTATTGGGGGTCCTTCACCTTTGCCTATTTCCTTTATGGGATGTTTCTAAGCTCTCATGGAATTACAAAGGCTTGGTTAGGCTTAAACCAATTTCTACTGGTGAGTAGTTTTAATCAGTTTCCCATTTCCCACCTTCAGGTATTTTTGATATATGGATTGATGCCTTTTTAGTTCTTGGTTTACGAGAGGCTTCCTTGCCTTCGTTCAGTTACCACCTTGGGATTGGAGACATATCTGAGGGGATGTCGATGGCACCATTCTACCCTGGATGAGGGCTTTACACACTGTCGTTTACAGCTGGAGCTACTGACTGTATATTTCATTACGAGGATTCCTTACACTCCTGACCATCTGATAGTAGGTTTGGTGGATGGCTTTCTGACAGGACTAGAGTATGCTTTGTCGACCTGTTGGATTCCCTTCTTGACTGAGGGAGGTTAGGAGCTCTATTTGGGTGAGCGAGCTATTGGATGCATTATAGAGGAGATTTGTATTCCATATCTTCCTCCTACTCGACGAAACTGGTCTTTATCCCATCCTGTTATGGATATTCCCATGATGGGCTTTGATGGTTTTATGTTGGATGATGGTCCTTGCTCTCAGGATGCTTTTTATTGATGGTTGGCTCCCTGCACTATTGGGGCTCAGACTTGTGCTACCCAGTTTCTAGCAGACATGGTACATGGCTCTGTGATGATGACAGATTGGATATCATGTGTTCGAGAGCCTATCCATTTAGATTAGATAACATATTTGACCCAGCGGCTGGATAGGGTGCATCTCTTCATTAGCTACTTAGGCAGAGATCTAGCAGAGGCAGATACTTTTGATACATCCGACTCAGGTGTTGATCCTTCTGGTGGGCTAAATTCTGGTGGTTTTGCTGGTGGAGATCCTCCCTTGTACTCAGCTTGGAGATGTAAATTTTAGGGATTTCTTCTTATAGTGTTTTGTTAGTCATTAGGCAGTTGTGCCCCATCTCCCTGTACTTTTTTATTTTTCTTCTTAGCACAGATATGATGTTTTCAGGATATATGTAGTTTTATAGAGATGTATCTATAATGCTTTTCATTTAATGCAACTATTATTTTGTCATTTATCATGATGCATGCATTATATGTCATGGATTTACATTTATTTTAATGAGTTAGAATTGACCCCTATATGGTCTTTATGATAAGATTTTACATATATCTTCATCTTTCGTTACCCGTATTGATCACAGTCCACCCACACTGATAACATCGGCTTTGATGTCTTGGTATGATAACTTCCCTGATTCGGATCACATAGCCACAGGTCACATGCTGATATACTCTATGTCATTCCTATCATTCCAGGTCCCTGAGGGCTTTACAGAGGGCATCATATCCTACTAAATTTTGGAGAGATAACTTTTTAGGTTTGGGACGCATGATCTGACTCTGACTTTGGAGGATTACGAGCCTATCACCGATTTACCTTATGATAGACCCTGTGCTAGAGTAGCTTTCGGTCAGTTGCGTCGGCATTTTATGACCATGACAGGTCTAAGACACACATTCGTATTAGACGAGATCATATAAGGGAACATAGTGTCTATGGACTTCTTGATCAACCGTTTTGGGTCTCTAAACAACTATTTAGCGCATTCAGAGGATTTTGTCATTTCTGAGGATGTTTAACGGGTTGCCCAGGTGGACACTTTCTTAATGTGCACCGTAGCATATTTATACATGAATTTATACATGGATCATCTAAATATTGGCTTAGATACTTAAGTCAGTGCCTTGAGAGAGGATCACACCATCCTTCCTATGATTTTGGCAGAAACTTTCATTTCAGCTTCACTTTGCCGCACCCGCCCTACCTAATTTTTTAGAGGTAACAATGTATTGTTGTATGTCCAGTTCAAGACGCATTTGAGACCGATTGGTACTTTAAGACGCCATGGCTATTGCTTTTTACATGACATAGCTATATCTTATTCTTTGCGCCCGACAGATTGCATAGATGCTGAATCTTGGTCTGTCTTTCTAGCTGTGATTAAGGAGCCATTTACCATATTAATTTACTTTGGCTATTGTTCCCCTTTTAGTTTCATCGTATATGCCATTGGTATAGACTTTCTCCCATTGGCCGAATTGAGAGGTGTGACTACTTATCATCATTTATCGGTTATGGGGCAGTTTAACCAGTTTTCAAGATCTTTACACTTTTGAAGGAGCTTCAGGCCATAGATCCTCTACTTTGTCCTTATCTGAGGAAGATCTATCCCAAGTGTATGATTTCTTGATTCATTTGGAGAGAGATGATTTTTCAAATAGTCACCATTGTCGTTCTTTAGAGTATACTGCATGGTTGGAGGTAGACATCGCAATGTCTCTTGCTGCTCATTCACCACTGAGTTTTGATTCTGATGATGAGCAGCCTATGGAAGCTCCACCCTCCCCTACAGAGGATGAGCTATTTGCAAACTTGACAACAACTTCGATTAACGCCACTCCTAGCTCTTTAGTTTTTGAAATTTTAGCAGGATTAGGCTCAGGCATTGATGTTGACGACCTTATATGGCAGGGATGCTGCTTATTCAGCGAGGGATGAGGCCTAGACTGCCAGAGATGCTGCTTTTACTGAGAGTGTTGCTCTCACATCTTACACAGAGGACGTCGTCGCCTATACGGGTGCTTTTATGGATATCATGGTAGTATTCTATATACTGTGGTAGCTCATATGACTCGTATAGATTTCACGAGGCAGGAGCTCATAGATGCACCTCCATCTTCAGAGAGGGATGTGATGCTCGATTTGCTAACTCGTTTGACAGCGGGTTTATAGATTAACTTTTATTTCTTACACAGACTTGATTAGTCACTTTTGTCATATACAGGACACATTGTATATATTAAAAAGTAACATATAAAAAGGAAATATATTTTGGTTCACTTCCCTTTTGGATATGTTTTGACTTCGCTTGATGGCTGCCACTTTCTTTATGACTTGTTGTTTCGATGTATCCCGAACTTTTTCTGATGGACAATCATTGAGGTGTCATAGGGTCTCTCAAAATAGGTCGTTGATCTTCAGGGTTTGCCTGGTGTATGAGCTTTCAGGTTTTTGATTTTGGTGTCTTGGGACTGGAATTTGGATTTTGGGTTTAAATGTTTCTTTTGAGGGTTAGACCGCACCATAAATGGCTGCCTACGTACTCCCTTTGATGAGAAGATTAGGTGTTTCATAGTTCAGGCTTGGCCTGAACGGTTTGAAAAGTGTTTATTTGGGTTTTAGTAGGTGTTTTGGGCTTTTGTTATGCTTTCGTGGGTTTTTTGGGTTTTTGTTTAGTTTGAGTGGGTTTTTTAGGTTTTTATTTGGTTTGACCGCACCATACATGGCTACCTACGTACTCCCATGGATGAAGGGAGATCATGTCTTTCATAGTTCAGGCTTTGCTGTAAAGACCTGAATAACTTGAATAACAGGACTAGGATGTGTCGATGTAGGGGATTCAGACATAGTATCTTTTGACAGAGTCTAAATTGATAAGATGGGGAAATTCTTCGCCGTCCATTTCTTATAGTCTAAGGACTCCTTTGGATAACACCTCCTTGAAAATAAAGGGACCTTCCCAGTTAGGGGTGAATTTCCTTAGTTGCATCCTAATTAGAGATGACCTTTTTAAGCACTAGGTCATTTTCTTTGAACTGCCAAGACCGGACCTTCTTGTTGTAGGATCGAGCCATCCTTTTTTGATACAGCTGACCATGTAATATGGTTGCAGCCCTTTTTCTCATCTATCAGATATAATTGGCTGTATTGCTCTTGCAACCATTTGTCTTTTTCCATCTGAGAATCTATCAACACTCTTAATAATGCCCTTTCCACTTTTATAGGGAGGACAACTTCCATGTCATAGACCTAGTGACTAGGGGGTTTCCCCAGTAGAAGTGCGGATTGAAGTTTTGTAAGCTACCAAAGTCAAAGCCAATAAGTTTGGCCATCCTTCGTGATTAGCAGCCATATTTTGCATGATCTTTTTGATGTTTTTGTTGGCCGCTTCGATAGCTTCGTTCATCTTGGGACGATAGTTGATAGAATAAAGATGTTTGAGGAATTAGCTGCATAACTCCTTTATCATCTGGTTGTTCAGATTCTAGACATTGTCTGATTCGATCACCTTCAGTTGTCCGTATTGACAGATTACATTATTTCTGATGAGACTAATGATGTCCTTTTGTGATTTTGGGAAAAGAGGCATCTTCCAACCACTTGGTAAAGTAATCGATCATAGTGAAGATAAACCTAATGACCATTTCTTGCTTTGGGTTCTATTAGCCCGATCACGTCCATTCCCCACACAGCAAAAATTCATGGCGAACTCATACAGTGTTGTTCGTTTAGAAGTGCATGGATAAAATTTCCCTGGACTTGACATTGATAACATCTCTTGACGTGATCATCACAGTCAGCTTTGAGAGAAATCCAAGAATGCCCTGTTCTCGATATACTTTTTGGTAAGTAAGGGACCGCTCATGTGTGGCCTGTATACTCCACAATGCATTTCATCTACAAGTCTATGGGCTTGATTTTTATCCAGACACCTTAGGAGTCCCATTCCTATATCTCTTTTTTAGAGGCCATCTCCATTTAGATAGAATTTTGTTGCCATTTTGTGGATCCTCTTTCTTTCAGCTTCACTTTCCCAAGTGGGTGAAGATCCATCTCGTAGATATTCTTTAATATCCTAGAACCAGGGGTATTCGAAGGGAGGTAGTTCATCAGATACTTCTTCAATTTAATTTCCATAGGTTGGTGCTATCTGATTTTTGAATTTGACATCCAGGAGTCTCCTCTTTTGGGAAATCCTGATCAGGGAAGCCAGAGTTGCTAATGCATCTACAAAATCATTTCATTTCTGAGGAATGTGGATGAAGGCTATATCTTCAAATTCCATAGCCATCTTGATAATCCTGCCTATGATAAGGCAGAAAATGTAACTCTTTGGTGTGATATGCCCCGGTGGTTTGCTTGATGTACCAATTCAGGAATCCCCAAAGACTGCTAACCGTTTGATACCCATTGATCGGGCCAAATTTAATCCCTTTATACAGCCTTCATACTCGACTGTGTTATTGGTGTTGATAAATTGGAGGTTGGTGGCCATGGGATATTGTTCCCCAATAATGTATACAAGGACTGCTCTTGCTCCTGCACCTTCCAGGTTTACAGCCCCGTCAAAGTACATTTTCCAGAATTGGCCAGCATCCTCTCGATGGTTCTGCTGAACTGTCATTATCCCATCATCCAGTAAATTAGTTTCCATTGGCTTGAAGTCCCCCTGCAATTGCTTCGGCCAATTGATATGAAATTCCTTGACATTTGATAAACTTTTGAGTCACATAAATGATGTCAAATTGTTGGAAGATTAATTGCCTCCTTGACAACTGACAATTTAACATGGGCTACATGAAGATGTATTTTAGAGGAACCATGCGGGATATGAGATAAGTAGGTTTTCCCATGGAGGTAATATTGTAACCTCATGGCGGCCAATGATAATGTATAAAAGGTCTTTTCAATCAAACTATACCTCTATTCGCAGTTGCTAAACCTTTTACTGAGGTAATAGATAGCTCTTTCTTTGCCTCTATTGTCTTTCTGCCCCAGCATGTAACCCATGGCACTGGCGTTAACTGATATGTATATAAACAGAGGAACCTTATCCCTTAGAGGCACCAAAACAAAAGCTTCAATCAACTATTTCTTGATGGTAAGGAAATCTTTCTGACATTCCTCATTCCATTTCTAGAAGAATTTTTCCTTAATAGCTTGAAAATGGGCTCACAAGTTGTTGTGAGTTGAGAGATGAATCTACTAATGAAGTTGATCCTCCCTATAAATCCTTACATCTCCTTCTCTGTTTGAGGTACGGGCATCTCTATGATGGCTTTAATCTTTTTTGGATCTTGTTCAATACCTTTGTGGTTTACTAGAATCCCAACAATTTTCTAGACTTGTCATCGAAAGCACACTTGGCAGGGTTCAGCTTCAAGTTGTATTTGGGGAGTCGGTTGAATAGATTTTTGAGATGTCTGGTGGGGTCATCTTCCTTTCTAGATGTGACTATGATATCATCCATGTAATACTCTATCTTCTTATGAATCATATCATGAAATAGGGCCATCATGGCTCTCTAATATATGGCACTAGCATTAGTAAGGCCGAAAGCCAACCTTCGATAGCAGAAAGTTCCCCAGGGGGTGATAAATGCAATTTTCTCCCTATCCTCCTCAACAATCATAATTTGATGGTATCCGGCAAAACAGTCAGCAAATGAGTGCATGCTGAATTGTGTCGTATTGTCTACCTGAATGTGGATAAAAGGTATTGGGAAGTCATCTTTGAGACTAGCCTTGTTTAGGACCCAGTAATCCACATATACTCGTACCTTCCTTCTAGGTTTAGGTACGGGAACCACATTGGACAACCATTTATTGTAAGTTGATACTATAATAATGTTTACTTTGAATTGTTTAACAATTTCTTTTTTATCTTTCAGACTCCACTCAGGCTTTAGTCTTCTCAGTTTTTATTTGATTGGCTTGAACCCCTCTTTGATAAGCAGTCGATGAATGAAAATATCAGTGGATAACCCAATCATATCTTTATGCACCCATGCGAACACATCCTTGAACTAGGTGAGGAGTCTAATCAGATCTTTCTTTTGTCTTAGGGTAAGGTCATTCCCAATTTGCAGTTCTTTGGGATTTTTTGAGGTTTCGATATTGACAGAGGTGGTTTATTCGAGGTTTAGGTTTGGGTTTGTCTTCGAACCATCCTTTAACTCCTCTAGTACCTCATAGTCCCTCTATCTCCTCCTGATCAATTCGATCAGGTCAAAGTCAAGTTCTACATCAAAGTCGTAGTCACTGTTGAGATTTGGTGATGCATCTGCAAGGTAAAACAAATCCAACTTTGGAAACCTGGAAAAAATAATACTTTTACATTAATATATGAAACTGTTTGACAATACAAGCATAAATAAAAGCATGACAAAAGCAGATTGCTAGCACTATGGAACAAAAATAATATTTACACTACAAGGCAAGACAGACTGTTTTGGCCCTTTTTACCCTTGTAGAGTGACGAAAGGAGTGTTGCTCCAATTGTCCAGAGTCAGGTCCTTATTGACAGCTCTGATGAAGGGTTACTGTTGTCCTCCTCCACAATGATAGCCAGGATTTAATCCATGTTAGGGTCAACGTCTTTCCCTAGAATATTCACATGGACCCAATTAATGAAAGTGAAAGAAAGATGGTTTCCTAACTAGTTACTTTCTTTGACATAAGCATCTTCACCCTTAGTAGGTGCTAGGAAGAATATTCCAGCAAATTGGCTTTAAACTTCCTAGAGGAAATTTTCATTTTGTATATTTTCTTCCTTGGCGGGAAGGAGCGCTTCTCTTTTGTCTTTAACTGAATTGACCTCTTGTATCATCATGTTAGACAAGGAGGTGGAAATCTTCCTCACAGGTTTCCTGAAGCCTGCTCTTGTGAAATTGGGCAACAAAATAGTGGACAAATGAACTGACGGACGTTTATACGGGTTTCTGGGATTTGATACAGAGGATTATTGATGAGTGGGTTTTATACCTACGAATTGGGTTCCATTTTAGACTAAAATAGTGTTGATCCGTCTATTTCTGTACTGCTTTATGTGTGATTGTTTTTGTTTTATCTGTAGGTTTCTTTATGTGTTAACGTTGGCATAACGGTGGTAATGCAGTGGAAAAAAGCATGAAAAGGAAAGAAAACAATTTCTATAGTTTTGACCTCCCGCCGGGGCGGGCCCTATAACAAAAAATACCCCCGCCAGAGCAGGTGTGCGCGTGGAAAAAAGAAGCAAGACCCTTCAAAGGCGGGCCTCATCAAGGCAAAAACCCCTGCTGGGGCGGGGGCACGCGGACAGAATGAAGACTTCTGATGTAATGCAAACACTGTGGAAACGTGAACTGGAGAACTTTTGCTTGGATTGGGACTGTGAGTGGACATGTTTCTCAGTTATTACATAACTCATGCAAAGGGGATACAGAGACTTCAATCACACACTTAATCAATCAAAATTTTGAGCCCTAATTAAGAGAAGACAGTGGAGGAACAGAGCAAGGAATTAATATTCACGAACATTGCAGAATTAAAGGCAAAGAAGGGTGGTTTTGTACTATTCTATTTCTTTTAATTCAGTTTCTGTAATTGGGATGATGAATTCCTTTATATTTTCAATTTTTAATTCATCTATTATGAACTAAATTACTTATTAAGCTTACAATGGATCTTTAATGTGGAACGATGATTGTTATGCTTTAATTTTAGTTTAATAAATTTATCCATTTAGTTCATCTATTATAATTTTTACTTAATTTATGAATTGCCTTCATAACCAATTTTATTTAGATTTATATGGACTTGAGAGATTATATACGAATCTATACCTAATCACAATAGCACGTGTTAATGATTTCTGCGTTTTGATGGAACTCTTGATGAATGTTTAGGATAGATATATACCTAACATCGCATGTAATCATAAACGAACTTGGAATTTAAACCTTCTTTGATTTTAATTCACATAGAGATACAGTGAATTAGTTAATTAGGGTGTTTGGCTTAATTCTATTAAATTTTGGATTGAAGTTAATATGGTTTTAGTGCATTGAGATATGGTTAATTCTACTTTAGTGTTCTTGATTAATGAACTAAGATAGTGAATTAAATTGGAAAAAAAGTGTATAATCTGAGTGAAGCTTAAAATGAAGTTGTAGGCTTAATTCTCCATTATCTGATTTAAAATCTGTGGTAAATAGTTGAGTTGATTTATTTTGATATTTATTTTATTAGTTTTTATTAATTGCAATCATTAATTCGTTTAGCTTAATAAAATAGAAATAATATAAAGCTATTAATTGTTAGATTAAAATTCATACTTGTCTCTGTGCGAATGATACTTATTTATCATTATATTACTTGTTGATCACTTAAACTTGCGTGCTGAGCGTAATTAAGAATTCACACCAACAATTATCCTAATCGAGTCTTCCCTAGTAGGATAAGCATTTGAATTGGACTTTTGATTCCTTGTTTTCCAAAGCCCATTGCTAGGCAAGAAACCTAAGGATAACATCTCTTAACTAACAGACATTACGTCGGGAGAGATTCTTGGTCTTAAGGTTGGTGCCCCCAATAAATCGATAGTGAGTGTTGCTCACTTCGAATGCTTGAAAACTGGCAGGCTCAACTACTTTATTGAGAATGATTAAAGGAATTTCACCCTGCATATGGATTGGATATTATGGTTCAGTATTAACAGTCACCAAGTTACCATTAATGATGTATTTCACTTTCTTGTGAAGTGTGGATGGGACAGCTCCTGCCATATGAATCCAAGGTCTTCACAACAGTAAATTGTATCTAGTAGTGATGTTTAATAGTTTAAATGAGATATGGAATATATGTGGGCCAATCTCCACTGGAATCTTGATTTCTCCTACAGTATCCTATCGAGATCCATCAAAGGCTCTGATAACGTCATGACTGCTCCGGATTCTATTTGGGTTGATTTTCATTATTTCTAAGGTATCATAAGGACTTATGTTCAAGGAAGAACCTCCATCTACCAATACACCGCCAATCACATATCCTGATGATATCACTGCTATATGTAGCGACTTGTGATGACTAGTTTTGTCTGCTGAGATGTCATCATTACTAAAGGATATGACATTGATGTTAAGGATGTGATTTACCAGGTGATGGAATTTTTCTGTGTCCGTCAATTTCTGTAAATGAGCCTCTTCTAGGACTTGAACAAGAATTTATAGTTATCTTCTAAGGATAAGATTAAATCTAGGATGGAGATTTGTCGGGGTTCTTCTTTTAGATGTTGCACAACTTTTATTTCATTTTGCCCCATCTTTTGGAGGAACTCTTTGATCTTCTTCTAAGGTACTTTTCCCGAGGCTTTCATAAATGGCTTCATTACCCTTTGAGGTAAGAATAACGGGTTATCCTTATGCAGGATAGCGGTGCAGTCTGAGGTTGATCCCTAGCTTTTCCCATAATTCCAAGGGACTTTCCATAAGTTAGTGATTGGATATTTGGGTAGATATGAAAACATTAGTGGTTTTGGTGCATCTATATTTATAGGATTCTTTCCTCTTTTATCCCCCATTCCTTGAATTACTAAAGGTGCTAAATGCATGTCTCTTTCAGAAGATACAACTGCTATAATTTCTTTCCATCTCTATGTTCCAGGAGGAAATATTTCCTCTTCTTTTGGTAAGGTATTACCGTTGTTTATCATTTTTAGGTCACCGCTGTCAATCATATTTTGGATTAGGTGATGACCAGGAGTGTTATTGACATATCCTGGTAGCATCAAATCTCTTTGAACGAAGATTAATTAGAGGTAACAGTTCTGTGATCTTCCTTTCATTGATCAACATCTGTAGAATTTCCCCCATCGGTTGACCCAAAGGAGTAAACTTTCTTTTATCTGTATACTCTTGACGAGCTTAAGATCTAACTTTCCTTTCAACTTTTTCTTCCTATATTTCATTTTTTTGGAATCGGTGATGATTCCTTGTTGCAATGGATAGGAGGTTTGTTTGCCCCTGACTGATCAGCTGTCGAGTTACTTGGTGTTGATATACCCTCAATTATGCTAAATGATCAATTTGCTCCTTGATGGATTTCAGTTCATGCTTGATTGAAGACCATCCTTTGGAATAACCCAACTTCGCAGGTATTTCTTTATCTATTTATGATATTTCTCCAATGTATTGAAGGTACTTAGAACTTTTTTCCCTTCTAATATTGATCCTATTTATTCCTTCACATTAGTGTTGAGGTAGAGGATTTTCATGGATATGAGGTTGCTCTGGTGTTGTCACCAAAATCTCAGCACTATCTATCATGTCTTAGATTTTATGTTTTAGAGACCAACATTCATGTGTATCGTGGCCAGGGGAACCAGAATGGAAAGCACATTTATTATTGGGGTCAAAGTTTTTCCCATTTGGATTTGTAGGGGGGGAGGAGCTGAGTGATTTTATTCTATGTTGTCAAAGGTTTGAAGATATTTTCAAGGGAATCCCCCAAGACTGTGAATGTTCTCTTACGTCTAACTTCTCAAAATTTCTGGGATGACGGATTTGCAGGATTTACAGATGTTTGGAATGGGGAATAGTTATTTTGTCTTTGTATGGGCGGGTTTTAACTTCCTCGCCAACTTTGTCCTGGAGTATTACGGATACATCTTTTTCCTTTTTCTTATAGGTCCTCCTAGGGTTACTCCCGTAATTTTTGGTCTGGATGTGCTCAGCTACTGTTTCCCAAGCAGTGAGTTCTTTAATCTTTCCCGATTTCAACCCCATTTCAGCCATTTAGATCCCTATGTTTTATCATTTCGGAGAATGGTTTTCCTATTCCTGCGCGGACTCTTTCATAATACGTACCCTTTTGAATGTCGATGAAAGTATTTACCATTTCAGTCTTTATCATAGGTGGGGTGACTTGTGCTTCCATCTGTGATAACCCGAGATTTCGAATAATCCAAATTTTACGAATAATTTTTTTATTATTATTTATTGACATTGACAGTTAATATTGTACTGTGTATCTATGATACGAGTCTCGAGAAGGGGTCAATTTGTGTATTGACTAATAAAATTAGAGTAGAGTTGTGCTTAACAGCTTTAGAAACCCTAACCCTAATTTATGGAAAGGGATTCGATAGAAAATAAAATTTAAAATAATTATTTTAACAAGTATGTGTTTATATTATATAGAAATGATGATCAATAATTGATCGGATAAGGTTTGAAATTAATAAACCCTACTAAGGGATTAGAAACTTTGATCTCATATTTAGAAAATCAATTGTACAGTTAAAAACCCTAATTGTACGCTGGGAAATCGTAATTTTATATTCGAGAATCCTAAACCCTAAATTAGGAAACCCTAATCCTAATTGGCAAGCCTAAGGTGTTTATTAAACTTAAATATGATTAGAAAACCCTATTATATTTTAGTTATTTTAATTTCTATTTTACAAACCCTAATTGTAATTTAGAAATTTTATTTTTTCTAATTAAAACCCTAATTGGAAATTTTGGAAACTAAATATTTAAAACCTTAGTGTTAAATCCTAAGGGTTAAACCCTAAGGATTTGTGCAAATGTCTAGTATGCCATAAAATTTATTTTACAAAAGACCAAAATGCCCTTTGGCAAAACTATGTTTTTCATCACCAAAGTTGACACGTTATTTCGATTTCACGATTAAACTTTTAATTTTTCAAATTAAGTAACTAAACTAATTAAAATTTTCAAATCGGGTCATTCTGTCAAATATTGCAAAACGGACGTTAAACTTTTTCTCCTAATATCTGACGTGGACTTAAAAAAGGAAAAAAAGAAGAAAATTACATGGCTTTTGAGACGTGGCTTTCGCGGCTAAATAGAAATATAGCTGTTAAACATATATGTGACATCTCAGAAGTTGAAGTTCAGAGAGAGAGAAAAACAGAGAGCGATAAAGGAGAATCGATCTCCTTCTGCAAAGATCTTCAAATAGGAACGAAGCCCTGATTTTGTGCTGAAGATTCTTCCCAACCTCGTTCACGGCTCACTGATTTGTCGATCTGCAAACTTGGGTTCCAGCGAATCTAGGGTTTTTTTTCTGCAAAATCGATCTAGGGCTTTTCCTGCAAATCTCTGGCTTAGATCTTCGTTGGTACTAAGGTATGTATGATTTTACTTTTAAAAACTCTTCCCACTTCAATTTAGCAAGGGACTAAAATCTAGGGGTTTTTTTTAGACTGATTGTTCTTTGAGTCCATTTTTAAAAAGATGATTTGAGGAGTTTTCAAAAACAGGGATGGAAACCTTTTTCAGTATTAAACTTTAGAGACTTAAATTATCTTTTTCGGTATTAAACTGCTATTTGTTTGTTAAAGACTAAAATATATGTTCCTCCTTCAATACATTTCTGTAATGGTTACCTGTATGTTGTGTATTGTACCTGTTGCAGGATGGTTCTATTTTCTGTGGAGTTAAATCATGGTGGCAGGTTTATTGAAGAACCGATATACCACTATGGAGGAGGTTTTACAAAACTGTATCATGATGTTGATGGTGACTAGCTCAATGTTGACAAAATAAGCCAACTTACCTAAGACAATGGGATACAAAAACGATGTTGTAGTGTATTTCAAAAAGAGTGGTTGGGATATCCGTACTGGTTTAGAGTTAATATGTGATGACCATAGTATTAGGTTACTAGTTGAGGAGGATGAGAAATATGGGATAGTTGATCTATATTATGACCACTCCATTGATGAAGTCATACCACTTGAGGGGGATTTTGAGCAGGTAGTTGAGGTGGAAGTTGATGTTTGATGTGCAACTTGGTGCATCAATCGAAGATTCAACTGATGATGATTCTTCCCATGAAGAAACAGAATTTGAGTGTACATGATGTTAGTGATGATGATGGGAATGAAGAGTTGATCAATGCTAGGTTACATAAGGAAGAGATTAGGAAAAAAATATTAATGAGTTAGAAGTCAATTGTGAAGTTCAATTGGATGATGAAGTTGAAGTGCAAGTTGAACATATGGGGACTCAAGCTTCTAGCTCAGTACATGCTGAAAGGCCAAAAAGATTGATTGAGACAACTAAGAAAATGGGCAGGAAGAAGACAAGGGCATGCCTGAACAAGGAAAGCAAGAAACAGAAAAAGGCTAGTGAAGAGATTGAACCTACCTTTTCATCTGATGATGATGGTGTGATTAAATTTGGTACAAAGGGCATGAAGCCATGGGAGGAAATGTACGAAGATTCTGATTTTGAAGTTCCTGCAAGTCCTATCTCAACTAGTGGTAGTGAGTGGGAAGGTGAAGTGCAATGGTCAAAGTGAAGAGAGATGTTCCTGTGTATAATCCAAATACTGCAATTAAGGACACTGAGTTTGAGCTATACATTACTTCTACTGGAGTTGACCAACTAAGAGAAGCAATACAAAATTATGCAGTTGGGAAAGGAAAAGCAATTTGGTTTGCAATTAATGATACTGCAAGGGTTCAAGTTAAGTGTGCAGCAAGATGTCTATGGAAGCTTTGGGTAAGTTATGATCCTAGAGAGAAATGGTTTCAAATCAAAGCTTACCCAACTAAGATTCACAGTTGTATCAGGGCCACAAAGATAAAGATTATTAGATGTAAGTGGTTGGTAGATAAGTTTGGAGGGATAATTAGATCAATGCCAAGGATTAAATTGAGGGAATTGCAAGCATCAATAAAGCAAAGGTGCACTTTTATTTTTATTACATCTTACGTTTTAGTTGTATTAAACATTTATGTCTCTACACTAACATAAATTTGTTGCATATTTATAAAGGGTTCGGTGCCTGCTATTCAGGAATTACTACCCCTAGCAGAGCATAGATGTTGTGCAAGACACATCTATGCTAATTGAAGAAAAAAGTTCCATGGGCAGCTTTAAAGGAGATGTTCTGGAAGGCAGCTAAGGCCAACAATCCTTCTGATTTTCAATTGGCAATGAAGGACATCAGGAAGGAGTCAATGGATTCTCACACTGCCTTGCTAGGTATACCTCCTAAACTTTGGAGTAAGGCTTATTTTGATACCACCACCAAATGTGATGTAGTGACAAACAATATGTCAGAGTGTTTTAATAGTTGGATCTTAGAGGCTAGGTATAAACCCCTCTTAACAATGTTTGAAGACATAAAGACTCAAGTTATGGAGAGAATCCATACCAAGAGAGATCAAATGCCAAAAAGAGATGGTAAATTATGCCCTAGGATTCTAACTAAATTGAATAGGTCTATTGAATTGACCAAGTACTGTGATCACACATGGGATGGGGGTCATATGTATGAGGTGAGTGACAAGTATGGTAAATATGTGGTAGACTTAGAGAAGTATACTTGTTCTTATGGGGTGTGGCAATTATCTGGAATACCTTGCAATCATGCTGCAACTGGGATACTTCATCAAGAGAGACCTGTTGAGGATTTTGTGGACCCTTGTTACTACATTGAAACCTATCTCAAGTCATATAACCACCTGTTAAAGACCATGAGTGGCAGCAATGGTTGGCCTACTACTGACTTGCCAATCTTGTTGCCACCATTGACTAAGAGATTGGCTGGAAGGCCAAAGAGATGTAGAATGAAAGATCCAAATGAAGAACGAAAGAGCACGGGTAAAGTTTCAAAGAAAGGGACTCCAATGATGTGTTCCATATGAAAGCAATATGGGCATAATAAAGCTGGTTGTAGGAACACACCTGCCCAAGAACAACCTACTGTCAGAAGGCCAAAGCTCAATGTGAGTGTTATAATTTTATTTCATTTATATGTTACCTTCAATTTGTCCATGTACATACTGACATTTGGGACATAACAGACAAAAAGGAAGCAAGGCAGTAGTAGCTGGAAATGAGACTGCAACTGGGGAAAGGAGTGCAACTGGTAGTCAGAGATCAAGAGATGGTGGAGTCACACAATGTGCAGATAGGGGACAGTGAAGCAAGACAGTCTGCAAGTATATTTTTGGGTCTGATAGGGTATCTTTTTGGGCAGCTGTAGTGTGTTTTGGAGCTGCTATAGTAACTTATAACTTATGAAGACAATATGTTTTGGTCTGGTTGTAACAAATTAAGACTGTACAAATTCAGACTTATGTGGAGTATATGTAGTATGGTTGGAACAGGTTTTAATGACAAAGCTTTTGGTTGTCAATTTAAAACATTGTTAATTTTGTGTGTGCAGTTGTATTGGGTTTTTAAATATTGCAGTTTTGTATTGTTGCAGTTTTGCAATTTTGGTGTTGGTGTTAGATTTTGTAGTTTTGTATGTATTGGTGTTAAAATAGTACTACTGCAGTTTTAGTTGTTGGTTGGAATGGAACTGCAACAGCTATTGTTGCAGTCAAGTATTGGCATTATTGCAGTATTGTTGCAGTCAAGGCCAAAGAGATTTGAATGTGTGTGCCGTATTATTGTAGTTTTACTACAGTTTTGTCAATTTTTTGAAGCAACAACAATGCTAATACAACATCACATACAATTGAAATGCTAATACAACATTTCCATTCCATTTTACATCACAACAATGCTAATACAACATTAACATTTCACATTCAATTTTTGGAAGCATAAACTTTCAAAAGAAACACATTCAAAATAAGTGGTTCATTACATAGCTTTGAATGTCATTACATAGATTTGAATGCTTCAAAATTCATGAAAACATAACTTAATACAACACACGTCACCATCCATGACAATATCATATACAATTGAAATTTCTTATTTGTCTCTTTTAGTCTAATAGATTCTAACTCCAAGATTAAGGCATCCCTTTTCAAATTCTTTAATTTCTCTTTCAATATTCTTGTTTTGTTTCTCAACAAATTGACTTCATCTCCATTCCTTGAAATAGAACTCATATCACTGCATCCATGAACTTCATTTTGAGTATTTATGTCCAACCATTGAAAAAATCCACAATATTTATTAACGTCCTGTAAAAGAAAACAACACCCAAACCAAATTCAATCCAAAATATATTATAATAACATACAAATTTATACAAAAACTTTACTCACTGGGTAAAAATGACATCCATAGAACCTTCTTCCCTTTGATTTGTTCTTTGTGGAGACACAAATGGATGTCGATAAACCGCAGAAACAATCGACCCTCTTTTTAGCAACAGACGAGGATATGTTATTTGAAGAAGCCATTAAGAACCTTTTACAAGTTCAATTGGTCAAACATTATTGTGAAAATAGCTATGTAATATCTTATATACAAAACTGCCAATAACTATGTAATATGTTAATACGGTTAATATGATACAAACAGGATTGTGTCAAACATTATTGTGGAACATAGCAGTTAATATAATAGTAAATTTCCTACTCAAAAGATAACAGATAATACAGAATCAGAGAAGCTGTTTGGGGGACTTTAAATAGGAAGAAGTTCCAAACATGGCTGACCATGGTACCCTATTTAGTACCAAAGCTAACAAAACCCTAGGTTCTCATCCCTGATTTTGAGCAGATTCCCCAAATCGATTTTATAGAAATAGATAACAAAACCCTAGACTTTAGACCCAAACTTGCTATACAGACATAGGGAAGAGTTTTTAGACACAAAATCGTACATACCTTGTACCCGTAATAGATCTAAGCCAAAAACTCAGTGAGCCGTGAACCCTAGATCGACTTCTTCGTCGCTGGAACCCTAGTGCACCGTGAACGAGGTTGGAAAGAGATTTGCAGAAGAAATCATGGCTTCTAGGTCGTAAAAGGTAAGATTATCCAAGTTATATTAGAAGATTTGATGAAAACCCCTCTCCTTTGTCTCTCTCTGTTTCTCACTATGAAGTTCGATTTCGATTTGGTTAGGTAACGACCCTTCTATTTAGTGGCGAAAGCCACGTCTCAAAAGCCATGTCATTTTCTTCTTTTTTTTAAGTCCACGTCAGATATTAGGCGAAAAAGTTTAACGTCCGTTTTGCAATATTTGACAGAATGACCCGATTTGACAATTTTAATTAGTTCAGTTACTTAATTTGAAAAATTAAAAGTTTAAGCATGAAATCGAAATAATGTGCCAACTTTGGTGATGAAAAACATAGTTTTTCCAATGCCCTTTTGTGTATTTTTATTATGTTAACTTGTAATTTTGCTAGCAACTTTAGTTGGTAAGCAACCACATTGACTTTGTGACATCGAAATCCAACTAAAATCGAGCGAAATTGCCAGCACATCAGATCTAGCAACATGTCAAGCAATATATAAGAGATTTAGACAAGAAAGTCATTAAAAGTTGAGCATTTGTATTCAAACACTCAACATACTTTTTTCCCTCCCAAACCTCTGAAATTCTTAAGTCTTTCAGTCACTTATTAACATTCTAGATCACCTAGATCAGATTTAAAAAGCAAGGATCAAAGATTTAGCAAAAGTGGTATAAACCCTAGTTCACTTTTGATCTTGTATGTGTGAGACCCCGAATTTTATGAATAAATATTTAATTTTCTCGAAATAATTTTTTAATATTATGGTGTGTGTTATAGTTGTGGGTAGTATTTATAAATTTTGAAAAGTATGCAAGTTGTTGTATAATATTCGATTGGTCGGGGAATATTCTTTTTATCGGGGAATATCCGTACGATGGTACAATCATTGGTGGACCCCACAAGCGGAATTATTGTCGGATTGAGAAAACTGACAAAAATATTTTTATGAGAATAACGGCGGAAGTTTATACCGTTAAAACTGTTGAACTACTCGGTAGTAAAAGTACAATAATACGCGTGGTTGCATAGTAGCACACGGTATTGATTATTGATGCTTATGTGATAAGTCACTCAGTTTTGTTGGTATTATTAATGTAATAATACAGAAAATCTTTTTATATAAAACAGAATACTTTTATAAAGTTATTCTATAAATAGAATATATTTTATTTTATTTAAAAGATTTTGCTTTAAATATGGACTGTTAGATTAAAGTAAATTAATTTGGACCGTTCATGAGTTAGTTACTATGCAGGCCATTTTTTTATAAATAGAAGCTCATTCATTCATTATTTCTTACGAATTCACTTGAAAACTCTAGAGAGATAAACTATAGAGAGAAAGAAGAAAGTATTCTTCTACTTCACTTCTTATATATCCAGTATTCTTCTTCTTAAGGTAGGGAATATTATATGTTGTACTCGTAAGGGGTGTTATTCTTTTGTACTCATGAAGAGAACTTATGTTATTCCATTCTTTATTATTCTATTGGAATAACCTGTATACGCGGGCTAACCTATACTTTGTGACATTCTTCTATTATTCTGTCTTTATTATTCTGTTGGAATATCCTGTCGGTGCGTCTTACGCCGGACCTAATTCCGTCTTTATTATTCTGTTGGAATATCTTATCTGTGAGTTTTACGCCGGACCTGGTTCCATCTATATTATTGTTCTGTTGGAATATCCTGTCTGTACATTTTGCGCCGGACCTGATTCCGTCCTTATTAGTATTCTGTTGGAATAACCTGTCTATGCGAAGTACCGCATGCATGGTGATTTATGTTGTTATTCCATTCTTTATTATTCTGTTGGAACATCCTGTCGGTGCGAATTTTGCCTGACCTGGTTCCGTTATTTAGTATTCTGTTGGAATAACCTGTCTATGCAAAGTACCGCATGCATGGTGATTTCTTTTATTATTCCATTCTTTATTATACTCAGTTGGTTAAAGTTTTGACTTCTATACTCCATGAAATTAGTGGAATATCCTTGATAATTGCGCTTCATCCAGTATCTTTTCATGGAAATATTCTTCTGAGCATTCTTGAATTTTACTCTACAAAGAAGTGTCATGTTGACAATTTGGACGTTATTGGTTCTTGGACAAATTAATTCTTGAACTTGTTTTATTGAATTCTTATATCATTGTCATCATCTTCATATTTATATTTTTTTGAAAGTCATCTGTGGCATGTAGTCCATAGATGGACTTGGTATGATTATGACCAGGGATTATTTGATGTAATCATGACCGTAATATTAAAAATGATGTGGTTAAAGTCCTCATTGGACCGTAGAGCATTGATGGACAGTTGTTGGCATGATCATGACCATTAATGAATACACAAATATTATTGGCCCGTAGTGCATGGATAATTGTGGTCGTGATACTAAAGAATATCCTTGGCCGTAGTGCAGGGATGATTCGATGATGTGAATTATTTATTAAGCTGAGTCCCAGCGATAAAAGTGATGAAAACCCTTTTAAATCATAAAAGACAGTAGATTTTATTTTCTACTTGACTCTTTTAATGGATTGCTTATTCTGCTGCAGTTAAACTTGATGTTTGTTATATTTTATCAGTTTAACACTGTTTAAGGCTAATGATAACTTATTCTGCATTATCTTAGTCATAATATTTCTTACTGGGCTAGTTGAGCTCACCCTTTCTTTCACTGTTCTCTTCAGGAAATGAGAATATAGCTGGAACGAGTCAGGGAACGGAGTGATGGTCCTAGATGGTGCATAGTAGTCCTCATTATTTTGTGAAATAGTATGATAATAATTGTAATGAGGACTCCTTTTGAGTTTGTAAACTCTCTAGTAGACAATATTTGTATTCAAACTCACAATTTATGTTTTGTCGTATTGTACACGACAGTTGTATTATTAAGTTGTATTTGAATTATGTACCATGTATCTGGCTACTCAAGATGGGTGATGTATACCTAATTTTGGGGGCGTCACAATATGCTTGGGCAAAATTTTTGTTTTTGTGTTTTTATAAGTGTTATATAATATTTTTAGTTGATCTATGTTGATCCATGATGGATCCATAGCATCAAATGGCTTTAAAATGGTGTTTTTCAAAATCTGTCCAAGAACAAAATTTGTGGTTTGACAAGCTAATGTCAAGAGCCATAAATTCTTGTTCGTTTTTGTTTTTTGATGTTTTAAAGTTGTTATGTGTAGCTTGTAATGTTGTCTTTAAGCTGCAAGTGAAATCAGTACCATTTGATGTCTGGATTTGAAGTTATTAACGGTTAAAACCCATTGACCTGGGCATAACCAAGCACAATCTGGGCAACTCATAAATTTAAAATATCCGTCTGACAAGATTTTTAAGCTTCTTGATCTGTCATGTTTTTAGTGTATGTTATTTTTGCTGTAGCATACTTGTAAATGGTTATTTGTACTATAGATACATATCTCTGGATAACTTAAAAAACAAATCAGTTAGGACGAAATAGATGGTCAAAGATGCCCATCTGATCACAAAGTCATTTTTTGAAATTTCCAGAAATATGAAGAACACAGTTTCTGACAGCCTTTGACCAAACTGTATCTGGAGAATTTATTGTTGTTGGACTGATTTGTTATAGTATATATGTTATATGACATGAGAACTATACGTATGAACCAAGAAATAAACAAACTAATGAATAGAACATGTATATAATCGAGGCCTCAAAGTAGAACTCTGAAGTTGCCTGGGTTTCTAGGGTTACCCAGAAAGCCCAGGAACTGTCTAACAGTACTTTGGAAGGGTTAGATCTTGCTATATTGTTACGATATGACTCTGTTAATGATTACTAGTTGTAGTATTACATGTGTATTACAATATCGAACAATAATTCTGCTAGAAACGAATTAAACAGAGAATTAGAAGCGATCAAACAGGACCTCTCGATACTGACGGTTGTCACTATTCTTGAGCTGAAGAACACTAACAGCGACGCTAAGTGTCGCTAAAGGGCTATAGCGACGGTTTTATTTATTTTATTTTCTGAATATTCAGAAAATGCTTAAAAATAGAAATAAATTATAAAAATTACCAAAAATAGTTTTAAAAATTATTTTAAATTATGAAAAATACTTTCTGACTATTTGGAATATGATTCATTAATAATTATAATTATTTGAATATTAATGCTATTTAATTTATTTAATTAGTGTATTAAATAAATTAGAGAAAAATGATTTTAATTATATAAAAATTATTTTAAATAAGAATAAAGTATTTAAAATATTTTGAGTTATAAAATGTAACTTTTAATATTTTTAGAGAATTTTCATTAATAATTTAATATTAATGATATTAGATTTATTTAATTATTAAATTAAATAAATAAGTTAAAATAATTTTATTGATTTAAAAATAATTTTAAATAAGAATAAAGTCTTAAAAAATATTTGGAATTATAAAATATTATTTTCAATATTTTTGGAGAATTCTCATTAATAAATTAATATTAATGATATTAGATTTATTTAATTATTATATTAAATATATGAATTAAAAATGGTTTTATTGATTTAAAAATTAATTAAAAATGAGAAAAATGATTTAAAATATTTTAAGTTATAATAAAAGACTTTTAATATTTTTTTAATAATTTCATTAATATTTAAATATTAATGGTGATGATTTAAAAATAATTTTAATTATTTGAAAAATCATTTAAGTAGAATATTGATGATTTAAAAATATTTTAAGTTATTAAAAATAATTTAATATTTTGACAAGTATGTTATTAATATTTTTATATTATTAAATATTAATAATGATAAGATTATTTGATAATTAAATCATTTACAAATGGTTTCGATATTTGAAAAATTATTATAAATTATAATAATTGCTTATAAATTATTAAAAGCTTCCAAAAAATATTATAATTGATAATTATATTATCTAAATTAATATTGAAGCTTAGAAACCAAAATTAATTGATAATAACTGTGTTAATTGTCGGATAGGGTGACCAGAACACCGAAAATAGACCGAATTCCAACTAGACCGAAATAGTTAGACTTGTTAAGTGTTTATATAGGTTATAAACACTAATGTGGCTATGTGGTAATGTGTCTAGGAGAAGATTGACTGTGAATTATAGTATTATGTGTTATAAATTATTGTGTTAATTGTGAGACCGATATAATTTGTTATAGGTCTTACGAACGCAGATAAGTATTTTGTGTAGTTGTAATCAGCTTAGAAAGTAAGTTTCCTAACTCAACCTTGAGTTATATTTATTCAATTATTATAGTGGTTAATTATTGCTAATTATACCATATCCAGGGATTTATTGTTGATTATTCGCAGTTAGTGCATATTTAATAATTCAAACTGAATTACTGATTCTGGAAATATATTCATAGAACAACTATTATTGGATATTTAAATTCGTAGAAGATAATATTGACAGTACACATAATTCATATTTATTGTCGAATTATGTTGAGAAATGTCTTAGCTAATTATTCTGGCTAGAATAACATTTGTTAGAACTTGATAGGTTCGAGAAGAGACGAGAAGAGAATTTAATTATTATTGATAGATCAATGCCAGTTGTATCGGCTAGATCAAAAAAGAAAACTTGATAGGTTTGAGAAGAGAAGAGAAGTAAATAGAAATTGAAATCATTGCATTTCGTTGTTAAATCAAATTCTGATTCAAAGACTGGGAAAAACAACTTTTTATATAAAGGGAACATTTTAGGTCGTATATTCGACCATTGCGCACTGTTAAGTATTATGCATAATATAGGGTACAAGGAGTTGGCCGGCTCTAAGTACTTGCAGAGGGGTATGATTTAATCTTTATGGTTATCTGATACACCTGCGTATATGTCAAAGTAATACTTTCATATATACCCGAGAAGAGAAGTTCAAGATCCAACGGATTGCTCAGCATAAATCTGGAAAACATTCCACTTTGCTATTTCGTAGAATTAATTCTTGATTATTCATTTGAATATCGTAAAAAACCTTGAAAGCGTTATACTCTTTCATATTCAGATTATTGTTGTATAGAATACGAGAAGACTTGTTATGTATTCATATACATTTACTGTATGTCTTAACTTGTGGGGCAAACTTGTTGCTCACCCTTGCTAAATAAAATATTTCAGCTAGGAACGAAAAGGCCAGCGGGTTAAAGAAGAACAAAGACAAAGGCAAAATGCTGGATTAGTTTTTATAAACATTATGAATATGTTGTATTTGTAAACCCTTTTTGTATATCTAAAGGGTATGCCTGTAATGTTAAGGTTAGAGAACCTGGGACTAATGTATTAACAATCTCTGTTAATGACTTATGTATTACTATTTCGATATGAATGGGTAGTTAAATGTTATTATATTGTGGATCATGAACACCAAACATGGGGGTCAGGTAACCCGAATTTGGGGGTGGCACACCATCCGTCTCCACCTTTTTGGCATACTCACGGAAAAACTCACTGTTCAATTTTTTGTCTTTGGTAACTTGATATATTTCCGGAGCCATCTAAGATTGAAAACTGTATTAGTTGAGGAAAATGTGGGCCAGCTCTTTCCAGCTATAGATCTTGGAGTTGTCAAGTCAAGCATACCACGCTCTGACTTCTCCAGTTAGTCTCTTTTGGAATAACTGCATTCGAAGCTTCTCATCCTTTGTATAGGACCATAGTTCTCCGATATACATTTTCAAATAAGTATAAGGATCTCTTAACCCATTGTACTTTTCAAAATCAGTAACTTAAAACTTGTCCAGATAAAGAGCCCCTGCAAATATACAAAGATCTGAGTAATTTACACTTCCATAAGTACCAGTCCCTTTCATTGGCAAGATGATTCTTCCATTTATTAAACTTTCTTTCTGATGTCCCCAGTTTCCCGATCATTTTTAATATTGGTGATTTCAGGGATTTTGTTGCTTTCTTCATTGGAATTAGGTTAAGGTATTTGAGTTTCTTTCTTTTTGTCAGTACCATGACTGTCAGCTTGTGCGAAAGACACTGGTTGAGTGGGTATATGTTGACCTTGAATGCTTTTACTCTGCTCTTACAACAAAATAGCTAATTATGCTATATGTTCTTAAGTCCCTCGAACTCTTCTCGAGATACCGGAGTAGATTCAGGCTGGGCACTTGAAGCCATGTCTGAAAATGGGCTTAGTGCTTTTTTGGACTTTGAAGATATAGTAGTATAACCAATTTTTTCTTACAAAAAGATTATGTAGTTTAGTCCCAACCAACACTAATAGTATGCATGCCATGCAATGTGTAAATTTTAAGGTTTTTTTTAATGTTTTCCTGCAAAACAGATGTCAGTTGTTTTGATGACATGATAACATGATAGGATTGGATATCTATACAATAATGGAATTTATATTTACATGGAATTTAAATTTACATTCAATTGAAAGGGAAAGGCATAAAGAGACTTTCCTTCGTTTTTGGTTTATCAGAGGCTAACATATCTTAGGTTACTCTCACATGTTTTTTGGCATGAAGGTTCCCAGATCATCGCAATCTACTTGATGAGAAGTTAATCCAATTTTTCAATTGGAGTAGATCTAAGTGGCACCTTTCTTGAGCCTCGCGAGATTAGTCTCCTCTTGAGTCCATTAATTAGCCACCAACGGGATTTCCTCCTAATGGAGGGAGCACACAACATACATTCATTGCGTCTCACCGCTATGCATGATGACATTGTGTGAAGCACTAATATAAAGCGATGTGAAGAGACATTCATTCACATCCATTCAATGTAAAGACAACATTCACACACATGAAGAAAAAAAGGAATTAAAAAGGTTGAAATGCGGCTTAAGCCCTCTAATGTCCCCAGCAGAGTCACCACTTGTTGACGCAGGGAAAATTTCCTACTTTTATTTCTCTACCATTTACGTGTTCTATGTTTGATTTGATCTTGCTTAAAGGATGAGATTTTTAGAAAACACCGACATAAAATGTCAACAGTTTGAAAAGTTTGATTTTAAATGGATGTATCAACTCATTCGAGTTTTAAAAGATTTTCGCAATATGGCCCAATATGTGACTATATTTAATTGGTCTGGAACTCGAGATTCATGGAGTTCGGGGGCTTGCTTAAGTGAAGGGAAGGTGTTAGGCACCCCCGACTTCCGTTAAACACGGTTACTGATAAGTAGGATTTTTACCTACATATGGAGTACCAATTCATGTGAACTATGCCCATCTCAAGTACATTTTAGTTTGTTTTAGCTGCATTTCATGTTAATTTACATTGCACTTTCTTAAAACTCCTTTTGGTGAATAAGTGCTGGAATCGGCCTATTTTGGGGGTGTTATGGAGCATAAGGCAAATGGATGCTTGAAACGAGGTAAAAGGACGGGATATGCATGGCATGAAGGTTGTAACAACCCGATATTTTCTATACAAATAAATTAGAAATTTTACGTATAATTTTTTTTTTGTATTTATTAAAATAAATATGGAGAATATGTGTCAAGATAATGTGTGTATGTATTTATGTGATATAATTATTACATGAATGATTTTAAATAATTTTATTTTAGAATTATTGATTGTTATAAACTATATTATTATAATAATTAATTTTATAATAGAAATGTTTTTATTAATTATTTTCCAAGAAGATATAAGCATATATTATTTATATAATATATGAAATAATTTTTAGGATTATTATAATAATTATATTTTGATTTTTTGGTGCTATAAATATGTACTGTATATGTGGACTAATAAGGGTTGGTCAATTATGGTGTTATGTGACAAACATTTGTATTACTGTGTGAAACCCTAATTACAAATTTTACGAACTAAGTTTATTTTATTTTAAACCCTAAATGAAAGCTTCGTAACCTAATTATACATTAGGTGAGATAATTAAATAACTTAAGAGTTAATATTTAATATGTATACTAACTTAAGTGGATAATCTTGTTATTTCAAATAACTAATAATTTTAAACTTATTTCTAGTGAACCTAATTAGGTTATGAGCTATAAAGTCACACGTATAAGTAATTAAATTTCATTAGATTGGGAATGGAAATCCTAAATAAACAATTTGGGTAGCATGTATTAAAATTGTTAGACTATGTTCATTCCATGGCCCAAAACAATTAAAGGAGAAGCCCAAAAGAAATAAAATGCAAGCCCAAACTTAACCCACTTGATTAAGGGTATTTTAGACCTTTGATTTATCTAATTTATGCATTAAAATAAAAGCTAAATGAAGGAATTAGTGGGCATATATATAGCTGACAACATTAGTCTTTTTAAGGCAAGAATATTAAGCTAATCAAGTTCCATTTGTAGTAACTCTTACACACAAGGACATGATTGTCAAGCTCCCATCGGTTGCCACTTTATTAAGCATCCTTAATCATGATTAGACTAATTAAAGTGATAAGGCAAAGCTTTTATCCATGGGTTAAAGAAAGTATGGAGGATAATAGCTCGATACACTAAGTGTATCTATATTTTTGCAAGTATACCTTTAGTTCATTTTTTTCATTTCATTTCTTCTCTCATTCTTCCTCTTATAATTTTCTCCCATGCTAGCCACTTCTAGAGAGAGAAAGGAGAGAGAATTTCGGCCATATATATATAGAGAGAGGGAGGAGTGCTAGTTTGTTCATACATCCAAAGTTCATCACTTACTTTGGTAAATCAAGGAAGGTTGCCATTAAATCAAGGTATAACGTAACATTCATCTTCTTCTTCTACTTTGTTTCTTTTGCTTGAGTTTTGTTGGGGTTATGAAAAAATACTTAAGATACCCTAGTCCTACATATCATCATATATGGAACTAAGTATCTTGAGTGTTAGATCAAAGGCCTAGAGGAAGAATATGAGTATATGTTCTACAAGGGTGAAAACTCTTATTTTCTTCGACTAAATCTTGTGTAACTCAAGTTTTCTAACTTAGATTTGTGATCCTTCGAAGGGGGGGGTGCTAGATACATGAGTTATCTAGTAAACCCAAGTGATAGAACATAAATCTAGAAAGTTTTAAAACCTTTGGGACTGATTTCCCCAAAACAACCCACTTGGAATGTTAAGGGTTCAAAAAAAACCTAAAATAGCTTCTGTCCTGTTTTTCTTGAGGGTGTTTCGGCCAGTTGCAAGTCTATTAAAAATCTAAGAAATTTCACAGAGGTACCTTGAGAAGTTATCTACATAAAGGAAAAAGAACGGACATGTTTCGAGTTATAGGTTGCGAGTAATGACTATTTCCGTAAAAGACTCCTAAATATTTACCTTCGAATATCTCACTGTGTATACACCGGAAAATTCCGAAATTATTACAGTAGGTTCATATATAGTAGGAGAGCATACCCTGAAAATTTCAGATTTGTCTAAGTAAAACTCAATTTATTAAAAATGAAGCAAGATCCGAGTGTTTTGGGAACTTTAAAAATAGTAGATCGCTTTCTGAAATTCCAGAAAAATTTGGGGATTCTTGTGGGTTCATATTCTGTCAAAATACAGAAAATGAGAATTTTTGGAATCAGTTTACTATTTTTCCTAAAAATAATTAAGTTATGAATAAAAGAAAATAAATAGCTAAATGATGTCTTTAATAAGAAAAATATGATTTTAATGCTTGAATACTCCTAATATATAATATTATGACTATTGTAGGGTATTTTGGTAATTTATAATAAGAAATATTATTTATGACCTTTTATAGATATTAAATAAATAGTTTTATAAAGGGTGAACAATTAAAATAAATTGTTTATTGATCTAATAAATTATTAAAATGTTAGTATGATATTAATAATATTAGAATATGATATTGTTAAGTAAATAAAAATATTAAGATTAAAACTTTATTAAAGTTTTATTAAATGATTAATCATATTTGATTTAAAATATTAATAAATGATTAAAGTATTATTAAATGATTAAAATATTAATCTTAGATTAAAATATTATTAAAAGATTAATAATATTAAATTAAAGTATTATTGGATTATTAAAATATTATTAAGTAAATAATAATATTCGAGATTAAATAAAATGTTATTAAAATGTAATAACATTAGTAAAAGAATAAAATATTATTAAATGATTAATAATATTAGTAAATGAATAAAATATTAATACTATTGGTAAAAGAATAAACGTATTATTAATAGTTTAACAATAATTAAATGATAATAGAATTATTTGATATTTAAATCATTTAATAATGATTTCGGTGTTTGAAAATTCACGATAAATTAATAAATGTTTATTAAGTCATTTAAAATAATATGACTGATACTTACGAATATTGAACGTTGGAATACAGTCTTAGACTTGATAATTACCCGATAAAGCTGTCGATACACCGACATATTTCAGAAATTGATCTAGACTTAGATATTTTGACTGTATTAATATTTATTTGCGATGCAATGACTGTTGAACATGTGTGATAATGCGATTAGATTATGTGCTGACTGTGAAATGCAGTACTATATATTATAGTATATTGTTCTAATCGAACGAATGATCTGATTAATGATAGATCGTGATATAAAAGATTAAACTAAGTTGCGTATTGTAAGCAGCGCATCAGGTAAGTATCCTACCTTTGCATTTTCTTTATGCAATGGACATGAGTAAGAATGTTTCAAAATTATATTATTACTGTACAGATTATTAAACTTATATTATATACGCTCATTGATTATCAACATGTTAGTATATGGTAATTCAGATATATATTCTGTTCGATTATTTCTATAAATGGTTATACAAGTGTCCCCACATGGATAATCATTGCATTTAACCACATGTTGATACACCTTTGTTAAATACCTGTATGTATATATATATATATATATATATATATATATATATATATGTTGAATTATAGATTATTGTTGAGCAAGATGAAACCTTATTATTATCCAACCGAATTGCTTTGGTTTGGAACCCCGACAAGTATGAACATCCCTTACACGGGGAAAAATTTTATGCACCCAAGGTGGACAGAGTGAATGATAACATCGTTCTTGCATGTAGTGTTGATCAATATAGGGTACAACGGGCTGATCACCCTCGTGCCCGTAAGTTATGACGGTTTACAGATGAAGTTCTGTTTAACCTTTTCGAAAATGAAAACAATGTTCATAGTATATCCCCTTAACCCTATTTATAGTCAGTACGTAGTTTCAAAAATTTGAAAGAGGGTTGGTATGTTATTATTATCGGTTCAGATTACTTCGTAACTATTGATTTGTTGTAGAATCGTAGTATAAAGAAAATATTTAAATTCTTTCAGCTTATATATATATAATTGTTATTACTTGCTGGGAACTCAAATGATCATCCTTGCTTAATTTAAATGTTTTCAGCTAAGTGTGAACAACCTGAAGGCTCTATTAAGAACAAGGGAAAGGGAAAGGTTGCTGAATGATTTTCATGTTATCTTATGTAATAGTTTAATATTATTAAAACAATGTTATATATATTTATTATCATGTATTGTAAGGAATGATTAAAGGTTACGTACTTGGGAGCTAGACTTTGATAATTATGTAAAGTAAGTTTAATATTTATGTTATTGTTATTATTATTAGTATTATTTCGCTCATAGAAATGGTATCGTGAATCACTGAATTTAGAATTTAAGTACCTGGATTTGGGGGCTTTACAGGTTGGTATCAAAGCTTAGGGTTAGCAACCTTAGGTGGGATAGACCTTAGGCTATAACCTTAGAACAGAGAAAAACGTTGAAAATATGAATAACTCATATGGAGTTTATAAAGAGATGAATTGACTAAATTCATTGTCAAACAAAATAAAAGATAACTTATATAAAACTATTATTTGTTGTGTGTATGTACTATATGTTTATCAGGATAATTTATGTGTGTAGATCTCTGGTGGAAAAGGCTTGTTATATTCTTATAGCATGAAGGAGGATCAAATCCATACCCCCAAGCTAATATCGAAGCCAATAGCTGAAATAGAGGCTCACAATGAAAACAACTCAGACGAAGTGGTTATTGTAAAAAATGTAGTACCAGATCCGGAGATGGTGGACCTGACAGATAGTGATTCGGACACTAAGGTTGAAGCTGAACAAGCATCAACAGAGGTGCATGATCTGATGAACAAGGTTTCTTCTCTGGAAAATTTGCGGGAAATAGAAAAGCTGTTAAATAGTCAACTACGTCAAGTGTTAATAGAAATAATGGATGAACAAGATAAGCTTAAAATCCAAATTGATCAAATTGGAGCCACAAGCAACACATCATGTGCAGCTCCGAGAAATAAGGGAAAAAGAAAGATAGAAGACCATGACTTAGGAAAATCCGATAAGAATAAAGGGAAAAGAATATGTTACCTTTGTGGCTATGAGGGACATAAAACTCTATATTGTCCTAACTATAAATCAAGAGTATGTTTTATCTGTGGGATAAAAGGTCATCAGGCGAGAGGTTGTCCAAGAAAAAGGCGTAGTGAATAGGTAGTATAGGTTCTGTTGTGTAGGTCTGTGTAATGTTAAGCATGTCTGTGTAATGTGATGTTCCCAACTTTTGGTATTAGTCAAGGCTGTAAATCCCGACTTTTGTAGTCACAAAGGGATGAATGTTGTTTAAAGCAGTATGTGCTATGCTATGTAAAGTAATCGCTAAATGAATATGAATCTAAGTTTAAGTAATGAAATGAGTTAATATACTAAACTTATATGATAAGATTTAGAATGTAAAGAATATTTTATGGTTTTATTTAACCAGATAATGCCGCGAAGACGTCAAACTCGAAACCAAAAGGCAGAAGAGTCTGTCAATAATGTTGAGGGATAACAATAAGCAGACCCGATGCAGCACTTTACAAATATGGTAGCACAAGCTATGTAACAAAGAATGCCAATCGCAGGGAACCAGCCGGACAACCAACTAGCTAACTTTAAAGATTTCAAGGCTGTAGGACCGCCCGAATTCAAAGGGACAACTGACCCTGTTGAAGCCCAAACTTGGGTTAAAGAGATTGAAAAAGCATTCGTGGTAGCTAGTGTAGCTGAGGGGCAAAAGAATGCTTTTGCCACCTACATTATGAAGGGTGAGGCAAATTTTTGATGGGAAGCGAATCAGGCGAGGGCAGGAGATGGTGTTGTTACTTGGGATAGGTTTAAGACACTGTTCTTCGAAAACTATTTTTCATCTAGTATGCAGGCTAGAATGAAGGTAAAATTTTTATAATTGAAGCAGGAGAATATGACGGTGTCCAAATACGCCGCAAAATTTAATGAGTTGGCTAGGTTTGCTCAGCATCAAGTTGATACGGAGGTTAGGAAAGCTAGAAGGTTTGAGCTGGGATTAAAACCCTGGCTCTACAACAAGGTGACGGTGTTGCAGATCCCTATATTTGCAGCACTCATGGAGAAGGATATTATTGCTGAGGAGGGGAGTGAGGTCATGAGCCTCTACAACAACGAGAGAAAGAACAAGAGTAAGGTCGAAAGAACTGGGAAAGTGGAAGTTAATAGTGGGAGTAGCGGTGGTAGTAGCAAAAGGAAGGGAAGCAATTTTGGAATTGTGCAGGTAAAACAGGAAGGAGTTAAGAAGCAAGTTGTGCAGTGTGTAAATTGTGGAAAGAACCACTCTAGAGAATGTTTGAAGGGGAAGTTCGTGTGCTACAAGTGCGAGCAAGAGGGCCATATCTCTCCCAACTGCCCTAATCCTAGAATGAACAGTGGGTGTTGTCTGTGTGGATCGACTGAGCTCAAAGTGAAGGATTGTTCGAAGAGGAGGACGGAGACAAGGAGTGTGAATACTGGCAATGGCAGTGGAACTCTGGAAATCACGGGACAAACGTCATCCAGCAAGCCGACGAAATTAATAGCAAGGGTCTACAACATGACGGTCCTGGATACTATAGCAGCTGGTGGTGCAATTCCAGGTATTATTCGTATAGCTTTTATTTTCTTTTGCATGATTTTCATATATATAGTAAATTATTTTATAAAGAAATTTTGAAGAAGGAATTTAAATTCTTTTAGAAATCAAATTTCTGTTTAATCCGAAAGACAAGCTTTACGTGAATAAGTTAAAGATCAGTACGATCATTTATTATCAAGATCTACTTGCAATGATTATATATGCAACGTACACTTGTATGTGTAGGTTTTAAAACGGTGATTCAGGGGACGGAATCTTTATAAGGGAGAGTGAATGTAACAACCCGATATTTTCTATACAAATAAATTAGAAATTTGGCGTATAATTTTTTTTTTGTATTTTTTAAAATAAATATGGGGAATATGTGTCAAGATAATGTGTGTATGTATTTATGTGATATAATTATTACATGAATGATTTTAAATAATTTTATTCTAGAATTATTGATTGTTATAAACTATATTATTATAATAATTAATTTTATAGTAGAAATGTTTTTATTAATTATTTTCCAAGAAGATATAAGTATATATTATTTATATAATATATGAAATGATTTTTAGAATTATTATAATAATTATATTTTGATTTTTCAGTGCTATAAATATGTATTGTATACGTGGACTAATAAGGGTTGGTCAATTATGGTGTTAAGTGACAAACATTTGTATTACTGTGTGAAACCCTAATTACAAATTTTAGGAACTAAGTTTATTTTATTTTAAATCCTAAATGAAAGCTTCGTAACCTAATTATACATTAGGTGAGACAATTACATAACCTAAGGGTTAATATTTAATATGTATACTAACTTAAGTGGATAATCATGTTATTTCAAATAACTAATAATTTTAAACCTATTTCTAGTAAACCTAATTAGGTTATGAGCTAAAGTCACACGTATAAGTAATTAAATTTCATAAGATTGGGAATGGAAACCCTAAATAAACAATTTGGGTAGCATGTATTAAAATTATTAGACTATGTTCATTACATGGCCCAAAACAATTAAAGGAGAAGCTCAAAAGAAATAAAATACAAGTCCAAACTTAACCCACTTGATAAAGGGTATTTTAGACATTTGATTTATCTAATTTATGCATTAAAAGAAAAGCTAAATGAAGGAATTAGTAAGCATATATATAGCTAGCCACATTAGTCTTTTTAAGGCAAGAATATTAAGCTAATCAAGTTCCATTTTTAGTAACTCTTACACACAAGGACATGGTTGTCAAGCTCCCATTGGTTGCCACTTTATTAAGCATCCTTAATCGTGATTAGACTAATTAAAGTGATAAGGCAAAGCTTGTATCCATGGGTTAAAGAAAGTATAGAGGATAATAGCTAGATGCACTAAGTGTATCTATATTTTTGCAAGTATACCTTTAGTTCATTTTTTTTAATTTCATTTCTTGTCTCATTCTTCCTCTTATAATTTTCTCCCAAGCTAGACACTTCTAGAGAGAGAAAGGAGAGAGAATTTCAGCCATATATATAAATATAGAGAGAGAGGAGTGCTAGTTTGTTCATGCATCCAAAGTTAATCACTTACTTTGGTAAATCAAGGAAGGTTTCCATTAAATCAAGGTATAACATAACCTTCATCTTCATCTTCTACTTTTTTTCTTTTGCTTGAGTTTTGTTGAGGTTATGAAAAAATACTCAAGATACCCTAGTCCTATATCATCATGTATGGAACTAAGTATCTTGAGTGTTAGATCAAAGGCTTAGAGGAAGAATATGAGCATATGTTCTACAAGGGTGAAAACTCTTGTTTTCTTCCACTAAATCTTGTGTTACTTGAGTTTTCCAACTTAGATTTGTGATCCATCAAAGGGGGGTGCTAGATACATGAGTTATCTAGTAAACCGAAGTGATAGAACACAAATCTAGCAAGTTTTAAAACCTTTGGGACTGATTTCCCCAAAACAGCCCACTTGGAATGTTAAGGGTTCAAAAAAAACCTAAAATAGCTTCTGTCCTGTTTTTCCTGAGGCTGTTTTGGCCAGTTCCAAGTCTGTTAAAAATTTGGGAAACATCACAGAGGTACCTTGAGAAGTTATCTACATGTAGTAAAAGGAACAAACACATTTCGAATTATAGGTTGTGAGTAATGACTATTTCCGCAAAGGACTCCTAAATATTACCTTCGAATATCTCACTGTATATACACCGGAAAATTCCAAAATTATTACAGTAGGGTCATATATAGTAGGAGAGCATACCCTGAAAATTTCAGTTTTGTCTGAGTAAAACCCAATATTTTAAAAATGAAGCAAAATCTGAGTGTTTTGGGAACTTTAAAAATTGTAGATCGCTTTCTAAAATTCCAAAAAAAATTGGGGATCCTTGTGGGTTCATATTCTGTCAAAATACAGAAGATGAGAATTTGTGGAATCAGTTTGCTATTTTTCCTAAAAATGATTAAGTTATGAATAAAAGAAAATAAATAGTTAAATGATATCTTTAATAAGAAAAATGTGATTTTGATGCTTGAATACTCCTAATATATAATATTATGAATATAGTAGGGCATTTTGGTAATTTATAATGAGAAATATTATTTATGACCTTTTATGGATATTAAATAAATGGTTTTATAAAGGGTGAACAATTAAAATAAATTGTTTATTGATCTAATAAATTATTAAAATGTTAGTATGATATTAATAATATTAGAATATGAAATTGTTAAGTAAATAAAAATATTAAGATTAAAACTTTGTTAAAGTATTATTAAATGGTTAATTATATTTGATTTAAAATATTAATAAACGATTAAAGTATTATTAAATTATTAAAATATTAATCTTAGATTAAAATATTATTAAAAGATTAATAATATTAAATTAAAGTATTATTGGATGATTAAAATATTATTAAGTAAATAATAATGTTTGAGATTAAATAAATTGTTATTAAAAATGTAATAACATTAGTAAAGGAATAAAATCTTATTAAATGGTTAATAATATTAGTAAATGAATAAAATATTGATACTATTGGTAAAAGAATAAAAGTATTATTAATAGTTTAATAATAATTAAATGATAATAGAATTATTTGATATTTAACTCATTTAATAATGATTTTGGTGTTTGAAAATTCATGATAAATTAATAAATGTTTATTAAGTCATTTAAAATAATATGACTGATACTTACGAATATTGAACGTTGGAATACAGTCTTAGACTTGATAATTACCCGATAAAGCTGTCGGTACACCGACATATTTCAGAAATTGATCTAGACTTAGATATTTTGACTGTATTAATGTTTGTTTGTGATGCAATGACTGTTGAACATGTGTGATAATGCGATTAGATTATGTGTTAACTGTGAAATGCGGTACTATATGTTATAGTATAATGTTCTAATCGAACGAATGATCTGATTAATGATAGGTCGTGATATAAAAGATTAAACTAAGTTGCATATTAGAAGCAGTGCATCAGGCAAGTATCCTACCTTTGCATTTTCTTTATACAATGGACAATGGACATGAGTAAGAATGTTTCAGAATTATATTATTACTGTACAGATTATTAACCCTATATTATATACGCTCATTGATTATCAACATGTTAGTATATGGTAATTCAGATATATATTCTGTTTGATTATTTCTATAAATTGTTATACAAGTGTCCCCACATGGATAATCATTGCATTTAACCACATGTTGATACACCTTTGTTAAATACCCAAATATATATATATATATATATATATATATATATATATATATATATATGTTGAATCATAGATTATTATTAAACAAGATGAAACCTTATTATTATCCAACCGAATTGCTTTGGTTTGGAACCACGACAAGTATGAACATCCCTTACACGGGGAAAACTTTTATGCACCCAAGGTGGACAGAGTGAACGATAACATCGTTCTTGCATGTAGTGTTGATCAATACAGGGTACAACGAGCTGATCACCCACATACCCGTACGTTATGACGGTTTACAGATGAAGTTATTTTTAACCTTTTCAAAAATGAAAACAATGTTCATAGTATGTCCTCTTAACCCTATTTATAGTCAGTACATAGTTTCAAAAATTTGAAAGAGGGTTGTTATGTTATTATTATCGGTTCAGATTACTTCACAACTATTGATTTGTTGTAGAATCGTAGTATAAAGAAAACATTTAAATTCTTTCAGCTTATATATATAATAGTTATTACTTGCTGGGCACTCAAATGCTCATCCTTGTTTAATTTAAATGTTTTCAGCTAAGTGTGAACAACTTGAAGGCTCTGTTAAGAACAAGGGAAAGGGAAAGGTTGCTGAATGATTTCCATGTTATCTTATGTAATAGTTTAATATTATTAAAACAATGTTATGTATATTTATAATGTATTGTAAGAAATGATTAAAGGTTACGTACTTGGGAGTTAGACTTTTAAAATTATGTAAAGTAAGTTTAATATTTATGTTATTGTTATTATTATTAGTATTATTCAGCTAATAGAAATGGTATCGTGAAGCACAAAATTCGTGTTTCAAGTACCTAGATTTGGGGGCTTTACAAAGGTGCATTGGTGCAAGGAGATAAAGCATGACTTTGCAAGCAGCAGCAGCAGTAGGAAAACAGGAACCAGGATCTGTCGATTGCAAGCCACGCGGCCGCGCGGCAAAATAGCCTTAACAACGCGCGCCCGCGCGATTACCCAGCCAGATCTTGGATGTTACTGCAAGTCTCGCAGCCGCGAGAAAGACAAGCCTATGGAACGCGCGCCCGCGTGCGAGATCAGCCAAACATACAAACCTACTGCAAGTCTCGCGACCGCGAGACTATCATGGTAGAAGAGCGCGCGGCCACGCACGATGTCTGATGCTGCTGATGTGTTTTATTTTATTTCCAAATTTTAATGGTTGTATTTTGATTTAAAACGATTCTTGACTGGTGTCAAGGGTATCATTCGACATTTTATTAGTTTTTCAAGTATCTTTACATCGTAATTAGTGTTTTTACTCTCTAGAGAGGATTCCAACGTAGAAGGAGGCTATAACTCTACTTTTCTACTCCTTCTTGGGATTTCTTGACGAGAGCGGATTATTAATATTAGTTTTTGTTGGAATCTTATGAGGATTGAATATTGATGTGTATTCAGCATTTGGGTTTGATAGTTTTATCTTTTATCTTTCAATTGTTGATTATTGATCATGTTTAACTTTGATCACATAATGGCTTTTGCTTTAGTCATGAACTAAACTCCATTATGGGATTCTAACGGATTTTATTATGTAGTTTGATTTCATATTTAATTGCTGGGTTGTTTTGTATATTATATGGGATGTCTGTCATGATTGTTTTGCATACATGAATTCTTGATCACCATTCATTTCAGTATTTGTATGGAATTGACAATGAACATGCAAATATGGACTGTAATCATGATAGTATACGTATATAGGGTTGTGTTATATGGCTTATGTATTTCGTGAACCAGATAGACATATACTATTTCACCGTATAAGTTAAGATAAGAGCTTGAACTTAAAATCAATATAGTTGCAATTTCACATAGACATATATTGATGTTGGTTATATTGATGATTACATAGAGTCTATCATCTGTGGATGCTGTGTAAGTAGGTCTCAGTGCATTAAAAATAGCTAATACTATTTTAGTGCTCTTGGCTACTTTCCTATGATATGTGAACAAGTCAAGCATGATAGTGGCGATTGAATGAAATATTGAATGAAGTTAGAATCCCATTAGTTCCAATATCATTTATTATATTGTTTTAGTTGTTATTTGCAATTCAAGAACAAACCAAGTTTATTCCATAGTGTGAGCATATAAATATAGTGATTTAATTAATGAATAGTAGTTTACGTTAAAACATCTTTCTCTGTGGGATCGATACTTTACTTGATCTGTATTACTTGTTGACGCATGTATGCTTGAATGAGTTAGAGCTCTTTTGTTAGTCGTAAAAAAGAGGCAACAAGTTTTTGGCGACGTTGCCGGGGAAAGGCGTTTAATTTAGTATTATTATCATTAGTTTTAAGTTATATTGTATGACTTAGATAAATCTAGTCTTTTCTCATTTCAGCTTTTTTGTTTTTGTTTCAGGAATTTGGATAATTTTTTTTGCGCACACGGTCAACCAACCCCGAGTTAACACCTATTCAGGATAAAATAAACGGGAGAGGTTGGAAAGCGGGTGTACGTAGAAATTTATAAGAACAGTTGGAAAACACGACAGCTAACATGGCTACCGATGCACAAGCAGAGGAACAAAGAGATGAGCATCGAGCTCTAAAAGAGTATTCCATGCCCAATATCAACGGACTACAGTCCAGCATAGTCAGACCAGTGATAGCGGCCAATACCTTCGAGATCAAGACTGGCATTATTCAAATGGTGCATAATACAGTTCAGTTTGGGGGTGCTGTTATGGATGATCCGAATGAACATCTATTGAGTTTCATTAAAATTTGTGATACATTCAGATACAACGGTGTGACGGAGGATGCTATTAGACTAAGGTTGTTCCCATTTTCATTGAGGGATAAAGCAAAACGTTGGCTTCATTCTCTACCAGCAGGATCTATAACTACATGGGATGATTTAGCACAAAAATTCTTTGCTAAGTTTTTCCCAATGGCTAAGACTGCAAAGATGAGGACAGTTATTTCTCAATTTGAGGAACAACAGGGTAAATCGTTACATGAAACATGGGAGAGATACAAAGAAATACTGAGAAAGTGCCCACATCACGGTATGGCAGATTGGATGGTGGTAATTAACACGTTTTATAATGGATTGGGATGGTAGTCGAGACCGATTGTAGATGCAGCTGCAGGAGGTGCATTATGGGCAAAGAACTATGAAGAAGCCTGTGATCTTATCGAGACAATGGCATCAAATGATTTTCAGAATCCTACATCCCGAATGCCATAAACCAAAGTTGCAGGTGTGTTGGAGGTTGATGACATTACTCAGCTATCAGCACAGATGGCAGCTATGGCAACGAAGATAGATACTTTGGCTGAAGGAAAGGTAAAGATGGTTGCCTACATATGTGAGATTTGTGCGGGGTCACACTCGACGGACCAATGTGCTATCAGCTCAGAATCAGTGCAGTATATGAGCAACTACAGAAAAGACCAAGGCCAATTTCAGAACACATACCACCCCAACAATAGAAATCATCCAAATTTTAGTTGGTCGAATAATCAAGGGAATCAGCAAGCTCAGTTTCAACCAACAATCAATTTCAGGCGCAGCCAGCACAGCCGCAATTTAACCCTAGACCACCCTTTCCGCCAGGATTTTCTCAACAACAACAGCAACATCACACTCCAGCTGCACCTAAGCAAGAAAAGAAATCAGAAGTGGAGGAGATGATGATGAAATACATGGCAAACACAGAAGTTATGATCAAGAGCCAAGCAGTGGCTATAAAGAATCTAGAAACTCAAATGGGGCAGATGGTGAACATGCTTACTAACAGACCCCAGGGTTCATTGCCAAGTAATACAGAGAAGAATCCAAGAAGAGAAGGGAAGGAACAATGCCAAGCGATTACATTGAGATCTGGGAAAGATCTGTCAGCTACTATAAGTTGCGCTCTCGTGCGAGAATGTACTGAGGAGAGCGCGCGGCCGCGCGAGGCAGAGGAACCAGCCAATGAGCAGGAAAATTTGGAAAAATCTGAGGATCGGCAGGAAGAGAAAGACAAAGCAGGCTCAGAGGAGACAGTTAAAAGTCCAGTAACACCAATGCACATTCAGGTTCCGTATCCGTAAAGGTTAATGATGAAAAGGGAAGATAAACAGTTCAGTAAATTCTTGGAGGTGTTCAAAAAGCTGCAGATCAACTTACCCTTCGTCGAGGCATTGGAACAAATGCCCAGCTACGCCAAGTTTATGAAGGGTATATTGTCAAGGAAGAGGAGATTAGATGAGTTTGAGATAGTAGCCTTGACAGAGGAATGCAGTGCAGTGCTTCAACAGAAATTACCTCCCAAGCTGAAGGATCCAGGCAGTTTCACAATTCTATGTACCATAGGAAAGTTGAATTTCAGTAAGTGTTTATTCGATCTTGGGGCAAGCATAAACTTGATGCCCTTGTCAGTTTTTAATCAGTTGGGATTGCCATATCCAAAGCCCACAAACATATCTTTACAGTTAGCTGATAGATCGATCACGTATTTACGAGGAATTGTCGAATATGTGTTGGTAAAGGTGGACAAGTTTATTTTCCCACCTGACTTCATCATTCTAGACTACGAGGAAGACAAAATCATACCAATAATATTGGGAAGGCCATTTTTGGCCACAGGCAGAACGTCAACAAATGTGCAGAAAGGTGAACTTACTATGCGTGTCCAGGATCAAGAGATTACTTTCAACGTCTTTAAAGCAATCACTTTACCAACGGATGAAGAAGAGTACTTTCTAGTTGACGTGGTGAACTGATGCCTACAAGATGAAATACAGAAATCGAGGGATTATGGACCATTGATATGTGCAACGGGTAAAAATTCAGATTTTAAGGAAAAACCATTAACGAAAGATGAGGTCATGAAATTTTAGGGTGCAGAGAACATGAAGGAAAGCACCGCAATTCCAACAGTGACATGAAGTTAAAGAGAGTCAAGCTAATTGACTATAACTTAGCGCTGAATGGGAGGCAACCCATTATTATTCTCTCCCTTGCTTAGTTTTTAATATGTCATTTTGAGTTATTTCAGCAGTTATTTCAAACTCCTTTTTAATTGGATACTATTATTCATGCGTAAGAGTGTAACAAGAATGGCTATGAGAATGTTTGCACGCTATTAGTGATATGAAATCACTAAGTCATGCCTTAACATGGTACATTAATATCTTTGCAAGAACTATCACTGGACAGCATCACTGACAGGCAGAGTGGAACTGAACATCGCACGGCCGCGGGGAACAAGTGGCATGAAAATCGCGCGCCCCCGCATCCAGATAAGAAATCCACCAAATGTTTCTACAAGTCTCATGCCAGCGCGCCCAGCTTAGTAAACAAGCTCGCTACCGCGCGCGACACCGGGTTAAGATAGAGCTGGCTGGTTTAAAATAGAGTTGGGGACCATTTGGACTCTCATTTGGGATATCAACAGAAGCGAAATTCTCTCCTTTTCCATAACTCACGTCGCTATCTCTTCATCAGTTACAATTCGTGCCATACATCTCTTAATCAATCAGCCACGATTCTTTCCTCATTCAAAGTCCATATCTTCTCAACTTCTCTAAGAGTGCTATAAAGCTAGGGTTCCTATGTGGGAGTGCAGAAACAAGTATGAGAGCTATCAATTTCAAGCTTTTCTTCTTTCCCAATCATATAATATGTGCAATTACTAGCAAATACAAATGGGGCCTAAGCGAGCATGATTTATTACGTCGTCTTCTTCATCCTCTGTGGGCAGTCAAGAGGTTGACATTGTGGATCACAAAAAATTCCTTAATTTGGAAGCTCAACAAGAGTACTACCGCATTGTGGCAAAAATGTTCGTCAAGGAGCGAGGATTCAAGCTGGCAAGTCAGGATGGTCAGTTGTGCACCAAAATTCTAGAGAGAGGTTGGGGTGGACTGACGACGACGACTCCAATACGCAGTCCTATGAGCATAGTCCATGAATTCTATGCCAATGCCAAGGTTACTATGAGCAGAATATATCTGGTTTGGGGTAATGAGGTAAATTACAGGCCCCGTGCTATTCGATCAATTTTCAAAATTACGGATGCACCGCCAGTGGGGGCTGTTAATTGGATAATCGGCGCTTATTTGGAGACCGACATGGAGCTGATCATTGCAGAGTTATGTGTGTTGGGTACAAAATGGACGTATAAAGTTGGCACAACACAGCCGCGGTTATTCCCAGCTGCAGCACTAAATCGCTATGCAAAAGCGTGGAACTTGTTCATATGTGCCAAGCTCATGCCTTCCGCCCATCAGTGGAGAGGACACATCTTCTGTGGGGCATAATCGCCGAAAAGTACATCGACATTGGTCATCTCATTCACGAGAATATATTGCACTATTTACGGGGAGTAACGATTGGGAGCATTCTACATGCATCCGTGGTAGTCATGCTTTGTGCTAATCAGGAATGTACATGGGGAAATAAGCAGATGTAATACCAAAGCCAGGACATTACTCATGCCACGATCGAAAAGTTCAAAGATGGGGTAGGTGGTGTACTGCATCCACGCGGACTAGGATTCATCCTTCATCCCATTTTTCCAGATCAATAACAACCACCCCCACAAACAGACAAAGCGGGCCCGTCCACGCACGCGCGTGCCACCAATGGCGATCGACAGCTCCGAAGGTTGGAGCGCAAGGTCGATGCCATGTATGATAATTTGAGCACATTTGAGACGAGACTCACAAGGGCTTTAGCCGAAGCGTTTGCGCAACAAGGAACAACACAAGAATGGCCTCAATTTGGAACTGCAGCACCATATCCACCACCGGACTCACCACCCGAGGAGGGTGGCACCACCAATAATTAGGGGAGTTTTCATACCTTTTACCTTCATTCAATTGGGACATTGAATATTTTAAGTTTGGGGGTATTAGTTAGTAGTTAGTATTTTTTATTATTATTAGTTTTGCATGATTAATTTTACATGATTCATATAGTTTTGCATGATTAGTTTAATTTTTATGCGCAAGTTTAGACTACATTTTAGCATATAGTTGTATGTTGCATACGTCACAGTTCTTTGCATTTAGAAAAAATTTGTCTAGCCAATGATGAGAGTGAAGTTTTTAAATGAATTCTGAATATTTTGAATAACATGAGCTGAGTTATAACGTTTTATACAACGAAATTCATAATGTTGTATACATGCTCTCGGTTTGTACAAATGGGTTCACAAGCACTTGAAGGTATAAGAAACACGTGTGTTTTGCTCGATGAAAAAATGTAGTGTTAAAAAGATAAATAGGTGAAAAGTGGCTTGGAGACTGTATAAAACATCGATTTTTAAATTCTGGGAAAACATGGGTAAATGTATAAAAAAAGTAGAAATAGCATGGCTAGTCTTATTTTGGGGCCCTGGCTACTTGAGTAAGTATGCCCGAGGGGATTGTCTCTACACCTAGCGCCCTAAGGTCTTTCATGGTCTGGGAGTCGTTGGTTGAAAGCTCGCTAAGGGGTAGCAGTGTCCCTAATGGAGTAAGACATTGTACAGTCATGTAAAAAAAGAAAGAATAGAAAAATAGCAATAAACACCGCGAGAAAGAGCGAAATTCGCCCTCGTGAGTAGAATAAAGCAGATAAACTAATTTTTGAACCTTAGTTTATTTTAAGATGTGGGAATAGTTCATGTCGCATATATAAACATAAGTCTTGATTGATGCTATAATTTTAATGGTTTGAGCAAGATAGCATGAGCATTCTACATCTAAATCAAGTATTGGGCGAACACAACACACACACACACACAGCATCTGTATAGCATTGGTGAATTATTTGAGTATATGACATTATGCCTGCAGTTTGGTTTAAATTTGTATTCTCAAATCTAGAAAAACATCGCTGAGGCAAATTGGACTGAATGTCTATAATGGTTGGGACAATGTGAGAATTAAGTTCATAGTAATGTAGTTGCATCATTCATTATTCATTAGTATGCATTTCTTGAGGGCAAACAATGGTTCAAGTTTGGGGGTATTTGATAAGTAGGATTTTTACCTACTTATGGAGTACTAATTCATGAGAACTATGCCCATCTCAAGTACATTTTAGTCTGTTTTAGCTGCATTTTATGTTAATTTGTATTGCACGTTCTTAAAACTCCTTTTGGTGAATAAGTGCAGGAATCGACCTATTTTGGTGGTGTTATAGAGCATAAGGCAAATGGATGCCTGAAACGAGGTAAAAGGATGGGATATACATGGCATGAAGGTGCATTGGTGTAAGGAGATAAAGAATGATTGAGCAAACAGCAACAACAATAGGAAAATAGGAACCAGGATCTGCAAATTGCAAGCCGCGCGGCCGCGCAGAAAAATAGCCTTAAGAACATGCGCCCACGCGATTACCCAGCCAGATCTTGGATGCTACTGCAAGTCTCGCGGTCGCGAGAAAGACAAGCCTATGGAGCGCGCGCCCGCACGCGAGATTAGCTAAACATAAAAACCTACTGCAAGTCTCATGGCCGCGTGACTATCATGCTGGAAAAGCGAGCGGCCGCGCGCGATGTCTGATGTTGCTGATGTGTTTTATTTTATTTCCAAATTTTAAAGTTTGTATTTTGATTTAAAACGATTCTTGACTGGTGTCAGGGGTATCATTCGACATTGTATTAGTTTTTCACGTATCTTTACATCGTAATTCGGGTTTTTACTCTCTAAAGAGGATTCCAGCGTAGAAGGAGGCTATAACTTTACTTTTCTACTCCTTCTTGGGATTTCTCGACGAGAGCGGACTATTAATATTAGTTTTTGCTGGAATCTTATGAGGATTGAATATTGATTTGTATTCAACAATTGGGTTTGATAGTTTCATCTTTCATCTTTCAATTGTTGCTTATTGATCAAGTTTAACTTTGATCCCATAATGGCTTTTGGTTCACTCATGAACTAAACTCCATTATGGGATTCTAACGGATTTTATTATGTAGTTTGATTGCACACTTAATTGCTAGGTTGTTTTGCATATTATATGGGATGTCTGTCATGATTGTTTTGCATACATGAATTCTTGATCACCATTCATTTCAGTATTTGTATGGAATTGACAATGAACGTGCAATTATGGACTGTAATCATGATAGTATACGTATATAGGGCTGTGTTATATAGCTTATGTATTTCATGAATCAGATAGACATATACTATTTCACCGTATAAGTTAAGATAAGAGCTTGAACTTAAAATCAATATAGTTGCAATTTCACATAGACATATAGTGATGTTGGTTGTATTGAGTTTATCATCTGTGGATGTTGTGTAAATAGGTCTTAGTGCATTGAAAAATGGCTTATACTCTTTTAGTGCTCTTGGATACTTTCCTATGATATGTGAACAAGTCAGGCATGTTAGTGCCGATTGAATGAAATATTGAAAGAAATTAGAATCCCATTAGTTCCAATATCATTTATTATATCGTTTATATTGTTTTAGTTGTTATTTGCAATTCAAGAACAAACCAAGTTTAATCCATAGTGTGAGCATATAAATATAGTGATTTAATTAATGAATAGTAGTTTAAGTTAAAACATCTTTCTCTGCGGGATCGATGCTTTACTTGTTCTATATTACTTGTTGATGCATGTATGCTTGCATGAGTTAGAGCTCTTTTGTTAGTCGTAAAAAAGAGGCAACAGTTACCGCTACGTTTTCATTCCATATGCATTGTGTGTGTTGCAGATAAATGTACTTGAGTGGTTTAAAATTAGTGCTATACCTCTTTGGACCTATATACAAAGGGGTTTGAATTTTTAAAAAGTTCATTTTTAAACAGGCATATGAAAGTGAAGTTTCGAAAAGTTGTTTTCAAACCCTTTCTCTCACATAGGAATTGAGGCCTCTAATACTTCCTTGTATTCTTTATTCGGCTTGATCTAATTTTATTTCTCGAGATGTGAAGCATCTACGAGGCTTAATATGAACTATTTATAAGGGTCGGACTTCTTATAGGCATGTAAGCCATCGAAGTAAGACCGAACACCACATGCATGATTTTCACAATTTTGAGGCCTTAAATTCGGATAACCTGTTTAAGGCCCCATAGTTACATGTACACGGGATTGCAAGCTGACTGTACAACTTAAACAAGTTCATCATGGGAACCAGATCTATATCCATTGATTGAATCGTCGACCCTGTGGCTCCTAGGCTCACGTGATATCATTTAAACAGCTTGCACAATGAATATACTGCAATAAAAGGCATATAACTTACAAATTTAACATAAACAAGTGATTTATTAGTTAAATCCTTGTATGCGAGTAATCAAGCTTCCCATTACCTCTAGATACAGATCTAAGGCATGTGTCTGCTAAATATTTACAAAACTAGAAAGTAAACTATATCTATCTAGATCTCGACCATTCTAGCTCAACAGTTTAAATTTTACAACTTTTGAACCGGTTAAAAGCTAGTTATGTGGTAGTATGTATGCTAGGACCCATAATTTTTAACGATTCTATTTTATGAATAATTTATTTATTTATTTATTATCAGTATTGTTATCATCATTATTTTGAGCATGTGTGATATGAACGTAGCAAGATAGTCAAATTATTTATTGACTAAGAAATATGAGTGAAGTTACGATGAATAGCTGATCAAAACCCTAACTAGAATTACGGATAGGGCTTTAATTATTAATACAAATATTATTATAATTCTATTAACTATTATTATAATATGCATTATGTGATTAATGATCAAATGTTGATCAGATAAGGCATAACATTAGTAAACCCTAATGTTAGATTAAAAACACTAATTGTAAGACCCCAACTTTTATGAATAAAGATTAATTTTTCTCGAAATATATTTTTGAATATTATGGTGTGGATTTGATATAATGTTATAGTTGTGGGTATTATTTACAAATTTTGCAAAATAAGCAAGTGGTTATATAATATTCGATTGGTCAGGGAATATTCGATTTAACAGGGAATATTCGTACGACGGCATAATCATTAGTGGACCCCACAACGGAAGTATTGTCGTAGTTAGAAAATGACAGAATTATCTTTTTATAAAAATAACGGGGAAAGTTTTACCGTTAAACTGTTGAACTACCAGGTGGTAAAACTACAGTAATACGCGTGGTTGCATAGTAGCACACGGTATTGATTATTGATGCTTACGTGAGAAGTCACTTAGTTATACTCAATTATTGCTATAGTAGTTGCTGCATAATATCTCTCATACTATTAATTCAATTATTATCACAGTATCATCTGCATAATATCTTATATTATTAAATCAATAATTGAGACGATAAAGTTATTCATATTATTAATTGTAGTATTGACAATGTCTAAAAAGTTCTATCAAGGAGAGGTTTGGTCACCTAATTGCCATCCAATAGGGAGAAATCCTTATCGGAAAGCCCCATCTTTCCTGGGAATGATCTGGTTGTTAAATATTGTGAGTTATAATATTAATGATGAATAAGTTCGTGTTGATTAAAGATGAAATTAATATTTCCATTGTGTTGGGATTATTAGTGTTGGTGGAAATTGACATCTATTTTGATAATAATGGATGTCTGGAGGTTATATTGATCAATCGGGTAATTAATCGGATAAATGAACAGTTAATTGCTATTAATTTATATGCTTATAACTATTTGTTCACATGTGTGTACTATTGAATCAATGCATGTACTATTAGGGGAGGTGGTGCAAGATTGATAATACTTGCATGACTAAATTAAAAATAGAGGCATAGATGAAGGTACTATACTGTAATTAATTTTTTCACATGATTATACTATTTATTCACATGATTGTACTATTGATTCACATGATGTACTATTATGGGAGGTGGTGAAAGTTTGATAATACTTACATGACTAAATTAAAAATGAAGGAAAAGATGAAGGTATTATACTGTAATATTTTGAGCCCCAAAACGTGCAATTATCGAAACTATATTTTTCTATAAATAGAAGCTCATTCTTCTTTCACTCTCACCAATTCACTAAGACTCGCAAGAGCAATTATAGAAAGAGAAGCTTTAGAAAGAAAATAGAAGAGAAGTCTGATACCTCACTTTTCCAGTATCCAGTCTTCTTCTGAGCTAAGGGATATTAGTTTTTTCAATATTCATATGAATAATATTATCTTCCATACTTGTAGTATGTGAGTAATATTATTTTGTCTCGTATTCCTGATTATACCCTCATTTTGTTAAAGTATTATTTCTATACTCCGTGAAATTAGTAGAATATCCTTGAAATTTGCGCTTCATCTAGTATCGTTTCACAAGGATATTTTCTGTACATTCTTGTTAAATTTTAAGCTTTTCATGCTGGAGTACTGTCCATGAGTAGTATTCGTTTTTATGGTACTATTCACAAAGTACTATTCACGGGGTACTATTCATAAAGTACTATTCATGGGGTACTATTCATAAAGTACTATTCACGTGATACTATTCCTAAAGTACTATTCACGAAGTACTATTCACCCAGGGAATTATTCATGACAAAAATTGATTTCTTTGTTGTCCAAATCATTTTTGATATAATATTATTCTTGAATTTTACTCCACAAAGCAGTATCATGTTGACAATTTGGACATTATTGATTTCTGGATAAATTAAGTTATAATCTTTAAAAATTTATCCTTTGCTTTCTTTTAATTGAATTCTTATATCATTGTCATCATCCTCATGCTTTTATTATGATAAAAGTCATCTGTGGCTTACATGCATAGATGTACTATTGATTGGTATGATTATGACTATGGATTATTAGGTATAATCATGACCGTAATGCTACAAATGATGTGCTAAAAATCATCATTGGCCTGTAGTGCATTAATGGACAGTTGTTGGTATAATAATGACCAGAGATTATTCAGTATAATCATGACCTATTGATGATTACATGAATATCCTTCGCCCGTAGTGCAGAGATGATTCGATGATATGGTTTATTTATTAAGCTGAGTCTCGGCGATAAAATTGATGATAATCTTTTTAAATCATAAAAGATAGTAGATATCATGCTCTACTTGACTCTTCTAATGGATTGCTTGTTCCGCTGCAGTTAAACTTGAAGTTTATTATATTTTATCAGTTTAACACTGTTGAAGGACTAACGGTAATTTATTCTGCATTATCTTATTCATAATATTTCTTACTGGGCTAGTTGAGCTCACCCTTTTGCTTTTATTGTTCTCTTCAGAAATGAGAACATAGTTGGGACTAGTCGGAGAACAGAGTGATGGTCCAAATGTTTGCATTGGTAGTCCTCACTATTCAGTGAAATAGTGTGATAATAATTGTAATGAGGACTTTATTTGAGTTTGAATACTCTACGAGACATTATCCGTGTTGAAACTTTCAGCTACGTTTTGTCGTACTGTATAAAAGAAGTTTGTATTTAAATTATGTACCATGCATTTGGCAATTCAAGATGGGTGATTTATATTTGGGGGCGTCACACTAATGTTCATTTAGGAAACCCTAATGATCAATTAAAAAAATAATTCCATTTTCGAAAACCCTAAACTCTAATGCTAAGTATCAAACCCTAAGGGTTAATATTGGTGGGAAACATGTAAAATGACCAAACTACCTTTATAATTATGTGGGAAATTACCAAAATACCCTTTTAGGGTGTGAAATTACCAAAATACCCTTTTATTTTATCTTTTACTACAAGATAAGACCAAATCTTGTGAGCCATCAATGGAAGATATTGGCATGTGTTTAAAATCCCTCAAATCAACCAAATCTTAACACCTGGCAACAACCACATTCATTGGATCAAATATTGGATCTTAAAGAAAGAGAAAAAGATAAGAAAGCTTTACTTTACTTACTAACCCTAGCCAAGTCTCTCTCTCTCTCTCTCATAACCCAAGAAATCTTGAGAGGAACTAAGTCCTAAGATCAGCCAAGAACACCCCATACACCATCCAAGAACATAATAGAAAGAGGAGATCAAAAGTTGTTCAAGAAAGGTATAAACCCTAACCCTAAGCTAGATCTTGTATGCTTAGGTAGATTTTATGTTTTTATGTTTAAATATGTTATATGTGATGTTATTTAGTGATATATGTTGATATATCATGGATCAATAACATTTAAGTTCATGAAAATGAAGATTTAAGAAACTGTCTAAAACCCTAAAAATATGGCCTGACAGTCAAATGTCAAAGGCCATAGATCTTACCCTGTTAATTGTTAGACTTGTTAAGTGTATCCTTATTTTAGTGTGCTATGAGGAGAGTAAACTAGAAGTGGAATCATGTCCATATCATGTCTAGATTTCAAGTTATTCATGGTCAAACATGGTTGACCATTATGAAAAAACATTTTTGGAAAACCCTGAATTTAGAAAGGGTCTGACAAGCTTTTGAAGGGCTTAGATCTTGCATCTGTTATGTTGTTAGCTTGTCTAAGTGTATCACTTTTATACCCTGACATATGGACTACACAACCTTGACAATAGAACACTTAAATCATCAACAGGATCCAAGTTATTAGTTGTCAAAATGCATTGACCAAGCAGATATTCTGTTTTCTGGAATTTCCAAAAAACTGAAGAACAAATTCTAACAGCCTTTTGACTAGCCTAGATCTTTCATATTTGATGTTGTTAAGTCTAACCAGTGTATTACTTTTGAACCTTGACATGTATACTACAAGAGTGTGACACTATAACACTTAAACTATACCCAGAATCCAAGTTATTAAAGCTTCAATATAGCTACTCAACACTGCCTATGTTTCTGGCAAGAACAACCTTGACAGGAAGTTTGGCCACTTATATCTTCTTCCTATGATGTAATTAGACCATGAAAATGGTTAATACATGTATTATTACATTAGTACTAGACCATTGATACACTCTTATTCCCAGAACAATAACCAGATGGAAATTATTCATGGTCAAAGTAGCCCACAGGGCATTGACCAACGTTGTTCTTCGTTGATGAAGAACACCTATTGCGACAATTTTTATCGTTAAAGCCTTTAGCGACAATTTTAATGAAAATTAATTAATTAATTAATTTAAATAAATAGTAAAAAATAGAAAATAATTATTAAAAATTCAAAATTAAGTTTTAAAATTTATTTTAAGTCATAAAAATTAACTTTAACTAATTTGACCTAAATTTCATTAATATTTTAATTTATTTAAATATTAACGATATTAAATTTATTTAATAATTATATTAAATAAATTAGTTAAAAATGAATTTTAAAATTGTCAAAATCATTTAAAAATGATATTAAAGTGTTAAAAATATTTTAAGTTATAATATATAACTTTTAATATTTTGATATACATTTCATTGATAATAAATTTATTTAATAATTATATTAAATAAATTGCTTTAAAAATGATTTTTATGTTTTAAAAATCATTTAAAATGATATAAAGGTTTTAAAAATATTTTAAGTTATAATAAATGACTTTTAATATTTTGACATGAAATATAGTAACACTTTAATAATAATGGTTATTATTAAAAATAATTTTAAATAGTTTTAAAAAATTATTTAAAGGTGATATTAGTATTTTAAAAATATTTTGAGTTATTATAAATAACTTTTAATATTTTGACATGGATTTCATTAATATTTTAAATTATTTAAATATTAATAATGATAGAATTATTCAGTATTTAAATCACTTAAAAATGATATTAGTGTTTGAAAAATTATTATAAATGATAATAATTATTTAAAAATTATTATGAGCATCCGAAAAATATTATAAATGATAAATAATTTTTTAAAATAATATTGAAGCTTTGGAATAGAGTTTTATTAAAAATAAACTCGATATTTATCTGATAATGCAATCGGGACACTGAATTGTTACAGAAATCAAACCAGACTGAAATAGTTTGACCTGATAATTATTTTTATAGGTTCTAATCACTGTTATTAATACGTGATAATATATTTAGGCTATATAGTGACTTTAAATAACGGTATTATGTGTCATGATGTATTATGCTAATTGAGAGATCAATATTATTGATGATAGGTCTTTCAAAAAGAGTTAAATTAGATTATATAGTAGTAGTCAATGACCAGAGCAAGTTTCCTTAACTCAAACTCGAGTTATTACTTTTCAAGTATGTTAAGTGGATAATTATTTCTAATTATTCCACATCTAGGAATATTGTTGAGCATTGACATTTATTGCAAGTTCATTAACTCAACTTGAGTTATTAATTTCAAAGCATGACTAGTGAATAATTATTGTTGGTATTCACATCCATAATGATTATTGTTATTCGCATATAGTGCAATTGATTTATGTCTATTATTGAACAATTTATGAGCTATGTCTCATCTAATTATTTTGGCGAGACTAATATTTGTTAAAGCAGTGAAATGTTCTATTATGTGAACTAAGTTATTATTGAAAGATCTATGCCATTTCTTTCAGCTAAATCGATATGGATATTATACGTTAAATCATAGCATTTCTTTAAAAACAATCCAAACCATATTGATGTGGTAAGGATTCATGATATAAGACTGAGATGAACAACCCTTATAAAAATGGGACTTTATTATTCGAGCATCCGACTATTAAGCTATTTTTGAGTATTATGCATAATATAGGGTACAATGAATCTGATCACTTCATGTACTTGCAGAAGAATATGATTTAATCTTTACGGTTAACTGATACACTTGAGGTAATTCAATATTAATTAACTGATAATTCCTCTATTAGTTCATGATTCATTTATGACCACTCAGCATAAAATTTGGGAATATATATTCCACTTTATTGTTGCAATATTGTTAATTCTTCATAATTAAATGAATATTATTTAAACTTTGAAAAAGTTTTACTCTTTCATCATTGATTTGTTATTCAACATGTAATTTAAGAAAGTCTTGTTATTGGAAAATGATTTATTTAGCTACTTCAAAGTTCTTTGAACATTGTTGAAGTTCTATAGAAGTTAGACTTATATTCTTGATGTATATCTTTTATTGTATACTTTAACTTGCAGAGCAAACTCGTTGCTCACCCTTGCTTAAATAAAACATTTCAGCTAAGGAGGAGGTGGTCGAGGGGTCAAAGAAAGATAAGGGCAAAGGCAAAGTTTAGGAGTAGTTATTGAGGACTTTAATTATTATGTTACTTTATGCAAATTAATTATGTAAACCTTTGAAGTATCTAAAGGTATGCAAGCTATTTTTAGGTTAGTGAACCTAGGATATTGTTATAACTTATGTTTTAAGGTATGTTTTTATGAAAGACATGTAATGAATGATGTATTTCATCAATTAATGGGTTATTAGATGTGATATGTATAATTAATCGTGAGCACCAACCTAGAGGTTAGGGAACCCGGATTTGGGGGCGTCATAGATTGATATCAAAGCTGTAGGGTATAAACCTTAGGTGGGGGAATAGCCTTAGGAATATAACCATAAGAAGGATAGAGGAAACTCATTTAGAGTTCTAAGTGATAAGATTAAAGAATAGCATGAGATAAAACTCATTAGAGTTTTCTTGGAGAATTAGTAGTGTTTTAAAATATATTTTCATTTCATACAATGAATTTATGTTTTATTGAGAGATATTAATGGAATTTGTTTATTGTATTATGATTGTAGGATGTCAGGAGATGATGAAATAGTTACGGAGATGTTAGCAGTTGTTGCACCAATGCCATTAACCAAGTTGCCAGCTCAGAGTGAGTCAGTTGAAGATGTTTTAAAAGACAAACCTATGGTGTATCTGGGAAGCGATCATGACAAGTACCCCGAGATGAAGCTAAATGAAGAGGAAGAAGTAGATTCCAAAGAAACTAAGTTGGAGTCAGAAATAAAGGTTGAAGATAGAGAAAAAGGCAGAGTAATAATCGAAAAAGATCAAATATCTACGGAAGTTCAAGAACTAAGAAATAAGGTATTTATGTTGGAGGAAATGTGAAAGATGGAAAGGGCATTGCGAGAGATGACAGAAGGAAGAAATGATCTAAAGCCACAAGTTGATAGAATGAGGGTTGAGCATAGTGGATCATCTAAAGAGGTAAACTCTAAAAAGAAGGGTAATAATAATAAAAGAAAAAGGAACAATGACAGTGACAATAACGCAGGAAAATCAAATTCAAAGAAGAAACAAGCATGTGGCAAGTGTGGAAAGAACCTATTTGGGGGAATGTATGAAGGGTAAAAATGTGTGTTACAATTGTGGTCAAGGACATATATTCGCCAAATTGTCCTAAGCCAAAGAAATAAGGATGTTTTACATGTGGTGGAACGGGTCATAGGTTTAAAAATTATCCTAAGAAGAAGACATGTGAAGGAAGTGGACTGAAGAAAGATTAAGTATGAGAAGTAGAACCTTCTGAAGTAAGATAATAAGTTAGAAATATAATATCATAGACGATGAGTAAGTATATGTAAATATATATCTATATGAATGTAATCCTTGTGTTTGCATGAATATCAAGATAATTTGTGTAAATCTCAACTTTTTGTATAAAGTTGTAGTAATGAATTATGGCTTTTGTCACAAAAGGATATTAAATGATTATATCGATATGTGATATGTACTAAAAAGTATTATGTACTATTTGAATGAATATGAATGTAAATGCAATGATATGATTATATGTTTGATTAAGTAAATAAATTTTGAGAGTTAAGATAGTACGCTATCTATCTAATCATTTGTTAATTCGACAAATTAAATTCAACAAGGCTGAATCGCTCTATGCATTAAAATTTTGTGTTAAATTCTTATTATACTACTAATAAGATGTATTATAGAGATAAAGGATTAATGTAAGTTTTATTTAATCAGATAATGCCGCCAAAATGACAAAATCGAAACCAAAGGGAAGAACAATCGGTGAATAACGAAGGAGGTCAATCAGGCCCAATGCAAAACTATGTAGGCATGTTAGCTCAAGCTATGGAAACTAGGGCACCAGCAGCAAGAGATCGGCCAGCTAATTGATTGGCGAATTTCAAAGCCTTTAAAGCGGTAGGACCGCTATAATTTAAAGGAACCACTGACCCTACTGAAGACCAAACTTGGGTAAATGAGATGGAGAAGACATTTATTATTGCTAGAGTAGTAGAGGAGCAAAAGAAAACTTTTGCTACCTATTTGATGAAAGGTGAAGCTAATTACTGGTGGGAGACAAATCAGGCTAGAGCCGGGACAACAGTAGGAACATGGACAAGATTTAAGGAATTATTATTTGAGAATTATTTCTCGTCAAGTATGCAATCAGGAATGGAGGTAAATGTTTTGGAGTTGAAGCAAGAGAATATGTCAGTTTTAGAGTACGCCGCTAAATTCAACTAAATAGCGATATTTGCTCCACATCAGGTGGATACTGCAGCACGAAAGGCACTGAAGGTTTGAGAACAGACTGAAGTCAGGGATATTTAACAAAGTAGTTGAGTTACAGATCAATAAATTTTTGACCTTATTGGAAAAAGAAATCATCGCCGAAGGAAGAAGTGAAGTCGCATCAAAGTATAATCAAGAGAAGAAGAAGATGATGAATGAAGGAGGTAGTAGTGGAGAAAGTAACCCCAATAAGCGTAAGTGAAATGATAACACTTAATCGGGAAACAAGTTAGGAGAGAGTAGGAAGAGAGGTGAGTCATCTGCGATTTGACAGTAAAAACATCAGGGAGTTTGTTTAAAGGGAAAATGAGTGTGTTTTAAATGTGTCCAACAGGGACACATCTCTCCCAACTGTCCCAGTCCAAAGAAGATACAAGGTTGATTTTTTTTGTGGATCGTTAGACCATTAAATCTGAAACTAGTCCAAAGAAGAATGCAGACAAAGGAAGTAACAACAAAGAAAATAGCAGTGGGACACTGGCAATCAAAGGACCTGCTCAGCTGGGAAGACCAACGGCACGCACGTTTAACATGACGGTTCAAGTCACAGTTGTTGCAAAGGAAGTGGTGACAGATAAAGATTTCACTTAATAATATAATTGTGTATGTATTATTTGGTAGATATCATGGTGAGGTGTTTCCATTTATGGATCCGAGTCACACGTTGATATATGAGTCCTAAATTAGTATTGTGTATATATAGAAATGAAGGAATTGATGATACAACTTTAAAAAGTATTAGAACATAAGTATATTCATGTGGTCTATGGTAAACCTTAGAGGTTTCAAAGTTGAACGAGAGAAAACATAAGTCATTAAATTTATTAAAGGAATACTATTGTGAGTAAAATATTGATACCTAAATATAACATGTAAATAAAAGTTGTGCCAAGTCGAATGAAACTTGAGTTAAGTACGTATTTTTCCCCCTGAATTGGGATCGGAAAGAATAAATGAAGTAATAAATACGATTTAGTAATTCAATAAAAATTGATTGATGAATAAATAAGTGTCTAAGGATATACATAATTTGAATGTAAGGTAATAGTGATTTCGATGACGGAATCCTTATAAGGAGGGAAGAATGTTAGGACCCGAAATTTGAAACGATTCTATTTTACGAATAATTTATTATTATTATTATTATTATTATTATTATTATTATTATTATTATTATTATTATTATTATAAGTATTGTTATCATTATTATTTTGAGAATTTATGATATGAACGATGCAAGATAGTAAAATTATTTATTGACTAAGAAATATGAGTGAAGTTACGATGAACAGCTGATCAAAACCCTAACTCGAATTACGGATAAGGCTTTAATTATTAATATAATTATCATTATAATTTTATTTACTATTATTTGTATATGCAGTATGTGATTAATGATCAAATATTGGTCAGATAAGTCATAACATTAATATACCCTAATTAATGTTAGATTAAAAACCCTAATGCTCAGTTAAGAAATCCTAACGATCAGTTAGAAACCCTAATTTTATTTTCAAAAACCTTAAACCCTAATTTGCATACCATAATTCCAAGTATCAAATCCTAAGGGTTAATATTGGTGGGAAAAATGTGAAATGACTGTAAACACTCGAAATTTTCATCTCCTGTTACTAACTATGAAGGAGGGCAAAAACATATTTTTCACACTCTAGAGATAACCTTTGAGGACCACAACATCAATTTTAACCCTGGAGAT